>VZRJ01009813.1:989672-1324721 GCA_013397565.1 Ptilonorhynchus violaceus | reverse complement strand
CCCGCGGTCGGCTCGTCCCGGGCCGGGTGCCCTTGTGTCTCACTGCTCACAAATTACCCCGTTCGCTCGGCTAATGGGCTGGAAACGCCTCGCTGTCCGTAACGCGCGCCCTCGCAGGCGGGAGCCCGGGGAGAGGAGAATGTCAGAGATGCAGCCCGGGCAGAACGGCGATCTTCCTTCAGCAGATTCATATTTCGGCCAGAGCGACTGACGGGCTAAAAAGAGTTAAAGCACGGCTGAGAAACCCCAGGCACCTGGGACACAGCCATAGCTTGAGGAGAGGGCAGGAGAGCCTTCCCGGAGGAGGTGGGGGCTGAGGAGATGTCTGCCATTAGGCATGTTTATCCTGACAAGTAGGAGATTCGTAAGGTGCTGCTTCGCTTTCTGGGTTTGTAGGCTGGGAGGCTGGTGGGTGTCATGAGGGGAGAAGCTGAGAACTGGCTGCTCCATTTAACTTCATTTTTTTTCCTCTATCTCTGCCTTTTATAATAGTTTAAGCAAATATCAAAGGCCATGATGAGCTCAGAAAGTTCAGACTGGTGTGGATGTTCAGCCTACTGTTTAAAGACTGCTGATAACGTTTCTAGAAATAGCATCATCCTCTAGTAGGAGCTTTTTTCTTTTTGAAGAAAAAAGTATATCATTGAAATAAGATGCATTCTGGGAAAGGAGTGGATGTTAATAAGAAAAGTTGTTTACTAGTATAAGTTGTGTCCTTGTGCTTTGGCAGCATGGCTTATGTCTGAAAGGCATTTCCCCCTATCCCCTCACGTTTAATAGAAAAATTATATCTGTGAAACGTGATTGTATAAGCCAGGCATGATTCCACCAGTAATCCAGGTTTGTTGTTAAGAATTACCAATAGATAATAAAATAGTCTGCAGCTGTTACAGTTGTTACCGTTGTAATCATATTTTTGAGTTTTTGATGACATCAGTGTACCTTTGTCACGTCTAAGCATGGGAAAACTTCCCACTGGTCTCAATAAACGCTGCACAAATATTTATCTTGGTGCTGGGAAAAAGCAATGTGATTTGCTTGTTTCTCCAAGCATGCAGGGAGAAAGACAGTTCTTAAGAGGTACTGTCAGTCACAGCTCTCTCTCTGACACTAAGGATCAGGCTTCAGCAGTGCTGCTGCTTTACCTACTTCAGTGAAAAATGGGTAAATTTTAAAGAACTTGGTAGAGCTAGAGATACAAGAATGTGTTTTAGGGAAAAACAGGTTCAAGAGGGCTATCAAATTATTCATGTGTATGTAAACTCTCAAAGTAGTCCAAAGTAGTCAAGTCAAAGTCAAAATAGTCCAGCAATCGTGTGTGACCAGATTTTGAATGACTGTACAATTCGGCTATATTTTTAATATTATTTTATATATTATTTGGCTATATTTTTTATATTATTTTATATATTATTTGGCTATATTTAGGTAGTTTGGCCCTTACCAAGACAAGCTGTGCTGTTCTATAGCTTGTCCTCTGTCCAGAATAGACAAATCTATCAATTGCAAAGTGATATGAATGCATTTACCAGAGTGTGGTTTTTGTCCTGTGGGACCACAAGCTCATTGCTAGCTTGGGATTCAAGCTTGCTGCAGAGTGAACTCTGGACAGCCTGGTGATGAAGTGGTAATTTCTTTATGCTTCTCCTATGGCTAAAACATCTTGCTTCATTTTTTGAACAGCAGCAATTTGAAGGTCGTGAGATGTTTCTAATACAGGTGCCTAGAGATGGAAATTTTTCAGTCTGGTGGAGAAGAGACCATGAAACTATTTGGACATCACAGATAGTAAACAAAGGCATCTATTGTCAAAAGCTCTGAGCTCTAAGTGCACTGTATGAGCAAATGCCCGTGTCTCTGGAGATAACAGCAGTAAATGTAATCAGCTGTGTCTCAAAGTGCAACATCTCCTTCCTGAGGTTGTTTGTGACAGCCAGATTAGAGCTGCCATTTTGTTATCATTGATTGCATGTCTCTCTTCTTGCAGGCACCCCTAGTTGTGGGGAGTTTACTCCTGTGCCAGCTGCAGATTTTCCCAATTCAGGGGACCATGTTATGTTTGAGATCCCTAATGAATGCTGTACTAATTAACTTTGGTCCTAGAAGGGCATTGCATGGTGCAGTGACATGCTTTTATTAACCTCATCATGAGAGTTACAGTTTGTACTGGCCATAATAAGTTTATATTTTTTCTGTTTAACTCAGAGCTGCTCTCACACAATACAGTGTACTCAGAAGTCAGGGAAAAAAAAATCCCAAGCCTGCTACACATGGAGTCAGAATAAGTTTAACTGTCTGACCTACAACAGTTCTGTCATCATCAATTGACACGTTCTTCTTTCTTTTCTTGAAATAAAGCTTGTCCCCAGTGTTCTGGCAGCAACACAAGGATTGTTGGCAATGAAGTCACCTTCAAAGCTGAGGCGTTCATGAAAAAATGCATTTCTGGAAGAAAGCGAGGCAGCTTGCATCAGAATTTTTATCGTGGCTATGCTGCAACCAGAACTTACCAAGGATTTGTATTGAGTATTTATAATTGCTTGAACTACATTTGCCCACAAAGAGTTGGACATAGCTCATCATGTGAGTACCTTTCTCTTTGACAAAAGGGAAGAAAGGAGGCCATGTGTATTTCAGGAAATCGAGAAAAACATAAAGCTACTAAATTACTAATGCAACACAACAAACAAGGGTTGTTTTTTACCTCAAAAAGTCAAAGTGTGTGAATCTGTAATTAAAGAGTAGGACAAAAAGACAGAGAACAAGGAGAACATTGCTGTGGTTAAAAGAAACCATTGCACTAAAGGCAGTCACCTGAAGTCCAGCCTGGAGAAGGGAAATGCTCAAAGATTGATATGTCTATCAAACCTTTCCATTACTGTCTGTGCCAGACCTTCTGCCTCACTCTCCCTCATGTATACTCTCATCCTTCTGCTCTTAATAGATATATCTTTTTCTGGTGCTGAAAAGTAGAAAACACTTAGGTGAACATATAAGAAATGGAAATCTGGGTAACTACTATTGGGGTTTTTTTTGAGATGACGCTTTTCTGTGCAGTTTCATTCTTGAGATGAGTTAGTTGTTTTTCACATAAGGTTTTAGGAACGTTTTTAAGGGAGGGGGAGTTAGAAAATAGGTATGCCCCCATTTGGGCTTTTCATGCATCATTGACTTCTAGAGGTCGTATGGAAACAGATTAGTGTTAACTAAAGGGAAAGTGGTATCATCACTTTGAGAATGTTAATATGAAAAATAATATGGAGTTGTTTGAAGATTCTGAGATAAGTATTACATCTTGTGACAAAAGAAGGAATGGTACTGTATTTTCATTATGGTTTTTATAAAATCTTAGGGCTTTTCATTTGAAATCACATGTCATTTATTGACATCTGTTGAGATTTTTAAAACCTAATGCATAAAACCGGTGTTAAATGCTAGCATAGTACTTTCCTCTGCAGGAGGCCTGTAAGCTGTTCCCATGTCAGAAGGAGTAAAATGTCATTTTGGACTTTTCTGAATGACGGTAGGTCTCTTTCTCACAGCAGGTCCTGAAGGAACAGCAAAGTGTCTCTCCTGCAGTGAGCAGAAGAAAAGTGTGTCAAATCTCTCAGATGCCATCAAGTGTCACTAGAAGCTGTGCTGTACTAGTGGATTAGGAGTATACATATGACAGCCAATGTCCTGAGACAACTGGGACTCAGCTACGTTTTATGGAGTGAGTTGGAGGGCGGTAGATAATGAATGAGTAGCCTGAATGAAAGTTATGAGAAAAAGCAAGGCATCTACGCAAGTCTACTGTAGCTCATCAGTGGGATTTTTTGTTTCTTTTTTCTTTTTCAGTTTTTCTTTTCTCCATGTTGCCACTGGACAAAACTTTACTGCCTAGGGAAGAGAAAGAGTTGCAAGCTCAAAGCAGGAAATGTAAACAGAAAGCTGTAAACAGTGTAACAATACAAGTTTTTTATATGATGGACCACCTTCATGACCTCTTTATAGCAGGTAGCCATTTTTTTCTTGATCTTCATACCACTCACATTGTTAACAGACAGTACTCTGGGTCCTGTAGCTTGTCGTATGCTATTTTAATCTTAAGAAAGCTTCCTTAAAACTTGAGAAAGAGGGAAGAAAAGACATCTCTTCTGATTTGCCTTCTAATTTGACAATCTCTTCCTTGACAGCTTTTGCAAACTCTACCAGGGGGAAAAAAAGTGTGCTGAATAATTCAGCCTTGAGAGTGAATCGAGCTCGAGGAGAATTGTTGAATTCCCAAGCCTGTGGTTTGTGGTTTTTGTTGTTGACTGCTCACATGGATTTAAAGCCCTGTCTCTGCAGTCGGTGGTTTTTATCTCCCCTTTGGATGCTGCAATTTTGTCTGGCTTTCCATCCCCAAACATCAGCTCTCTGATCTTGCACATAAACATAAAAAAACCATCGAAGGACCTTCCTGCTTCCAAGGGGAGCCATGCTACACCAATACATCAGAATTTAACCCTGGACCTGCATGTTGAATAGAGTGCAATGAAGGTTGATGAAGTCAGCATGCTGAGTATGAAGCTCTGAGGCACCCTTCCTACTATCCTCCCCTCACATGCTGAAATATCCAAATTGTTAGGGAAGATGAAAGCTTGATACCAGAAAAGAATCTCCTGAAAATGGGGTGACTTAACTCACTCCAGATACGCCCATGAGGTTTGTTTTACATATATATATATATATATACACTAACATGCTAATGGGAGCCAGACAATAACAGAATAGGAGCTGGTCCTGTATTTTATGCATCAGCAGCTAATAAGTAAAAACCCCAAGCTTATATCACTTGAGTATTTGTAAATGCCTAAAGAATAGAGCCTATTTTCTGCAAGGTGGAATGATGATGTGGAACATGGCACTGAAAGTATCTTGCACAGAAAAAAAATTAGATTTTAAGAGTCTAGCTAGTTTTCAGGACTCTATATAAAACCTGAACCATGCTTATCATTTCTTAAAGCCACTAAATAAAGTGAACACTATTACCTCTAAAGCATTTTTTTCCTGGTTCAAGAAGCAGAATCCTCTGCAAAAAAAATTAGTTTGAAAATTGTTATCGTACTGCCTAGTAGAACCGTTATGTAATTAACTCTTATTGACAATCTCACTGTTCATATGAGTAAATATCTAAGAGCTCAGTCATAATGGGGACTGCAGGAACGCTCTGCTAATGGATTTTCACTCGGCTGCTTACAGCTACGTTAACATTTCCTAAACAAAAGAAGGAATAGAAATGTTTTGTGGTTTCACAATGAATTTGTAAGAGAATGCTCATACAGGAGCTTTCAGTGAGGAGGATGTGGTCCCTTATCTTTGAACCTTTAAAGATAACAGAACTTTAACCTAAAACAGGAAAAAACCAAACAAAATCAAAACCAAAACCCAATCCTGAACATGCAAGAGAAAACTGTCTTTTGATTTATGGTAAATTAATGCATTGTAAATTACAGATAACACAAGTGTTTCTGTAGGCATGGAATTCTTTGAAAGATGGCTAGATCTAGAAAACTTTTTCATTAAGTGACCGATCAGATGGGATCTGCTTGCAAGTAAAATAATTCCACAAGTCCCCTTGTGGATTGATGAAAATTTTTATTCCTTTTAGATCTATCTTTAGTTCTCATTAACATATAATAAAATAAGCTAGTCCATTGAGAAAGCGGTATTGTTTAAAAATAGTCAATTAACTGCATCAAGAATATGCTTTCTGCTAGGTATTCTTGAAGCAGGAAATGCAGAAATGGTAGCTGTTCTGGGCTCAAGGCAGAGTTTGGGTGTGCAATCCCTTTTTCCACAAGCAGGAATTCAAATCAGAGTTGAAGCACATGCATGCAGATTGTTTCAAGTATCAGAGTATTTCTGGTTATAATTAAGGGAACAATCCATGTCCCCAAAGATAGATGCTACCAAGTATCAGTGTGATACTTGGTATGGTAATGCTGTGGTAATGCTCCTGGAGTGCTGGTGTGAGGATCCTGAGACAGGATCCTTTTCTCAAATTTCTGGCTAAAGATGAGAAACTTACCTTGGAACTCCCCAGCTTTTATAAAAGCTGACTTGGGCACAGCCTTGTTACAGAGCCAAGGAATGGCAGAAATAACAAATCCCTCTCATCTTGTTCACGAGAAGAAGGAGATGAAGGAAACCCAGCTGAACATGATGCTTTGGCCACAGTGTAGCTTGTGGCACCTCAGTGCAAGGGCTGCAGCCTCCTGTTCCTGTGCAACCACAGGACCCAGTGCTTGGCATAAATCTGCATAAAACAGGGAGAGTTTTATGGGATCTTGGACATCTCCCTTCCCAACAGACTAACAAACAACTTCTCTCCCCTATTGCAGTTGAAACATTGGGTGAATAAATGAGCTGTGCTGCTGTGTGAGATATTTTTGAGGGAGAACCAGGTAAGCTGTTTATTTGGCACAGGCATAATTTAAATTTATGACTGAGGACCCTTGTGTAAATGAGGTTTTTTTGAGACTTACTGACAACACAGTATAAACACTTTCATCAGAAAAATAGTAGTTTTTTAAAATGTATCTTTTCGTGGTGCTGAGGCAAAGGACTCTGCAGTTTGCTTTATTTGTTGTAATAATTATAACCTATACCTTAGAACAGTTTTTTCTTCCACCCTGTGATCATCTCCCCAAACAGCTAAGAGCTATTTTTCCTTCTCTGAGGATGTTCTGATGAAGCTGATGCTATGTGGTAGGTCCTGGCCACCTGCTTTACTTGGTCATGTGAATGCTTTCCTGAGTCATACTCCCAAAAATACATTGTTGCCTAAATCTAGGGAAAACTGACAATTGGTAACAGTTAAACTTTCATATTACAGCAGAATTTATGTCAAAAATGAATTCTCACAAATGATTGCTGTCTGGAAAGCACATGAGTTGTTTGCTAAGAAACCAGGTAAGCACCTAGTTTGCTGTGTGAGGAGGGTTTTCTCTTGGTATTAATTACTCCAGGAAGTAAAGCCCCCAGTAAACCACTCCATGGGAAATTGAGATTCATGTTCCATACGTCTCTGGTTAAACACTGAAGCTGTCACAGAAATGTTCCCCAGCCTATGTCAGCTGCTGTTAGCTTTAAGAGCCATGTTTGTTCTCCTTTAGGCACTGAGGCTTTTCAGTTCTTTTCAACACAGCAATATCTCTTCAGCCAGAAGAGTTAAGGTTGCTCTAGCAAGGCAGAGGGCACAGGCCGTCTGTAAGCGAGCTGTTAAGTTGTTCTGTGAGCCAGAACCTGTGGGAAAAAATATTTTCCAGGATGAACTGACTCCTGGCCTCACCTTTTCGAATGTGATCTAAGTGAGATGTTGTTATACTGAGATCCTGCTGTTTTGTCTCTGTTTTCTTTTTATTTTAACCCTTCTGGAAGAGTGCCTGTCTTTGGGAGAGGATTCTAAACAGTATTCCAGGTGGCTGATGGGGTCCACCTTTCAGTCTGGAGGGAACAGAGGAGATGTGAAGTATGGTGCTGGTCCCAGTATTCCCTTGGGCTGTCTCTGCAGGGATACTTGGAGTGGGTTGACTCCAGCAAGGTCCTTGGTCAGTGACTGAACTCTTTTGAATTTTTCTGAGGCGTGTGCCTGACTCCATGGATTATGTGGGAAAGTCAATGGCCTCTTTCCCCCATATTAGAAAGCAGAAGGTGAAGAAAGCCTTATCCACCCTGTATTTGTGCTGTATGGAATAACTGGCTAGAGCAGGATTTGGAACACAAACTTAGGCTCATAGGGAAAAACAAACAGAGTGAGTTGACAGTGTGAAGCTGCTGCAAAAAGAGACAAATGTGACTCTGCAGTTTATGGTGAAGAATATTGCATGAAAGACAAAGGACATAATTATCCTGATTTGAAGTTGCTGACACTTCATCTAATCCAAGTTTTGGATACTGCAATTTCAGATATAGACAAGCTGAAGAGTCTCCAGAAAGGAGAAAAAAAACCAGGGTCTTAGAAAACAATCATTTGTAAGCATTGTCTGTGAGAAAATGCTAAAAGAAATAGGTTTCATAAGCTTTCCTAAAGAAAGAAAATGATGCCGTGATTGTGGAAAAAATTGCTGGTTTTCTGGCCAGGTTTTCTGGCTTCTTTAAATAGAAAATGAGTATGATTACATGGAAAAATGGGGCAAAATATAATCAACACAGCATATAGTAAGGTAAATGTAGTTTTCTATGCAATAGGAGACTGTCTAACCAGATAAGAAAATAATTTAAGTGAACAATGCATTCTCGTGTCGAATGAAAACCATGCAAAATAATTTTACATTTATGTCTTAGAAGTGGTTTAGTTTAGCCATAAATTATTTTGATTTAAAATATTTTTTCTTGAGTAAATAAGAATACCTTTGCAGTTGCTGTTGAAGATGCATTAAGTTTAGAGGAAACATAAAAGGTTGTCTTAATTGTTTTGAAAGCAGCCCTTCTCAGGCCATTTAACATCCCGTGCAACTCCCACCGAATTCGTTGTGAAGACTGTGGTGACTTTCTTAACCTTTTATAACAGCCTTTACTCATAAAGTTGGGTAAAGACAAGGTGATCTGTATGGGTGCCTGTCTTTGATGCAACAGCAACATTTCAGTAGATTGCAGCAGCCAGTTCTGAGATTTGTTTTTCTGTGTGGGATCTGGGGATTTTAGTTCGGGATGGATATCATCTTGTCCTCTAGATCTCAGGTTTCCAGTGTAAATTGTGGATCACTTCAGTACTGCACTGTAGCGTGGAACCAAAGGATTAAGAGATGAAACCTTTAAAGCTCCTCCTTCTGAATCACACTGTGGACTCATCACACTTTCTCTTTTTTCATTTTTACTCCAAAGATACAACAATTAAACGAGACAGCTATGTCTACTTCTCAGTGTATACTTTATCAAAGTACTACTGCGAGCAAACTAAGGAATGTGTGATATGATTTTTTATTGGTAGTGCTCCTCACTCAACTCTCAACGGTGACTTAAATTTCTCCATGTTGCATAACAAAGAGGTTATTGGTAATAACTTTGCTCTTCCTTGGCAGACATGCCAAATATCAAGGGTAGAGAAATTTAATCTTGTTATTGATAGCAACTAGGCGTTTTTAAGATATTCATCAAAAAGATCTTTGAACTTTTTATTCTATCCGACAGCTTGACACTCACCAAACAAGGAGAAATTATAATAAAATGTGAGCACTGTGTTTTTCTAAATGCTCATCTGTCCGTCACAGGACTTTTTAAAGATTTGATCAAAGTATCTAAAACTACACGGTAAAGACCTTGATAATTAACAGATCAAGACTTGTATTCAGTTATGTCTCACAACATAACCTGTATTTGTGTGAATGTAGAAACAGTCTCTCCTGACTCCATTTGCAGCTTTTCACATTGGAACTCACATTGATTAATAAAAGTTAATTAACTCACTCTAGCCTTACATAATCAGAGTGAAATTTCTTAAGCTGAGAGTTCCTGACCTGAAAGTTGTATTTATAGTTTGTATCTAAATTTAAACTTTGCTTTTGTTCATTGTGATACAACCAGATTTGAATGAGAAATGTCTTTCCAATTTTTTGAAAGCTGGAGGAATTTCATGATGGGTCCTGTTCTAACATGGGCAGAAAATATGCTTTTTTTCCGAATGTTTTGGGGTTTTTTTTGGTTTTGCTAATAAAAGTGGGACTGTCTGCATTTAACCAAAGACTTTGTCATCTTGGGAAGAGAGCACCCTGAAGCAAATGCCTGTTACCTCCTTCTACATGAGTTTCCTCACATTGCTATATCCAGCCGGGAGGAAGGAATAAAGACTTCCCTTCTAAATTATCTTCTCCTCCATTCTCTCAGAAAGTTTATTTTTCTTATTAACATTCCTAAACCAAATGAGCACCCTGACATTTCCTTTTTGTTCAGTTAAAGCATTCTTGGCAATTTGTGTTGCTATCTCTCATAGGCTTTGGCAGAGCAAGCAGTGAGTGGGGTTTCTCTATTTTAGTCCCAGCAGCTGGATTTGAGTTGATTTTTGGTTGACTTCTTTCTCCCTTGAGACCTAAGAGGACTTCTCATTTCTTTGTATTTTTTGTTGCTGATTTTTTTCCGTGGTTTTCTTTTTTTTTTTTCTCTTGTGTAGCTCATGATATCTTTACTTACAGACATGAGGGGTCAGATTATCTGCTTTCTCCAGGAGTCTAAACTCCTCAGTCCTAGACTCCTTGTTGCCATTAGGTCAGCAGGGCTGATCTGACCTTGCTTACTGCAGATTGTCTTCACCCAGTGCAGCCAGCTATTTTTCCCTCAAACCATGTGGAGAAGGAGAAATGATCCATAGCCAGCTATAGTCTTTGTTTTCTCCCTGCTGTTCTGTTTCTGTTCATGTGCAGGCTTTTCAATTTCATGAAGCAGCTTTACATGAAAGCTGCAATGTAATTGCATCCCCCTGAGTAAAATGGACAATTTCTGTGCCAACCGTGTTTTTAAAGAGTAAGATTACAGCATTCACTCTGCTGCATGCTTTCTCTGCAAACGAATCCCTTTGCTGATTTAAAAGGACTAAATATTCTAAAACACCAGGCAGACCAATTCTTTATGATTCCATAAGTGTGGAGAAGATCACCTTCATTATTTTTGTCAGGGGAAGAAATAAAACATAACAGGGAGGCCTCTTTCAATACACCTTGCTTTACTCTAGCAAATACCAGTGAGGATTCATTTCAGCATATATCATGCTTACTGTTCCTCTCAGCTCTCCATGTTAACTTACACTATAATTTCCTAGTGGAATTTGTGGTTTTCTGATATACCTTGTAGATCTAAGGCAAGATACTAAATATTGTGCAGTTTGCAGTTTTTGTTTCTTTGTTTTAAACTGAAGCCCTGGAGTGTGATAACGTTTGTTGCTATAGAAAAAAAAAATTAAAAGGATGCATGGTTGCAAACAAAGCAGTTTCAAATATCTTTTTATGCCCCACTTTTATAGCTTTGTCTTGTTTATAATACCTTTATAAAGCTATAGGAAAGGGATGGTTTTCAGCATTTTGCCTTTCACTGATTGCATTTTGTAAGATTTCCAGGCTCTAGTCAAGGATTTTATGTTTGACAATGGACAGTTATAAAACAGTTTTTTTATAGTTAAGTTGTGAGCATAACAATGTAAGTATTCTTGGAATAATATATGTACTTCTTTCTTCCCTGCTGGATGATGCTGCAGACTTACCTGAAGGAAGACTTGATAGCAAGATTCTGCAACGTAATTCTTGTTCTCAAAAATGTGCTTGCTTCTCCATCTCGAGTCCGCACAATCCTCCCCTTAACACTGAAATTTATTCTTTCAAATCCATCTCTATATCCTCCAGGGTGGTCCAAACAGCTTAACAAGTAGAGGTTAGGAAAAATAACACTATAACTGTTCTGAAAAAGGTGGTATTTGCAAAACTCAGGACAATGTGAACTCAAGAGACTGGTCTATCTGGTGTAATACAGTTCTACTTTGGGCATTGCTGAGATAAGGTATGCTTAAATGTAAGACTCCTTTATGGTTAAAATGCAGTCTCCTTTCGGGGGCTGCTGAAGGGCTAATTCCCATTAATGTGCAGTCCAGCAGATTCAGCAGATGTTCCGTGTCATGGGATGAAGGGGGTGACAAGCTGCTTCTGCTTTGGTGATTGTCACCACTGCATCCATTCTCACTGCTGATTGCAGCTGCCGCAGGAGAGACCCAGTGGTGCCACATCAGTGGCTTTGTGAGCACTGTGTGCTCATCTCAACCAAGGAACTCAGCAATAACCAGACAAGCCCTAAGGAAGTATTAGAGCCTATGTCTATAAAATAAGATTATGTTCTGAAAGATGCTGAGCACCAACTCTGACTAAAATCAGTAAGAACAGAGAGTGTGCAGAGCAACACAGAGAAATACAGAGGAAGCACTCTGAGTCTAAGAGCATTGGAACTATGAAAGAAACTGTTATGAAATTAAAAACAGCGAGATGTATTTAACTACACTACAGTAGACTGGATTATAAACCAATGTGAGCTCTGGTACTCAGAGGCTTGGGGGAAAAGAAGGTGGGTGGATCGTCAGAAGAAATGCAAACGCCAAGAGAAAAAACTAAAACATCATAATACTGTAATATCCTCATGTGGTGCCAGACTAAAGAGTGAAGCTTTAGAATGGGATTGTCCTCTGCATGTCTGCTTCTGTATGTGGAAATCTAATGGATTCTGACAGATTTTAAGGAGGTTCTGTAACTCCTGCTTTTTCCCCATTAATAATCATAAAAATTTTCTTTCTGAGAGGTAAGATGCTACAAATGCCATTTTTTTTTCTCATTAGGAAGCACAAAAAAAGTCTGCATTTTGAGAGAACATCTGGTTGTTGCAGCATGTTTTCTTACTGTTAACCTTACTGAACCATGAGGCATGTAACCATAACTAACCTAATTTTAGCCAAATTAAAGCTAACTACTCTTCAGTCTCTAACTGAATGAAAGCAATCATCAATCATTTTCGTGAGTTCACAGAATCCTAAGATTACAGGCAATTCTCATGTATTGTAAAACCATCTGCAGATCTTAATGCCAGACATCCCTTAACAGTGTCCTCTGCAAGGGTTCAAAGCTGTTGTGGGAGAGAATGAAGGGTTTTTCCCTTCTAAGGCAAGAAGTTCCCTACTTCCTTCTCAGTCCAAGCTTGTAACTATTTCAGCTTCACAAGGTGTGCCTTTCAAGAGATGCTTAAAAATTCCAGAGAGGTAGTACTTGAAATCTGAAGCCAATGTTTTCCTACTATCTGCACTACTTACGAGATATTAAGACCTCTGTTAAATGGTGAAAAAGAAGAGCACTTTATTGGAGACTGCTGATGATTACTTGTTCTTTTAGGAAGCACTGGCTTTGTGTGATATTCATGTAGAGCATTACTTGAGTCTAAAGTTTCAGTCTTCGATGGCAGATGTTTCTGCCAGGCCTTTAGACCTTTCCCATTGTACTTGATCCTTGAGAAAGCACAGCCTCTGCTGTTGGACAAATGCTGACTGAACCAGCCCTAGGCTGTGCTCAGCACTCAAGGAGCAATAGCAGCCTTCTGAGGGCTCTTATTTCTGAATCCAGCCTTTTTGCTACCATAAACTGGTATCTGTCTCAAACAGAGTGATAGATTAATTCCCTCTGCTCCCTCCAGTCTTCATTTTTTCCATGTGAGGTTTTAAACAATCACCATCAATTTCAGCTTTCCAGCTCTGCGTTCCCAACTTTAAACCAGCCTAACCTGTCCTCTGGATTGTTGCCAGAGGCTCTGTACCTGCTATAGCAGGAGTAGTAATTCCCCTCTGGTTTCTTTCATGTGTCTTAATTTTAAATCTTTGACAATCCATGACTAGTTTCACCTCTAGAACTTCTCTTTACCTAACCAGTCACAGCCTAAGCTGTACCTGCAAGTCTCACACCAGCTTTAGAAGGAGTGACATTACATTTCTTCCCGTTTCTTCAAGCTCTTATTTTAGCTGTGTGAGCATGTCAAGGTCTATCACTCAGCTGCATATGGTCTCCTTTTCCAAGCTCTGTCCTTAACCCAAATACCATCTTTCAGCCCAGCAGTGGGACTGGATGCACCCTCCTGCCGGTGGCAGGGTTTACACCTCTGTCCACAGGCCCCGGGTCACACGGAAGGCTCTCAGCCTGCAGCTCTCATCTCCTCCTGCTTCCCTTCTCTCCTGAAAGCTACATCTAAGTGTAGCTGTAGGGCTGGTTAGAACCTGCCTGAATTGCAGTGACAGCTCATTTAGCCCTGCTTCCTGCAACTCTCATTTTGGGAGCATCTGGAGGACCAAAAGTGGTGCTGAATCTGGAAGAGTTCTTGGGGTGAAGTGAGTGCTATGGACAGGACAGGAAGATGCAGCCCATTTTCTAGGATCTGGGAGAGGTATCTGGTATGCTGGATTTTTTAAGACCTACAGGGCTAAAATAGTGCAGGCACAAATCATATTTCTGGTATAGCTTCTACCTTACAATATATTTTTATCATCTTTTTGCCTGTGGTCTTGCTTGTCTTTTATGATTTAATGCCCCCTTCAGCTTCATAGGCTCTCCTTTCTTGAGCAATCCCTAAGCCATGACCATTGGGCTGTTATTTGTCTTCCCATGCTAGAAACTCATTTTCAGATCTAGTCCTGAAGACAGTTTTCCCCTCATCCCTTAATATATCCCTGGCCATGTGACTCGCACTTCCCATTTAAATTATAAATCATTGACTTGTGCTTACACCACAAATATATCAGATGGAAGAAAGCTGTATCTCTTACCCAGGTTTAAATTGGAATTAGAGTTACATTTTGGCGTACTCTCCTCTGTAAGATGCCCAGCTAGAGCAATGAGTCCAGATTAAACATTCTCTGATTTCCTATACAAAGATAAGTTTTTTTCTCATTTATCATAGCATCAAACATCATCTTAGGGCTTTCCTGATCCCTGTTCATACTTTGGTCTGAACCTTACCCCGTATAATAAACCTAACCAAGCGATACCAACCTGATTCTCTAGGTAGCCTGTCAAGTAATTTTTGTCCAAAATAGAGGTCTAATCCAATAATAACTCTAGATTTACAGCCCCTCCTATGGTGATCTTTAGTATTATTTAGTCCAGCTGCTCCTGTTCTCTTCC
Source organism: Ptilonorhynchus violaceus (assembly GCA_013397565.1). Classification (NCBI taxonomy): domain Eukaryota; kingdom Metazoa; phylum Chordata; class Aves; order Passeriformes; family Ptilonorhynchidae; genus Ptilonorhynchus; species Ptilonorhynchus violaceus. The sequence continues at coordinate 1,310,064 of VZRJ01009813.1, read as the reverse complement.
CACCTTTAGACAGTTGTGTATGGATTACTGAATTTAGTTCTTTATTCTGTTTTCTGGAACTCAAACCTGCTGCTTGACACCTCTAGCCTAGAAATTTCTATGCTGTGTTCGCTTTGCTAAATAAATAGAGTTATACCTAAGCAGGACAAATCATAACTAAAATTTTTATTGGAAAGCCTGTTGAAACAATGCATTTACATAAGCAACTCAATAGACATACACTCATTTTCACTCTCATAGGTCACTACTCTTTTACAGAGAGCTGTGCTATTCACTAATAGTATTAGTAGTGTTTGTGTGTAGTCTTTCCTTGTGCAATTACATTACATTTCCAGAGCGTAAGGAAAAAGGCTCAAGCCCTCCACCCCCGCCCTTCCCTTTGGGCTGGATTTTTCCAGGGAGAGCCTCTCTTCAGAAGAAGCACAGGGAGTACTCTGTGTGCTGTGCTCTCTTGAAAAATGTGTCAACCTGCTATGATCTCTCCATGGCAGCTGATCTCTTGGAAAGCCTGGCTTCCATCCAAGGAAGCCAGCACACATGTACGTGGTACCAACTTCCCCAGTGGACACACAGCGAGCTTATTAAAAAACCTGTACCCATTCCATGGTTTTTCGTAGAGATTAAATTCAGTCTAAGCACATTTTCACTGATGCATTCAAAAACACTTCTCAAGAAGGGATGTTTCTAGGCAGCTGCCCAAGTATGTTTCTTCAACCATTTCAATGGTGGAATTTTTAAAACATTTAGCCCTTTTGATGAGGAAGTATATTTATAAAATATATTCTCTCTTGCAAAAACTAAGTCAATCAATTTTGCAAAGGACTCAGTGTGAATTTAGTGCAATATCCAGAGTTTGCCTTGGATGGCTGATGTTCTCGGAGTACATTGGGAGCAGAAAACCCAGATTAGAATTAATCCATAAACGCAGTTAACTAATACAACGTCAGTAATGGGAAATCAGTTTTCAGGTCTTGAATTTTCAGAAACAGTTCCAAGATCTTGAATTTTCAGACTAAATGAGATTTTATCAGACTTTAATCACCTACTGCTGGTTTATTTTTGTTTAATTAAGAGATTTCAGAAATACCTTATATCAAAGCTAACTGCATGCACATGGTTATTGTCAATTTTAAACTCTTTTCTAAAAGGGATGATGAGAAGTGTAAAAGAAGACTGGCAATACCTAAGATTCCTGGAGTGCTACAGATGTTCTGAGTGCTGAGGCCTTGCCAGCATCCTGCTGCCCTAAAAGATGAGCAGGCTGGTGGTTGAAGACAATGATGTTCAGTGATGTTAAGCTAAGTGGTTACACCCAGCAGCTGTGAGTCACTGGGAGACTTTCTGCTGCAGGGATCCTGTGCTCTCCTAGGATAAATTAGAAATAACATAGCAAATTCCATAATACATTCACATTATGGCAAGTAAAGAAGGTCCTTGACTTCCCTTGAATTGAGATTGATATGCAGCTGCAAATAGAGCTCACCCATTTATTGATAAATCACAAAGGGCACAGAACTAAAAAGCTTTGATTATAGTAAAAAAAAAATGCACTCTTAGCAAAATTACACTGCAGCTTTTTGATTTATAGCTCTATGACATACCTGTGGTTTTGAATCTGTTACTTTGCTTTAGTTTGAGGACTTTTGAACAGTCAGATTCTTTGTTGTTTGCCAGTGAGAGAGACAAAACCTTTTGTAAAGGCAGCAGTTTTAGTGAGAATTCCACGGCTAAGGTTCATAATAGTCAGACCTTTCTTTAAACTGTAGGCAGCAGTCTTTTTTTTTTTTATTTGTGATGAAAGGAGAAGGTTTGATAACCCTGGTTAGCCTTTCTCCATGCCATGTGATTTACTTTAATAAAATACCTCTTTGCCTTGGGCTTTCTGCTGACTGTGCTGTAAGACTTGTACCCCAAAACGTGTTTGTCACTCTGTGTCACATCTCTTCTAATCTACTTTCATCTATCTGTCTATTTATGTAACCTTCTGTGTCATAAAATGCTTATCAGCACAGGAATTCTGGAAAATACCCTGTCACAGAGGTATCCGTGCTAGAGGCCTATGTTTCTCTTCTGGCGAAACTCTTCTCCTGGTTTCTGGAATGATGCTGAGCACTTGTATCATGTTGTAGCACACAGCTGGCAGTGCTGAGGGCCTTGTAATTAGGTGAGGCTGTGCTTCCAAGGAGAATAAAGAGGGAGCACAGGGCTGGGAATGCTCAGCACTTGATTTGTGATTCACTTCATTTTCTTTTCGATCTGTGTAACAAGAGAGCTCGCAGTAGCAGGGAGATGCTCTGTGAATGAGCTACCGAAATGTCTCAGAGAACCTCAAAGATAGTGAAGCACGAAAGTGGTAACTTCAGCACTTTTTTTCTAAAAATAAGTTTTGGTGAGTAGTGACTCTATTTGTCCTGTACAGAGTGAAAGACTGTCCTTTATGCAAACAGTTGGAGAGAATTACGAACCAAATACAAGTGTAAGATGTGCTTGACTGGTCAAGAGGTAGAATATGATACAGCAGTATGTATATGGCAACAAAAGGATGTGAAAATGTAGAATTCTGTAGAAGAAAGAAGTTTGGATTACAACTGGGTGCCTGTAAAATTTGTCACAAACAGCAATGAGTGAAAAACCTGAGTGACAATTCTGCTGTTGAGTTGGTAGTGGATGAAAGCCCTGCTCGATGGTTGAGGTACCTGAATGTTCAGCAGGCCTCTGCAATGTGGATTTTTTGCTGTTACTTTCTCTTGTGTGTGTTTTGTCAGCTGTGGGATCAAGGGGAATAGAATAACCAGATCTCTTTTTCAGCAAAATATCCTTATCATTGTGTGTGTTGAAATTTTTTGTGGTGTTGGGATTTTGCTGGTTTTATTTCAAACTCTTTTTCTTATTCTATCACCAGTTGTGCTCAACATCTGATCTCTTAGTCTTCTTTGAAGATTAAGCAAAACAGGTATTGAACGTGTTTTGGGAGTTTTGCATTTGTAATTTGTCTTATTGGAGAAATCCTCGACTTGTATTTTTCTAAGTCTAATTTTTTATGTTTCTTATTGCTATTTGTGTCTTTCCATGAATCCATTTTGAACTACAACCCCCACTTCTGGCATTAGATGCTGATGTTTTCTTCCTGTATTTGTTAGCACTGCGTTTCATCTGATGCACCTGTGAGTTTGACCTAGAGCTGTCTTGTTCCTGTTCAGCTTTTCTCACTTCTTATTTTCTGCAGAATCATTGGCACTGTCTCTCATGATCTCATTCAAAACACCTTCACACATTTATATTCTCAAACGATTTATTAGTCAGGTCTAAAATAACTGTTTTTTCCACCTTCTTTTTTTCTGTCTCCTGAAACAAAACTTTTCTTTATCTCCTTTCCTGACTTTTTGGTTAGTCTGTGCCCAGGTAGATGTTTAGGATGCAGAAACTAGCCACCAACAGTTCTGAATCTCTCAAAACCACTTTCCCAGTCCTACTACACAGGTAGCACAGGGCTCTAAAGCTAATCTTGGAAATGCCACAAAGAACCTGTTAATCTGCTGCACAATTACAATGTAGAGCTGGTGTCTAGGGCTTTCACATATTTTGATGATAACTTGGTTTCCTTTTATTACTGTCAGCTGAGATAGATCAGGACAGGCTGAAATCAGTCATAACTTACCCCAGGCGTGCTCTTTGCTCACAGCAGCACCCCAGAGTCCTGCAGCTCCCCATCTCCATCTCAGCTTTACAGCATTCTGCCTGAAGTGAACACATGGAAGAAAGACAGCGGGGGAAAAGGATACTGAGCGACACAAGGAAGTCAAAATGTGTGCAGGTATCGGGGAATGGACAGTAAACTGGAGAAATCTGAGGCAGTTTCTCCAAGAAAAAGGTTTTTCCCTAGCATGTTGTAAACATGTGAGTGACACTCGATAGGGAGGTGGGGAAAGACGGTGAATCTCTTTAACTGTGCGCTTTGCCAAAACAAATCTGCTTTTTGTAGATTAGGGAGGCATTGAAAATGTGATTATACATCACTGTGGGCTCCAGTAGGTTTCCTGAGCTTGGCTGAGGAAGAAAGCAGAATCCTCCTGAGATTCGGGAATATCAAACTAGAGAATTGCTGATACAACATAAACGTTGGCTTCAAAGAGCTGCTGATGGGCTGTGAAAGGATGGATTTTGGATCTCGGGAAGATTTGCCCCATGTGTGCTCAAGTTAGATTACTGCCCCTATCATTTGTTAGTTGTAGTATATTATCTGTGGTTCTATGCTGGATCCTTCACTGCCTGTATTTTCCCTTGAAGTAAAGATTGGCAATATCTGTTACAGAGAATGCTCTGTTAGAAGGAGGACTGTGAATGGCACCAGCAAAGCTGTTTTGGCAAACTACCCAAGTTGTTAAACTTCAGTTCTGAGCAGCAAATTGTCTCTAGCATTGAGCTAGTTTCTTATGGCTTTTATGGCTTTACTTGCTATGATATGACTTTGATACACTTGTTAGGAGAAGTATATAGAGGTCACTTGTCTCCTTGGAAACCAGAAGATAAAATTACTCCAGTTGTATCTGTATTTTGATATAAGTAAGCTTTTTCTTTTCCAAAGGAGAGCTACCTAGACACTGAAGCATTAACCATTTTGTAATGATTTTCTGTCTTTTGCAAGGCTGAGGGGGTCTTGCAGTGGGAGAAAAATAAGAGCACTCTTAATTGACCAGCTCAGATCTACTATTTGCTTTGAGCATCTTGCATTCTAATCAGAAATCAAAGCATTACAAGGTGTTCCTTCACCTTGTGCTCCTGATGGTTTGTGGAGTTTCTCTGTCTTTTGTCCAGTCTTCCCTTCAATGCAAGGTTATTTCTATGCAAATGCTTTAAATAAAAGCTTTGTAGAATATGTTCTTTTATAAAACTTAGACTGTAAAGAGCTCATTTATAATCCACGTCACCGATGTAGTTGTTATTATGGAGATATTAACGCTGCACTGCAAGGAGAAGGAACATGGGAAGGTGCTAAGAGTCCACTAACTGTAGGTCAGAAACACTTTAGCACATATAACAGAAGTTTATTTGCTTTAAAATATAGATATAGTGTGACAGGTGATTTTTTTACTTGATAGAACTGTGGTAAAAAGCAGCAACTAGACAAATGTGGTCTTGGTAGATGTAGTCTCTAAGCATCTTTATTTACTAGATTGTTTCTTGTACATTGCAGTGTTTAATGCACCACCTACAGGGAGCCTAATTGGATTTGATCTGTATCACAACTATTGACCTCATGACTTGGTTTCAGGCATTAAAAAGATGATAGCGTACTAGGAATGTTCTGCAGTATCACATCTACATATACATACAGTGTAATACATGTACTCTAAAGCAATGAAATTGTTCCTGCCATGCCAAAATTTCATTTTTTTCGTCTTTTGGTGTATCTTTGATTCCTCTCCAGATGCTATTTATGGGGTGTTACATAGGTTACAGCAAAAGCCTGAGCTTCCTCACTCCCAGTGCCCTTTATAACCTCCTTTGCTTATAGAGGGGAAACCACAAGGTTTGCTTCTGTTCTCAACTCTTAAGAGAACTAGAGCAAATCCATTTCCAGGACTGAGCAGAGCAGTGTATTAGTATGGATTTTGACTTGAGAAAATTCCAGAAGACCAAAAACCTAGTGTTAATTTAAGCTGCTCAGGAGGAATCACATGGTAAGACAGTCTGAAAATCCTTGTGTTGAACAAATGCTCACCAAACCTGTGCACCTCTGTGGGAAAGGATATATTTTCTTTTTTCTTCAAATGAATTGTTGAATGTTTTCTATAGCAATAGCCAGTTTAATTGCCAGGAGTGTGTTGCACCATTCTAGAACAGCAGCTATGTTTATGCTGTCCCTTGTGCCTCTTGAGCTGACTATTTCACTCATGGCACTTTATTGTGGGATTAGGCTGTCCAACTGGCAGATTATTTCTCCAGTACTAATAACAGTTTTGTAATTAGTGTAACATCCAATCCACATTGTCTCTTGTGGAAAATGCAGTCTCCAAGGCTGCTCTATTCTGTTAAATTTCTGAGCTACTGAAAATTAGGAAGAATTGTCTTGCTGATGAAATGTGTGTTTCCTTTCCACTCTTGTTTTTATTGGGCTCTTGGAGGCTGTTGGTGATGACAGAGTCAGAGACACACTGCTCCCAGCAGCATTCTGATTCTCTTTTCCTGCTTTTTCCTGGTCAGCAGACTTTCTCCTGTCACCATGCCAACCAAGAGCAGTTCATCATCAAAGATCTTCTGTCTGTGTCCACTGAATTATGATTTTGGGAGTTCAGACTTTGCACTGTTGGGTTCTGCTTTGAGCAGGTTGCTGTAGAGCTGGAAATGGTTTGACTGCAACTAGCTTGGGTACTTGGGCAAGTTGTGTGGCATGTGTTAGGTGGCAAGTGATTGGTTTGCCATTGGAATAGTTTGCATGTGTGTTCTTTCTCTGACTTTCCATCTCAGGACCTGATTTTTGGTTACTTTCACGTCTCCTGATAAACAATGTCTGGAGCCCAGCTTTCAGTCCTACATTCATGCTCCTGAAGGGAAGCTTTTTGTAATCCAAAACAAAAATGTGAAATAACTACTTAGTGCCTTTTTGTGCAATGTAAAGCTTGTTAAGGGGTTTCTGTGTGCTCAGATAAATTTATCCATGGAGAAATGGACATGAGTTCCTATTAGCATTTAATGTTCTGCAGTATTTTGCTGTGGTTAACCATTAGTGAGTTTCAAAGTAACAGAAATGGGCATGATGACTAAATGGTGCACAGTGGTGGTCTTTTAACACTTATATGAAAATGTTACTGCTGCTTTTTCCTCACTGATAGTATAACAAGGAATAACAAATTGTGTAGCACTAAATGTAGAAAGATATGCCTGTCTAAAACATTCCCTAATTTTTATTATCACAGAGTATTCAGAATTGGAAGGGACCCACAAGTATCAAAGTGCAACAGGACACACCAAGAGTCACACCGTGTGCCTGAGAGTGTTGTCCAAATGCTTCTTGAACTGTGTCAGGCTTGGTGTTGTGACCACTTGCCTGGGGAGCCCCTTTCAGTGTCCAACCACCCTCTGGGTTAAGAAGCCTTTCTTGGTATCCAATCTAAAACTCCCCTGAAACAACTTCAGGCCATTTCCTTGGTTCCTGTCACTGGTCACCACAGAGAAGAGATCAGTGCCTGCCCCTTCTCTTCCCTTCACGAGGAAGCTGTGACTGCAATGAGGTCTCCCCTCAGTGTCCTCTCCTCCAGGCTGAACAGACCAAGTGCCCTCGGCTGCTCCTCACACGGCTTCCCCTCAAGGCCCTTCAGCATCCTCGTGGCCTCCTTTGGGTGCTCTCTAGTGGCTTTATATCTTTTTTATATTGTGGAACCCAAAACTGCCCCAGCACTCGAGGTGAGGCTGCCCCAGTGCAGAGCAGAGTGGGACAATCCCTCCCTTGCCTGGCTGGCGATGCTGTGCCTGATGCCCCCCAGGACACGGGTGGCCCTCCTGGCTACTATGGCACTGCTGACTCATGTTCAACTTGCCATCGACCAGGACACCCAGGTCCCTCTCCAGAGCACTCCTCTCCAGCCTCTCACTCCCCAGACCAAACACACAACCAGGACTGCCCCATCCCAGGTGCAGAATCCAGCACTTTCCCTTGTTGAACTTCATCTGGTTGGGGATTGCCCACCCCTCCAACTTGTCAAGGTCTCTCTGCGGGGCCCTCTGCCCTCGAGGGAGTTGACAGCTCCTCCCAATTTTGTATCACCTGCGAACTCACTTGGTATCTCTTGAAGTCCTGTGTCCAAGTCCTTCGGGATGTTGAAGAGCACAGGGCCAAGGACGGAGCTCTGGGAACCCCACTAGGGACAGGTAATACGGGGTTTGTAGAATGTTATATCGTATTTTGGTGCTCAACTCTGATGAAATGTCAGAGAGACACTTTCCAGAGTAACAAATCCGAAGGCAGCCAATTACACAGCTGGTGGAAAATGCCTTGGAAGCTGACAATGAAAACTCAATAATGAGCAAAAGTCTGCATGTACATTGTGTATGGTCCAAATAAAGCTGAAGTTGCCATAAATAAAGTCTTATGTGCAGAATTTACAAAGGCCCAAGGTAGAGTCTTATCTTTTTAGGCCTCTTTGTAAAGGAAGATCAAAAGCCCAAAATTTTTCACAAAATACTTGCCAAAAAAGAAAAAAGTTTCTCTAAGAACTACTATAAAGGCACATACATGCCTAGATCAATTGGATTTTTCTCTAAGGAAACTGGAAAAGACTGTCGTAGGAAGTGGAGATTAGAGATTTTTTTTTTTCTTTAAAAAGCACACAGCATTGACTTGTTGCCCTTTCTGAATTAGACATATAACTCTATGGAATTTAGTTCAGCTTCCACAGAAATCAATTGTGAATTGTCTCACTCTTTCCCAGTCAGTACTAAAGCATTTTAATGGTTCAGGATTGATCTAACAAGCCCTGGAATAACTTATAGCAAAGTGGTTTGGTAAAGACTAATTTAATTTTTCTGACTAATACTGTCAGGATTTTAACCTATTGGGAATAACACTCAAAGCCAATTGGGTGTAGTAAGTGCAGCTGAGATTGCCTAATAAAGTCTTTACTGGATGTAAGTGGTGTGATGTTCCTTCACTTCCAGATAAAACTCTAGCTTTATGCATCTAAGTTTTTTAGCAACTTTCAGTTTGTGTCCACGGTACTAGTGTAAGTATTCAACAGCATAAAGAAAGCAGCATTAATAATAGAATTAAAAAATGTTGCTTATTAGAAGTGTATTGAAATGATAGTTTGAATTTCAGTTGAAGATAAAGTTTGTGTAATGCAGCTCTCCTTTCATTTGGAAGTCAGCACTTTATGGCTCGTGATAGATCCTTGCTTTGTGGAGGATCTCTACAGCTAGATATATTTTAATGAATCTGTTTTTCTTTGGTATGCAGAGTTATATTAGTTACTAACTGCAGCTTGACTTGAAATATTTTTATCCCACCCAAAGGGAACTGGGAAAAGAAGCTGGAAAATAAAAGCAAACATTTTGTTCTAATACTAATGCATAGTTTTCTTTAGAGTTTATAAAAACCCTGGAACTTTTAAACTATTTCCTGCATAATACTGTGGATTATTTACATGAGTCAAGGTTACATGAAGCTACTTATCAGAAAGGTGGAATTTTAAATATGAATATTTTTGTTATTGTTGTTTAGTTGGGATGCTTTGGGTGTTTTATTGGATTAGCCTAACACTTAGGTTTTGAGAGATTTTGCAAATACTATCTCTAAAAAGCTTTTCCAGGAGATTGCAAGTGAGCTCGCTTTCCAAAATGCTCGAGGTGAATACAGTTGAAATTAATTAAAATGTAAAATTTGATGCAGAGCTTCTCATGTTTCCGGTGTAATAGATGTAAGTGTGTGGGAAAAGCAGATTGGGAAGCCCTTGTTCAGTGAAGAGGTTTTTACCCTGTTTAAACTTGGTGACTTTGATAAACTGTTCATAGATTAAATGTCTCCTGAGCATATGTGCATTTTTAATCTGGCCCTAAGGGATGTGTATGAAGTTTTAATAGTGTCTGAAAGAAATATATTTATATTATTTCAGTCATCCCCTGTCACTTAGTTTGCATCACTTGATGCTCTGGAGTCCGATAAATTCTAAATCAACCAGTCCTGAAACTTTTATTTTTGGAAATATTGTCTTTAAATGAATGGTATATTGTTAGATCACTGGGGAAAGCAGGACTCTATTGGGGTACTTTTCCAAAGCAAACAACTAATTTCATAATTCTTCCAGTTTATTTGTTGTTGCTAGTGTAGTACCAGGAGAAGATAGTTTACTAACTGTTGTGTACCCTATTGACCAGTCTTGGTTTTAGAGAAACTTAGAAAGTATTCTATTTCTTAGATATAATAGATTGATCTTTCACATTGGTTTAAAAAGAGAAGCAAGAAAGTTGGCTGCGTTAGGATATTGAGGCTGTTTGCAAGAATCCATTTTTGGGTGATAAAAGTGCTAGATTAAGTTGCTATGTAAGAAGCAATGGAAGTGCTGATTCTACTTGTATAAGTATTTTTGCAGGGGAAAGATACAACAGATGTGTTCAAGAGGATGTTGGGAAACAGCCAGTGCATTAACATATCATCCAGCTTCTTCTTTTGCCTTGCCATGTGAAAATAAATGTGGCAACAGTTGCAGTTATTTTTGCTGCTTAACACCAATTCCTGGAGTAAGTTTGCTTGTGACTTTCTATAATTTATCATGACTAGTCAGAAATCATTAGATGAGAAATGTCATTTGGATAATGTTATTTGGATTTTACTTAGACCAAATCCGAGCAGTGCATTCCTGGAACATGATGGAAGACATCTAGGAGTGGTCTTTATATGCATATCAACCAACATTAGGTAAACATAAATATGAAAGTAATCAAATATTAGAGCCTTTGCTGAAGAGTCAGGGAAAAACATCTAAAACACTTGGACAATTTCCTGTTTGTTTGTTGGCTGTTTGTTTTGTTGGGTTTTTTTATGAATAAAAAAAGACCTCCATTATTTTAAGATATGCTGTATATCAGGATCAAACCTTCCCACACAGACAGCTGGGTGCAGTAAATTGGTAGTAGAAGTTGAAAGTCATCAGATTAAAGCACTGCTCTCCATTACAATGAAATTAGTCTCTTTTTTTCTTTTTTCTTTTTTTTTTTCTTTAGGGCAATTTTTGAATCAAACAGAAGTGGCTGCTCTCAGACATTCAGAAAGCAGGATTTAAGAAATAGCACATGATAGCTATGTTGACTTCAAAGTACAGAAAGTCCTCGGAAAAATTTCTTCTTCCCTAACTCCCTTTCAAGCTGTTGGCACCGGCTGTGTGGGATACAAGCTAAAAAACTCTACTGGGAGATAACTACCCAATGCTCACTGAATTTTTGTTTCCTTATTTTGCTCTTAATTCTATCATTTGTAATCCATACTGCAACATATTGAATCCTGGAATGAGAAGAATTGCAAGGGTTCTTAAAGGGTTCTAAGCGTGACAGGTTTTTTTAATAAAGCGGTGCTGTGCTGGACACCACTGTTATGTATTTTAGGAACATACTAATTTGTATGTTCCTAAATTACTCAAACATAATTTGAGTGCATATGGGAAAAAAATCCACTAAAATTGAAAAAGAGCATAACTTTTGGGGCCTAGCTACAAACTTTCTTTGTCTCCGGTTAACACATCCAGTGTTTTTTTTTCTTCTTCATGAGGCTATGCTGAAGTTGTTCTATATGGGTGTGATGTGTTTTTGTGGACCATAACCAAACTTGTCAGAATTCAAGAAGCGTCAGGACGATGCTCTTAGTCTTATGGCTTAGTTTTGTGTAGTCCTGAGAGCAGCAGATGGTTGGACTTGATGATCCTTACAGGACCCTTCCAACTAGAGATATTCTATATTAATTTGTAATTTTGTTTTGGTTTTCCTTTAAAATAGTTAATTAACCTGTGGGATTTACTTTTGCAGAGTGCAAGAGGAGACAAAACTGAGAGTTCAGAAGGTGGTTTGATTCATTAGATGAATATCTATTAATATCTCATATTAGAGATATAATAATAATACTATTCATATTAGATGAATATCTATCTCTCTCACTTAGGGAGAAAAAAACCCCAAGAGCCACGGTGTCTAGCAGCCTGGCCATGAGAGGTTCAAGAGGTTTCCAAAGAGCAGATTTCCAGCAACAAGTAATCCTACACAAGAAGACCTACCTTGCTTCTTGTAATTTTTTTTTTTTTTTTCCTGAAGATGCTCTTGGTCTCTGTCAGAGGGCATCTGGTGAAAATAGGTATTATAACTCTGTGCTGAGGTGCTTACCTATCCTTTACTGCCTGGCTAGGTCTGAACGTCCTTTTTTCATACCTGAGTCTTTTTAACACTTAGCTGTACTGGATTTGGATGTGGAAGGTACGGACAGAAAAGGATGAGGTGGGGGACGAAGTAGTGGTCACTGGCATCCTTTGTGCCATGCCTTCCAAGGCTGTCCTCCGCAGATGAAGCCGTGGATCTGCCAGGCTCCAGACATTCTGCATCCTGCCATCTGCCACAACTGGTAGAGCTAGAACAGTCTGTCCATTGCTATGTCTTATTTTGAAACATACTGACGTGTTTACAGGATAATTTACATAAAATGACATCCGTGTGCAAAACCTGGTAACTTTGAGCCAGATGCTTTTCAAAATTATTTACGTATCTGCTGAATAATTTTGGCAAGGGAAATTCTGCGCAACCCACTTGTGAATAACTCGTGACAGTACTTCCAAATGAAAATTTGAACTACCTGGATTAGAAAGAAGTAAAATCCTGTGTGGTTCCTCCTTGATAGGATGATGCATAACTCTTCACAATAGCAAACGAGGGGTGCTGGGGTTTTTTGCCACCATTTTAAGGCTGTTCCTTGCAAATATGTGCAGCATTTCTGTGTTGTCGATGGTGAATTCATGATTCCACATCCCTGCCTTCAAAAATGCAGTGATACTAATGTTAATAATTCATCTCGTGAAAGAACACTGAAATAGCTATGGAAACGCTTTTTGCAATGTACTGCCTTTGTAATTTTATTATCACTCTAAATACCTACATTATTTCTGGGTAAATATAATTAGAAGTATGTAATGGAGTCTTGTCAGGAAAAAAAACTTGCTGGTTTTTTTCTCTATTCTACATTGTCAGCTTCTCTGTCTTCTTACCCCCCACTCCTGAAAACACTTTCCCTTGCATGTGCAAGAAAGGTTTGGCAAATCTTTGCCTTTGAGGCTGACTTGCACAGGAATCTTCAGTGTCTTTCTTTAGAGGTCAAAGATGACCACCTGCTGGACCATCAAAAGCCATCAAAATGTGCTTGCAGGTGAGCAATGACTACGAATAATTTAGTAATTCATATTTTCTATACATCTTTACTTGGCTTAGCTTGTATGTACTTTTAGTACAGGTGAAGGTGCTGGGCCCACTGTACCTTTAGTACAGGTAAAGGTACTGGGTCTCTAAAATATCGGTTTGTGGAGGTGAGGGGGAAAGATTTAATGTTCAGAAAATAGTAAATGTGTTAAACCACATTCTGCACTGCTTCTGCCTTAAGGTAGTAAAGCTTCCTGTGAGGTATGTGTGAATTCCCATTAGGTTGGATAACTGTTGTAACCATTGTATTTCAAACCACTTTGATTCAATGTAAGAACGTAGAAGCTCTTACCTATATTAACACAGGCAGGGATTTCAACAGGGGAGGAGAGGGAATAATGCACAGAGCGTCTTGTTCCAGTCCTTGCAGCTGGTTCTCTCAAGGCTTTTAAAGGCATCTGTTAAATGCTGGATCGAGATATGAATGCTTTGGAAATGCTCTTTTCTTTGTTTTCCAGACACCATCATCCTAAATTTCCTGGAGACATGTTGTGTTTGTCCTGATAGCAGAATTTCAAAGAATGATTGACTGATTCTGTTATTAAAGACTATGCCCAACAGGAAAGTGCTGCTCAGCCTTTTGTCTGTTGGATTTTTTTCATTGCCTTCTATATGTTTTTGTTACTATAACTGCTCATATTAATTACAAACTGCAGCTTTATTTCAAATAATGTGTTTGTGAAGGTTTAGCAACAATGTGTGTTTGTAATGTAGTACAGCTGTAGGATCCTAAATATATATTCTAGTTTCTTTCTGTTGTTCAGCTGTGGCCTAGGTTGTGCTAATGAGAGTGAAGCTGGCACCCTTCCCACCCTTTCCCTCTGTTCAGGGCTTGCAAGACATGGAGTACACTATCCAGTTTGGGGCTGAGGAGTGGGATTGAGCCAGGCACACAAGGGGGCGTGGAGGGCAGTCGCTCTTCCCAAGGCTGGGAGAGCTGGGGTTATTAAGCCTAGGGAAGAAAAGGCTCTGGGGATACTTTATTGTGGCCTTTCAGTACTTAAGGGGAGTCTGAAAGGTGGGGACAGACTTTTTAATATTGCATTTTGTAATAGGACGAGGGGTGATGGTTTTAAACTGAAAGAGGCCAATTTAGACTGAATATAAAGAAGAAATTTTGTACAATGAGGGTGGTGAAACACAGGAACAAGTAGATGGGGCTCTGAGTGCCCTGGCCTGGTTGAAGACATCCCTGCTCATTAAAGGGATGTTGGACTAGGTGAGCTTCAAAGGTCCCTTCCACCCCGAACCACTTTATGCTAAATGATGGTTCTGTGAGTCTGTTATTCTACAAACTGGTCTGAAATGTTTTAGCTGTAAAACTCAAATATGACCCAAAACTCTGCTAACAAGGATAGCTGAGGCTTGGTGCCTTTCTTATTTGGATGGCATGAAGCAGGATAGCTGATAGTGGTTTCCAGCTGAGTATTATCCTGAACTTGGGGCATCTTGGAGTGCTTCAAGGGGTAGGAGAACTGTCAGAATCATGTTAAGTGTGCACTTTAGTCTGCTAAACTCAATGCCTTGGGGACTTTAATCAGCTGAGTCGGGTCAGACAAGGCCTTGTGGCTGATACAAAACCTTTGGAAGAAACGACAAACCTATTGCAAGTCTTTCTTGTGGTTTTGGTTTTTTGCCTTTTTTTTTTTTTTTAACCATTCTCTTCCATTTACCTGATTCGTTGGGTCACTGTTTGGGGAGCAGATTTGGTTTATCAGAATGAGTTAATAATACATTTGCTTGTTGCTATGTTTAAAAAAGTCTGATTTATAGTAATGGAAGAATCATCTGGTTCTAAACCTAGATAGCTTAAAAATAGATGTGGATGACTGATTCTACTGTAGCCATAAAATGTCAAAATATATTAGTTGAAGAAAAGAAAAATAATGTAAAGTGTTGACTGCATAATGTAAAACTCTCTTGATGCCTTTTTCAGTGCAATCTTAGTTTAGCTTAATGTTCTGTGCTCTGAAAGGCAAAGAAGTTGAAGGTGACTAATTTACTAAGGTAGCATGTCCTGTTGTGCTGGTTCTCCCAGGAAGAGGCAAACACGGCAAAAATATTCACCAGCAGTCTTGCAAAATAAGTTTTGTGAACAAGATGTACAGTCAGCCTCTGAAGTCTCCCAGAAAGAGTATCCACAACATAAATAACCTTACTAGATTGCTGACAGCCATTCCTGGAAGATGGGCATTGGGACTTTGAGGAGGGTCTGTTATATTTTGATTAGTGGCTTAAAAAGGCAGCAAAAATAAATCGGAATAAAACTGAAACATCATATCAGTTTCATGAAGCAAAATAAGGTTGTAAAGAAGAATTTTTATATATTCAAATTCTTAGGAACCTTCACTAAAGTGTTTGCTTGGAAAATTCTGTGGTTAGCAAAGGAGATGTAGCCATTAAACTACAAAAAAAGCTGTGCTGCTCCAATTCATGTTTTTATAAATAGCAAACCTACACTGCAGACTGCTGAAAGGGTTAGTACTTAAATGATTCACAAAATATTAGTAAATGTACCTTGAGCTGTTCTTTTTCAGGAATGCTGTATCTACTATTAATTATGCAGATAGAGTAATAATGGTTTGTAAGGCAATATATGTTTGCTGATTAGTTACTAAAATAAACCTCAACAGTTGGGGGAAAATATTGTCTAATAAAGAGCCATAACTTTTAGAACATAAATATTCATTTCTTACTGTTGTGGTTTTGGTTTTTTTTAGCTCAAGGCTTTGTCTACTAAATGCATGGTATCTGTAGAGGCTCAAAGGAAATTCAAGAGCCTGTGGAAAACTACCCAATTAATGAAAGGTAAATGAGAACAATGTTTTGGAAAATAGGCTATGTTTGGTGGAGAGAGAACTGTCCTGGGAGAGACTGGAAATAAGTTTGTTTTAAAATTTTCAGTGCATACCATCTGTCTAAGCACAAAAATTTTCCTTAGCCTAATTTTGCAAAAACCTCTTCAGCTGCCCCAGCTCTTGCTCTTAATAGGCAGCAGTGTACATTATCAGGGATGGGACTGTTACATTAATATCCTGTGGCAGTGTGTGGATTTAAAAGATGGAGTACATTGTTAACTGCTTAGAAGTTTTCCTCAAAGGACAGATTTTGCTTCAAGTTATTGTACCAGTTGTAAGGAAGTTAGGTGAAAGTTAAGAACCAGCAAGAAGAGTAAATTTTCTACCTACACTCCAGCAGCTTTCATGCTTTTTTCATTATTTATACCCCATGAATATTCCAATGGAAGTAAAGCCTGCTTATGAGCATCCGGATGGGAAAGGGAGACGTTAGAAGAAACATTATTCTATACACTGTCTCATGATTATAACTGTTCAAAGCACAATGTTTTCACATGGAATAAATTTCGATAAAAATTTAAAACTAAGCCAAATAATAAGTTAAAAATTAACATGGAGGTAATAATCAGATGGGAAACAAATCCTGAGAGCTTTTTTTTGATGAAAAAAGACATAAAGGAGTTTGAAAATGTGATCAGGGTGTCTGGTCCAACATTTTTCAACAGTGCTGTTGACACAGTTTCCGTCAGGAGTGTTTGTTTTCCGTGGGAATGCTTTACAAAAATAAATCCTCAGAAAGAACAGATATTTTTGCTGGGTATGCTGCAAGTGCACTGTAGCTGTGTTGGTATTTAACTGGGGACAGACACAGTTTATCTCCTCAGCCCCTTCTCTCTTTCTGGGTCAGAGCCCGTGAGCCGATGCGCGGCCACGCGATGCCTGTGGCGTGCGACACTTGCTCATCAAGGGAGGATGAGCTGCTGGAAATGTCACCCCCCGAGGTGGCTGAGGAAAAGGGAGGCCCAGGGGGAAGCTGAACCCTTGCTGCTGCGAGGTACAGCTGGGACATTTCAAATCAGGGTATTCCAGACTTTCAGAACTGCTAAATGATACAGTCTGTGTGGGCAAAATATCTGTTGTTTTCTATATCCCATTTTTGCAATGGTTGTAAGGGCTAGAGCTGCTGTGACTAATGCCACATAAAATGAACCCATTTTTGGTTTTAAAAGTCTCGTGCCTTTAAACCCATGTTTGTGTCTTGACTTGTGCACGTCATTGTTTCCAGTCCTGCAAGAGATACGGTTGGACTGAAAACACTGCTCCAGGGTCCTGATTTACAAACCTTTGTTTGCTTTAAAGTAAGGGATTTGATCAGATAAAGCCCAGAGGTCCCTTTCAACTTTAAAATTATTCTCTGATTTTTGCTGTTGGTTGGATACAATAACTGGAAGAAATGCTGGCTGTAATAATCTGTAGCATTTCAGGGACTTCTTATATGCTTTCTGAGAGGCATTTAACATCTATCAGCAAGCACAAATTACTTACCAGGGCCTTTTATCCACTAATGCAAAACATTTCTTTGAGAATTCGAAAGCCAGTTCAAAATAAATTCAAACCAGTTCTGCCACAGATCATCATCTCAGATCATTAGCTTGCTTAATTATGGGCTTCACGCAGAACTCTGTGACTCTCTGATGCTTTTGCACTACCTGTGAGCATCCAGAAGTTACTCGTGAATGATCGTCCATCCAGCGGCCAGACAGATTTGGAAAAGGGCTTTTTGAAAACGATCATGTCCTTTGTTTGCGGATGGAAGCGGGCATATGGCTTTTTGCATTATTCTGCACTGCCCTGTTTTAATTTCTCTGTCAGATGAGTCCGGGAGGGCTGTCATGAGCAGCTGTGTTGTGCAAGAGAGTCCCCTTATTAAGCTGCTGCATGATGCAAAGGCACCGCTTGGTGAGAGTCGCTGGTACGGAACGCGCTGTGCAGCAGAGCCTCTGCTGCCTCCAGTGCCTCATCCTAATGGCTCTGTGAGTGAGGCTGCTGTGCCCAGCCCCTGGGGTATCCTCCAGCAGGAATGTCTGGTCATGATTTCCAGAGCTGGGGCGACTGCATGGTACTGCAGAGGGGCAAAGTAATAAGTAATGTTTGCACAGTTGTATTCCCTGGTATGAGAAGGAGAGAGAACCAACAGAGAGGAGAACAGGCAACCCTCTGCTAAGCTGTCATTTGGAAAGCATGCTAAAGCTTAAATATCTTTAAGAGACACTGGGAAAACAGAAAATGCTATAAAATACTTTCTCTAGACAAAGTGAAAGGAATACCATACATTTGAAACCTCTTGGCACCCCCAAGTGTAGCAAGCACTCCTCTCTGTATTTATGATAGTACAAAGACCATACTTTTATGTTTTAGGGTTTTTTAAAGTCATTCTTCTCTCTTTGGGAGGTTGATATACAAAACTAGTAAGAAAATATTCTAAGCTGCACCATGGTTTTATACTAGATAAGTAGTTTATTGCTGTAGGCAAGAAAGAATACAGGTAAAATAACTTAAGGTTTAATGGTTAGTTATGTCCTGTCACTTCTGCCAAGGAAAACCATTCAGGTATAAACTTTGTGAAGCAGCTCCTGTGTTGGAGAGAGAGATCTAATTGGTATCTGACAATGTTCCAAAAGGGAAGGAAGAAATTAGGACCAGTGAAACACCGATTGCATACACCCTCCCTGTGTGGCATGTGGGGTGTGCAACTTTTCATAAAAGCCATTCAGATGCATGATGGAAATGCAATGTGAGTGCAGTGATTCCAGAAAAAGAAAATTTGTGAATTAAGTTTATCGTTATGTCATGACTCCTTTCTGGTTGTGAAATTCCTGTGCATTACATTATAAAATCCAATTGAATGTGCCTCTTCCTCTGCAGAACTGTTGCTGGTGGTTTAGAGAAGAAAAGGACCATCAGTGTGTTCATCATCCCTCCACTTCATGGAGCTGGGTCTGTGGGAACCCTGTGTTTGTGCCACAGCTTTTATTTCTCTGTGTTACAACTACTTGCCCTGTTCTTAGTAAAATGACTGTGGCCCCTCCTCATCTATCTCAGCCAGGCCCTTCCCTGGATGCATTGCCTGCCTTAAATCCCACATACAGTGGATTTCTGTACCCTTGATTCTTCCAGTTTCATATTTGCTGTAGTAGAAGGGTGGTGGCTGTTTGGTTTTTCCTTTTTGTGTGTGTAATTTTTAAATGCTGCAGCTGAACCGACTTCTGTTACAGAGTCAATAACAGTCACCACACTGTTATATTTGGAGATATTCCTCCAGGAGGGAGGTCTGCCATGAGCTGTGTTGCTTGCACAGCTGGGACATCCACTCTTAGTGCTGGAGTTTGCAGTCACCTGGTAGGGAACACCTGGCAGTGGAAGCAACTCATAACCAGAAACTGCTTCTCAAATCATGTGCATGTGCAACATTAGGTGGTATTGTAGAAGAAAATGCAATTATTTAAATTCGAGGTTATATTTGCTCCTTCTCTCTTTCATATTGCTTTGTTGACCTTGCAAGACCATGTGTAACTCCTTCCTCTTGTCATTTTTTTGTTGTCTAAAGCGGCTTCAGTCTTTGCAGTAGCAACAGATCCTATTCCTCCAGATCAAAGGGAATCTTTATTACGTTTCCAGGAGATAGTGCAGTGATTAGAAAGCTTTACAGGGAGCTTTTGCAGTCTTTTCTGCTTTGTCATATCTGATCACTCGGTCAGGACCATGCCGTGTGTATTTGGAGGACGCAATAATGTACACAGCAAATAGAATACTTTGAGAGAATTGAAAAATCCAGCTGACAGCAGTTAACAATGAACCCCAACTGAAGGTTAAAAGCCTCTTCAAAACACAATACTTAATGGAGTTTGAATGCAAAAAGAAAAAAAGTAGTATGATTTTCCTCTTATTAAGCTTCAAGGAAGTTTTTTACATTAATAGTCACTTCCTTGGTTTAGCTGCAAAACAGGTGGTAACACAGAAGTCCATGTTAGAAATGATGTTTAGTTGCAAATGTGCTCAGATTGTTTTCACAGCAGGGAACTTGTGTCAAGATATTACAAGATAATTTGTCTTAATCCTAATAAATTTATAGACAAAACTCAAAGGATTCTAATTGCTCACCTGGAAGAAATTGTTGTAGAAAAATAGCTGCAGTATGTAGAATATGTTCCTCTTCAAGTTAGGCTACATCATTCTCTAACCCAACATTTTGCTACTCAGTTAATCAACCCAAAAATCAATGTATGGTCTTGATCAATATTAGTAAACAGATGTGATTTGTTGGTTAGTGTACAAGACTTGACCCCCTGTGAGTACTGTGGATATTTATTCATGGATCAACAACTGTCCTATAACATGAATTGTTTTCATCTTTTTGAAAGAATGTTCAAGTAAAGCTTTTCTCTCAAGTCACAGAATATTTAAAAGTGCACTGTAGCCTGGGAGACAAAACCAGAATAATGCTGTGGATCCCGGGGACAGAAATTGCTGCAAAAAGTCCTGAAATAAGCCTTTTTTCTGGGTAAGATGTTGACCCCATATCCTAAAATACTCCTCATTATGTTAGAGTGGCATTACATGTTTTCGTTTTCTGAAACACTTGATACTAAAACATTTATTTAAAGTAAATATTTGGCATATATTATTAAATCCATGTATTTTCTCATTTAATAATTAATATTTTTATGACCAGCCGTATAATGTCAGCAGTGTTTAACACTGACAGCTTTATGGTGTTAACATAGTATGGTATGTTTGGTTTGCCTTATTCCATTGTGGTATAACCTGAGAGGTCCGTGTCAGGCTTTGAAGGATGAAGAAACTAAGGATGATGTTTACAGAACAAAGGAAGTATTAGCAATTGTTTATGTTCATAAGTGGATTAGGCAAAGCAGTTTTAGCGGGGCTTTATTTTAAGGCCATTTAACATGGTTTGTGAGCATCATTAAAATTCACACTATTTCAATTGCTTTTGGGGTAGACTTAATATGTTGCTGACTGTGGAACTTTAACTGGCATTGAATCCCCCTGAAGAATTCCCTTTTTCCTTTCTGATGTATCAGACTGCATGATGTGAAACCAAGCCCAAGGTTGTACTGGTGAGGCCCTCTCTTGCATCCTCTGCTTTGGTGGGAAGTGAGCAGGCTCCTTGGCAAGCCCTGGCTTTGGGGAACACTGGAAGGGTCACATTTTCCCCAGCACATCTGGGTGGTAGTGGCAAGATTAACATTTCATTTCATTTTTAGTTTACTCAGTTTTGTAAAATGTAACAACGGTTTCTAACTTTTTGGCAAGAGTTCACAGTGCCCAAGGTGGATCTGCTTTTCTCTGTTTGAAGTTGAAAATAGTCAAATGGCATTTTGGGTCCCGTAGCAAGTGATATCTTGGTACCCCTAGTTTAGTATGGGTGACATTTTAAAAGATTATACAGTGAACAGCCAAATGATAAACTGAAAGGACTTGATTCTTAGCTATTATGTGCCATGAAATAGAGGAAAAAAGTTAACTGACAAGTGCAGTCATGTTTAGACCTCCCGTGGGGGATATTTAAAAGCAGATCTCTGATCAACTATGAATTTAACTATGATTTTTATTTTGTTTTCTTTTGATACTGCAGCCTTTTATAGAGAGAGATATATGTCACAACACTGTGATTAACAGCTGAGTTGTTAGAGCTATGGCAAGGATTAAGACTGCTTTTTGTTCTCAGTGTTGAAAAATAACATCTCTTCAGAACTGCAGCACTGATTTGATTGATATTAAAGGTATTTTCTGAAAATATTCATTGACATCCATAAATTTATAATTTAATATGTACCTTAAGTCATCCAAAGAAGTTCTCTTTGTACCTTGGATATAGGTATAACTCACTGTAATCTCAAATACATACTGTCTTTAAAGACAATTCTGAGGCTTATTATTGAATTTTAGCTTTACTGTACCTGGCAACACATTTCACATGACTGTACACTGAAATTCCATCTTCTGGTTGTTTATAAAATTCTCCATGCCCAGTTGACTGGCAGGCTTTCATATGTCCATACAGATGTTTTTTTGAGGACTGGTAGATGAGCATTCTTTCTTCAAGTTGTTCCCTATTCTTCCAGCTGCTTGTGTTTCTCTTTCGTCCTGTGAGGGGCTAATGAGTCACCTCTCAGCATCTGGCTACTTAGATTTTCAATTCACAGAGGAGTTTTCAAGCCTTCACATTCCCCAAAAGAATATCAAATGCAACAGCAACTGCAGAGTGCTCTCATGGTACTGTAAAATTTCTGGTTCTGTAAAAGTGAAGAACCTTGAAACAGGGTCTTTTTTTGGTGTCAAAAACTGTAATCTCTCTTCTCCAGACACTGATGATCTTCAGAGGATCTCTGTTTCAGGTCTGCAGTCTCTCAGTTGTCATTTTAGAGAGAGAAGAATGAGAGAAAAGCGATGGCATAGCTGATAAAAGGGTCAGGCTGCATCACAGCAAAAAGGAATTAGACCAGAGATCAAATCAGTAGATTTGAGGATAAAAAGAAAAAATCCATGATGGAGATAATGTAGGCATCTGGGAGAAGAGTAAATACAGAGATGTGGTATTAGTATGAAAATGAAAAGAATATAAAACAGAAATCAAGTTAAATCAAATGGAGGATATTTAAAGAAATCACTTGAAAACTGGAAAAGGAGAACTAAAGAAAGGTGGTACCATGTTAGCTATCAAAATGAGCTGTAGGGACCAGCTTTAAAGTAAGGGAATTAATTAAAAAGCCAGACTGTGATGTGTATAACACTTTGAAAAGCGGAAAATGGATGTCTTGCAGCTCAGTCTGCATGTTTTCTTGAACTAGTGGTCTAATTTCTTATAGTTTCCTGTAAGCTCTATGATTAATGCTCTCATGTTTACCATTCACTCCAACAAGGATGACCTCTGTTGTTACACATTGCATGTGTTCTTATAAGTTCTGTCGTAGCTGCAGTTTTTTCCCTTGTTGGTTTGTTCTTTTTGGCTTCTAAATATAGCTTTTATTCCCTTGAACATGCATTATTGGCCTCACACACTGTCAATAGTGAGAAATAAATTGGTACATAAAGAAACCATCAAGACTTACAAAACCACTAATGTTTTCTCAGGTTAATTGTGTGAGAGAGAGTGCTCAAAATTCGGTGTCTAGGCTTAAAACAATGCTGCTAGGAATCCATTTTTTTATTTGTATTCTGAACAACCCTGCAGTAAATGTTCTTGGCTTCAGATATATTGGACTTTTATTTTTTTGTATTAAGCCATTGACTCCTTGCTGCTGCTGCATGTATTTTTTTTTTTGCTATTAAATAAGCAAGTAAATTATATTTCTTTGAATTTAATCAATTCATATGAAATGTTAACCAAAGTATATTTGCACTTTGTCATTTGTAGTCTTTTTATAGATGAGCCCCAAGTTTTATTTGTTAACTAAGTAGTGGTTAGCTGCTTGCATGGGCAAACCTCTTAAGTGTTTGAAGTTAATGCCTCAGACTTTCTCTGTTGCTATGCTAGGCTACTTAAGAACACAAACCAGTGTGGAGAAGTTTACCCCAGGGTGCCGTTTGTGGTAGAGGCATATCTGCTCAATGTGGGGCTGAACATGCCTTATCCCAAACTTGTGGATGCAGAGCTGCCACTGTGAGTGCTCCTGGGCAATCATTAGAAGGCAGCAGAAGTTTCTGAGCAGTATGAATCATTTGAATATTGATGGTAATAACTCCAGGAGGCAGCTTTGAATTAAGGTAGAGGTTCCTGAAACTAAGTGGCCTTGCAATTTTGGTCTGTATTACAACATAGGCTATTATATGGGAATGTTATAAAAAGTGTGATTGCCACCAGTCTAATTACGCTCACAGCTAGAACTGTTCACTCTGAAGTCTCTTCCTTACTGGTTGAAATGGAAACAGCACTTTGAAAATCTCAGTATGGATTTTAATAAATTCAGTTTCCAAAAACATTTTGGCTTGGGATAACCCTTTTTTTTTTTTTTTGTGAAGAAGGACCATGCTGGATGTCATTTTGCTGCCTTCCTTGAGTTATGGCTGCAGTCTACAGCAGAGGAGATTTCATAGCAGGTGTTATAACCAGAAGTATTGTGTTTAGGTTCAGATATCTAAATCCTGGGAGGTCAATGTGAACTGTGCTTCTCCACTAGTAAGCATCCATGAATAGCATGCACTGCAATTAGAGTAAATTAAGGAGCTGCTTTATCAGTTCTGACGTTTTGGCTTCATTTTCCCATTTTATGTTTGTGTTGATGTTGTGTGTGTGTGTATTTCTTTCTCTGACTTTTGAGAGCAAACTGGAGGGATTTTTGTTTGTACCGTCTGTGACAGAATTTTTTCAGCCTTCTCAAAGATAAATTTGAAGAAAAATTAGTTTTTCAGTTATAGTCTTAAAAAAAGAAAAGTAAAGAAATTCTTTGGTGAGGAGTACATCCAGCTGTTCATGAGAGACACTGTCATTTTGTTTTCCAGTGATGATTTGGACCTGGGTAGGTCCCTGGATGCCTGATTCAACCAAGCATTTATTTCCTTCCTTATGATGAAATTACATAAAATGTCAGTGCTGCTCTCCTGTTCAAGTATTAGCTTGGTTGTTTGCAAAGGTGTAGGGGGTGAACCTTTCTGTGAAAGAGCATTGAAACACATTCGGTGCTCATGGATGGGGGTGGAAAGGAGCTTAGGAGGCAAAAATCCTCTGTTTTTCCAGAAAGCACATGGTAGATGCAGTCTAAGTCCTTGGTGGTCCATATAAAATTTTGATCTGGAGAGCCTAGCAGAAGAGAGAGATTTGTTTGGTTCACCTTTGCACTCAGTAGCTTTGTAAGGAAATTTTTGATATTTCACATTTTGTTAGGACCAGAAATCTGCCCTCTGAGAACTGAACTGAAAACATGAGTACTGCTCAGCCAGAATGCTTTTGAATAGTGGCTTCCAGGTAATACCTGGAATTAGTAATGAAGGCTGTATTTTGATTGCTGGGTAAATGGTAAAAAATGTGATGTTAGTTAAGCCCTCATCTGATGATGAAAGTTTAAAAACACAATTTATTTCTTAATAGGTAGAACTTATATTTGAAATCTAAATTCATGTTGCAGCTCTTGGAGAGCAAGTTCATTCTGCAGTCTTCTTTGCCATCAGTGGGGACTGCAAACGCCTCTCTCCCTGAACACGTTATGAAGTTTATAAACACTTCCAATACCTGGGGATTTTTACATCTCCATTACATTTAAGGGAAAATTGCAGATGGATTTACAAGTCATTGAAGTGATGCAGTTTCAATGCATAAATCTCGTTTCCTTAAAAGATCTGGCTAAGAAATAAATTTGCCTGTGCCTTA
Organism: Ptilonorhynchus violaceus; assembly: GCA_013397565.1. Taxonomy (NCBI): domain Eukaryota; kingdom Metazoa; phylum Chordata; class Aves; order Passeriformes; family Ptilonorhynchidae; genus Ptilonorhynchus; species Ptilonorhynchus violaceus. The sequence goes on along the minus strand of VZRJ01009813.1, from coordinate 1,284,936 downwards.
AGAGCAAGAAGTTAAATGGGAAAAGGATTTTCTTTTATAACAGTTTAATAAAAAGCACCAGCTGAGCCCAACTCATTTAAATGGCAGTAGCAATCATTGTTACTGCAACAAGTACTGGTGCTTATGTAGAGCCTCCTTTGTTTAAAGCTGTCCAAAGGTTTTTGCTTTAATCAGAAATATAAAAATAGCCACTATGTTAGTCAATGTGCTATGAAGGTGGAAACAGGGGAATATGCCAAAGAACATTTGGGAAGAACTGTACTGGTCTGTATTGAAGTATTGGATTTTAATTCAAGTAATATCACCTTATTTATTACTCTTAATATATTTGGCGCTAGGGATCATTAGAAGATTTTTTGGGGGCAGTCTAGGAATTCTTTTAGGACTATCAATAAAGCTTACTTTGCAAAATTTTGTTTTAAACTCATTTAAGAATTCTTCCTAAAACAATTTTCTCTCTGAGAATGATACCCAAAATTGAACATTAAAGTAAGTTATGGTTATTCCAATTCCTGCACCCATAGATTGTAACTAATTAGCTAAATTATCTCTTTTCTGAAAAGAATTCCTGGAGATTTCTGATGGAAGTGCTGTATGGTTTTGTGATCCTTAAACTGCTGGATTTGTAGAAGGCTGTTGTGATTGTCCATATAACTTTCTTTTTTTCTATAATGTTAACGGGCAGCATAATTCTAGTGATGAAAGGCCATTATTATAGAATAAATCTCTCTCTTAACAAGTTCCCAGCATCTGACATAAGACACGAAAACCATTTGAGGACGGCACTTTTTTACTGGGACACGTGCAGAAGCCCAGTTCACTTTGACAACTGGAGACAGGGATCCAGAGCTTTTGGGAGATGTTCCTTCAGGACCACTGACAGCGGTGCTTTTAGCTCCACCCCCGGGCTGTGAGTGCAGAGCAGACCAGTGCCAGGTGGAAAGTGCCTCTGTGGTTTCACTAGAAGACAAGAGTGCTCTGTTATTAGATTACTGAATCTCTGGCAGTTTATATTGATTTTCAAAGCAAGACCAGTCTCTAAACTTGGAACATTTGAATGAGCTCTGAATATGAAAACTGCTGACTGCTTCTCTCTCATAAGCAACATGTCTTTTCTTTGGGCTTTTAAAAAATCCCCTTAGTTTTGCCCATATGCTATCAGATTCTCTCTAAAATGCTAAGAGCTTTGCTGAGAGCTTGTCTCTTTTGCTTCTCTAGTGACATTTTTGGCCTGAGACCTGAGCTTTTAAAGAATACTCTTTTGAAGGACTAAGCCTTGCTGTTGTCCTGGTCCTTGCCAGGATTTTTAAATTAAAATTCTCTTCATCAGATATCTGTATTTTCTTGAAAGAAGTAAAAATGCCAGAACAACGATTTCAAAACTATACTGGTGTACTACATAGTGTGCTTTAAACGTATGATTAGTTTGTATGCACTTCAGATTTAATTTTACAGTTTTCTGCTACCCAGTAAGCTCCCTGCTGTGGCTTAATTGTTACTGGCAGTGAAAATCTGCAATAATCTCAAAGGCATCTGGTTCCTTCAGTTTTATTAACTTGAAGCAGATAGGAGCACATGTATTGCAGCATACCTATTCCTCAAATACTTGCAATCTTCAAAAATATTGGTTATGTCTTATAAGAACGGTTCAATCTTTTGTTTACAAACTGTTTAGCTTTCTTAGTGTTTGGGTAAAAAACATTTAAACCTTGTTTCTGGTACAAACTGTGAAAGTAGCCTGATATTAAAATCACATGGAGAGCTGGAGGGAGAAGGTAAAAGTCCAGGAGGATTCTTATTGTCAATCTTTCTGTAAAATAGAAAGACAAGAGAAGCCTCGTTGGTTACTTCTGGCAGAAGGAGCTGGACTCCAACAGAGTCACTTTGAACGTGGCAAAAAAAAATTAATTATTGCAAGAATATCTGATTGTTGAGTGCAACACTAACAGGCTTTTGATTGTGGCATTCTATTAGAATTCTAAGGTTCTCTAAAGGTCTTGTTCTTTCATAAGTGTTCCAGGTTGGGGATGTTTAAACCCTGTGATTGCTTATGGTAACCCCCTTGAATCAAGCTCCATGTCAAGTGATCCCAAGCTGGGGGCAACGTCAGGCAGCTGAGAACATGATCTGTGTGTAAGGGTGAACTGCCAGAATTAAGGAAGAGTGTGAATGCATGGCAGATGCTTTGTTTGTCTTCCTAACGTGAGCTCAGGCTTCAAAAATGTTGTTTGGGAGTTTTTCCCTGCGGACCCAGCAATAAACAAAAAACAGGCTGTCAAGTAGCCCTGCACTAAGCCGGGTGCGTTCACTGAAGCTGGCATATGTATAACTTCTCTCTGCTTCATCCTTAGGAACCTCTTGCAAAACCCATCTAATCTCACCCTCCTGTGCTTGCATTTTGGCTGGAATGCCACTACGTGCTGATATTTACTGTAAAAAATAAAATATGTCCAGAAGTGACTGAATATCCAATGGAAACCACTATGGTGAGCAAGAGACATAATTTGTTAACCATCTTTTCAGCATAACATAGATACACATGATCATACAGTCACGCTTTGGTCTTTTGAGTTATTAGTAATTAAATACTCATGGGCTTCTGTTGCTATAACAATCAACATTGTTAAATAGAAATACATACTGAAAGGAGCATCACATTTTTATACATGTTTTTTTAAACACTGATTTTTTCCTAAGTGCATTGCAGAGCTCTGAAGAGTAATAAAGCATTTTAAAGTTGTTCAACATTTGGTAAAATATATTCATTATTTAAAATGAACAAATAATATTGAATGGCAGCAGAGAGTTGTATTTTGTCTATAGAACACTACTTTAATGGGGACTGTTGTTAGCACTCATTATGAAAACAAACCTGTTTGCTTGAGATGTGAATTAAAAATTAGGCAAAAAATGTTCTGAATTAAAACAGCCTCAAAAGTATTTGATTTATTGGGGGAACAGGACTTCAGGACAAGATTCAAAATAAGAAAGTAGGCTTGTCATCAAGGCAACTGGGTTAATAGATCAAAGATTACTCTTTTGTTCTAATCTAAGTTGTAATACCAAAGTCCTTATTTCTGTGGTGCATTTTGCTGTACATGATCTAATCTTTGCTTCTCTAGTATTTTCACTTGTATTTATTGTAAAGTCCTAGAAAACCATACATCACAAGCTCTGGAGGAGCCCTTTGGCTCTAGCACAGGCACTATTGTGCACAGACTCAGCATAATGTAATAATGCTTTAGAAGTCTGGGACACCAACTATAATAATTTGTTCATGTTTGACAGGACTAAAAGTTAGGCAGGAAGGGTTACTGGCATTGCTGCTGCTTGTGTCCACAAACTTAGACCTTTAAAACACAGCAAGATGAATAAAATATCCAATACAATAAGATAAGAGTAACAAAGCACAGTTCTGCCTATTCAGCTACTTGTTGCTGGAATAAAGCAGATGGAGAGGACAATATATTGAATTACTTTGTGTGCACAGTAACTCTAATGCAGTTTTCCCCATTTTTTCCTTTGTGTGTGTTTTGTTCTGATAGTACTACCTCACAAATGCTATTTTAGTATCTACCAAATGTTGCATTTGGTTGGGAGAATTTACTCCAATTCTAATCCAATCACATACATTGAAAGTATCATGAGAGACTTTCCAGGACAGTAAATTAAAATCAACGAGAGTTTGATCTTTTCTTCCTTCTTTTTCTTCATTTGATGTTGTAATGATTGTTCAAAGAAAAGAGATTTGAAACAAGTGTGAAAATAGCTCGTTTCAAAGCAGCGGGAAGAGTTTGGGATAGCTTCTTGTTTAGGAGGGTTTAATCAGCACGCAGTGTTGATAAGGATGCCTAAAATTCATAGGTGTAGTGGTGGGAAGGTGCCTGCATTCTTGAGATCCTGCCTGTAGCACTTTAGACCTTTAAAGAAATACATAGCAATATTTTTACTAATAATTTGATTCTATGAAAGTGGAGGGAAAGCCACTGTTTTGAAACAAATGAAAGATTGCTGAATGTTTAACACTGGGGCTTAACTTTACCCTCATTTGCCATTGTGTTCCCTGCTGATTAAGTTGTTGCATGGACTGTAGTTCAGAGTGTGGTTTGTCTCTAATAAGCATCAAACTGCTCTTTACTTTTGCAGATCTGTTTTACCTCCTTTTTTCCCATACTACTGGTAGGTTGAGATGTTGGTAGTGTTGTACTTGGTGGACTACAAGTCATTAGCATTAACTTTGATATGAATCTTCAGAGGCTACTGGGGCTTGGTGGTTGAAAAAGCATTAAGATTTGCTTCCAAATGCAGACTAAAATCAGCACAAACAGGCCACACTTCTTGGTGTCGTGGTTTGAACATTTCTTCCCATTGCAAAGGGAAATATAGACACTCCCACAGTCGTCAACTCTCACATTATGACTCTTCCCTGGATGGTGTTCGGTTCTGCCCCTCAAAGCAGCAATGACAGCAATTGTGTGCTCTGGATTGAAGTCAGAGAGTGCAAAAACATTGCTAACATCGACTAGTGAGAGCAAAAAATGCAATCCACTGCGTGTCCTGGATCAGCTCGCTGATTACCTCACTTGGCAGAAGGAGAGCTCCACTGGAACAGGCCAAGCTGGGTAATAACGTATTTTATTAACAAACTCACCCAAATTATGCTAATTCTGCACTCTGGTATTAATCTGGGATTATCCTGTGGAATCACAGGCCACTTGAGGCTTGAAATGAGATTTTCACAATATACTTTGCTCTTTTCTGCAGTCTTCAGCCTGGGGTTCCCCTTGCAAGTAAACACAGGTAAGGAGATGGAGCAGTTTAAGCCTCCATGTGCAGCTGGGAGGGTGGGAGAGAGCCCATAAGGATAAGCAGGATGAGGGGAACAATTTCCTCAAGGTTAGGGAAGTGTCTGGAGTGGTAGAAGCCTGCACAGGAGGGACAGGGTTATCTGAACAAAACATAGTAATTAAAATGCTGACACTTAACACTTAAAAGGATATGGAATTGTTTTCAAGCCAAAGTAAATATCTTATAGGCAGAATGGGGACTATCCGAGGATGCTGAACCAGAAAAACAGAACTAACCTACTTATCAAAATGTTTTGAAAAACAAAACCAGAAATGTCATTGCTAAAGAGCAGAATAAGGGGGCTGTGAGAAGCAAGAAAATACTCTACCAAGAGGTGGATCTGTGCTCAAAGGGATAGGTAAAATTACTGGTAGATTCTAGCAGGTTAAATGTAAAAGCACAAGACACAGAAGGTGAAAAAAAGGTGAAAAATAAAGCTTTTTTTTTTTTTCAAATACATCAGAATCAGGAAGCTAGAAGATAAGACTGATAGATGATCAAGGTGCAGAAGGAACACTCTGAGAAAACAAGCCCACAGCAGAATCTTAATCTTCATTTTTACTTCTGTGTTCTTCACCCGGTATAATCAGGCTGCGGAAACCTTTCCAATAGGATGACATAAATTCTGAAAGCTTACACAGCTTTCAAGAGCAGATCAAAGAAATTAATGGGTGAGGAACTCTCTTAGGGCTAAATACAAAGATGTTCTGTGTCTCAAAAGTTGCCTGAGTTACACATCAGAGGATGTTGGGAGGATGCATCGCAATGATGTTACTTATTTTTCCTGAAAATTTCCTTGAGCACCCTCTTACCACCTTGTTCTCCTCTCCCTTGCCTGAAAAGCTTTACTGAGTGATTCAGCTACAGCAGGATCTCAGAAAACTGGAGCAGGGTCAGGATTTGAAGTGCTAGTGATATTCAGCACAAGGCAGATTGCTGTGTACTCTTCTCCCAAGGGTGTCTTTCAGAGCTGGGGTGGATACTTCCAACACGGCAGCAAATCCTGGGGGGTGTAGAGGGATGTAACAGGAGGGCAGTAGCAACACTGGAAAGGCAGCAGTTTGGAAAAGGGGAATTTCTTTTGGGCTGCCTGCGAGCCCCCAAAGAAATTTCAGGCAATTTTCTACAACCCTGAGAAAACCCCCAGGTACTGACTGGGTTGGGCATAGACTCTCTGCTGGATGGACTCTGGTCTGGACATGATTTTGTCCTGTGCTTGCTGGTAGAAAAGGCACAGCATTTACCTGTCACAGGTACAGTTCCTGCTCGTTAGCAGTGGGAAGGAGGAGTTGCTGACTGCCAGGGGCTGGATCACACATTGACAAGACACATATGGAAAAGCTGTGCTTTTCCTGCTGTCATCTCTGCTGCAAATTGGGTTATGGCAATGTGGTATATGGCCTAATGGAGCTAGAAAAAGTGACATTAGTCTCACTTACTGATAAATTAGTAGAAAAGTCTGGTGTAAAACTTAAGATTCTCCTTTTCTAACAGTATTTCACACTACTTAGTCTATTAGACTGCAGAAAAATTCACACTTCACGTATTTCAGGACAGATTACATATCAACTATCTGACACTTCCTAAAATTTACCTATCTGTTAGTCACTTTGGGCTGCTGTAGAAGACGTTACAGAGACTGAGCAAGCAACTTTTATTCGTGACTAAAGTAATACCGCCTGTATTTCTAAATAAACGTTGTGCTACTCAATACTAGGATCATTCTGCTTGGGAATTTTACATGCAGATAATCTCAACTAAAATCTGATACCTATTCGCTTGACCTTCATCACTTGCCACATTTGCTTATTACATATTTTGTGTCTTAGATTAAAAGATTTGTAGAAGGCAGGGACCAGAGTATGTCAGAGATGGTGGATCCTTTTCTGCTTGTTACATACTGTGCAGCAAATTATTTAGTTTTCCTGTCTGTGTCTTGGCAGTGTACAGCACAGAAGTGCAAGAGGATGTTGAACTCTTGCTATCACCTTCTGATCTCAGTTATGAATAGGCCAGGTGGTTGCTTGTGTCTTTTCGTGGTCCCCTAGCATCCCTTGGGCTGTTCTGTGATCTGATTTGAATTTTGCTTATCAGTGTGAAAGTTGCTTCGAGCGCCAGCCTTGGGCTGAGGAGACGTCAGGTTTGTGATTACACAGGCACTGCTAACACCAGTACAGACAGATGTTGTGCCTGGGTGGCAGAGCTGCTTTTCACCAGTGGACTGGCAGCAATCTCTTATAAGAAGGAAGAAATGAACAATACAAATAACAGGGTCGGGGGTTGAAGAGGATATTTCCTTGTCTTTAAGCAGGGAAACCTGTTGGGGCAGGGAATAAAAGGCATTATATGGCCAGTTGTCTTGGTAGTGGGCCTGGTTTAGCCTGGATTTTAGTTCAAGGAATATAAACCATTTTTCTATTGGATATTACCTTCCTGGAAGATGGATAGCATGTGAAGGTTGGCCTGGAAGAGTTGTACAACACTCGGGCCAAAATCTATGGGACAGAACTTCAGATTTGTGATGTTTCAGAGAGAGTTGAATAGCAATTAAGTGAATACATTCAGATACTTTTTAAAAGAAAATATTTTTTGCTATCTTGTTTATCCATTTGCATTTTTCAGCTAGTTTAGGGTCTATTATGGATGTACTAGTGTACTCATGTACGTATTGATCAAAGCCTTTTATAGACAAAAAATAAAAGAAGAAAATCGGTGCTGTTGGTGGTTTCCAATTATTTTTGCAGAAAGTGACTCAAATCACCAGGAAATCCTTCCAACTCAAGACCATTCATTTGATATGGATATTGCAGGAATTTTTCTATGACAGTTCAAGTTAAGAACGTGATGAATTTTCATTGATTGTTAATTTTAAAGTGAGAAGGTTATGGAATTGAACTATTTGGCTTCCTGGGAATGAGGCGTTTGTAGCTGAGCATTTTTTACTTGCCACAGAGTATTTTAAAATTTTGAAAATGGAAATCAGAAAGGTTTAAGGCAATGCTTGATATTTGCTGAATAAGACACACCCTCTTGCTAACTTTTGGACATTGATATTGTGCTTTTTCTCCAACTTTGTGTCAGTAAAACTTAATTAATTTCAGTGGCACTGCATCAGTCTTATGTCACTGTAACTGCTCACAAGTTTGAAAACATGTTTTCCAAGATATTCCCAGTTATCTTTTATAATTGCCTTACAGTTGGGAGACAGCAACATTTGAAATGTTAAAACTCAATTTGTTATTAAGCAGGCCCTTGTTGAGGTTTGTTATGTGTCTGTAGCACCACAGTTTGAAGGCTGGGAATTGTAAATGAAACTCTGCTGCTGAGATTTTTCCTGGTGTTTTCCTTGATTGTTGTAGGATAGGGACTAGAGGAGGAGAAGATATGATTTTAATCTGTTCATTTGACAGTTGCCCTCTGGTATTTGAGCTGCATGAGTTAGAAGCAAATGACTAGGAATATTTTTTAGTTATTTGCTGATATATATATATATATATCTCCAAGACTAAAGATTTGATTTTAATACCTATTTAACTTGTTCAGGGTATGTAACCCTATGAGATGTGTAGTGGGAATTCTTAATTCACATTGACTTGAGTGCATAATCCAATATGAATGTTCTGCCTCATCTGCTAATGTAAGGAAATAATGTTATTCTCTGTGTCACAAACAGTGCATAGAAATGCACGAGGACCTAAAGCACAAGCTCTGTTATTTAGAGATCTGTGCAGGCCAGGGAATTTTCTGCACTGTGCTGATCATGCTGGCCAGGCAGGTGTGAGCCAGGAGCACTGACCAGGCAGCCCATAGATATTATTCTTGCTTTTCTTTCTTCTTTCAGGTTAATGCTCTGGGTTTACTGATGCACATCTGCAGCTCAATAAGTGCCTTTGCGCCAGTCAATTCTTACATATTCACCTCCTGGTAATTCCTTTCTAAAATCCATGTCCCATATTGTCTTCTACACCTCAGTAACTGCAAATTGGGAAGAAAAAATTGGCTCGAGTAAAACTATTCTTTCAACTTCTTTGTTAGTTACTGAGTGGCCATTGTCAGTCCTTTCAATGCAGCTTCAAATGGATTGATATAAATCACTGCCATAGGTGGCTCAGCACAGAAATGCACCTGGGGCACCCATAAAACCAGTTCTGGTTAATGCAGTTATAGAAACTGCTCGTGCTGCCTCTCAGCCGTGAATTTCTGCAGGTTTTTCCGTTGCTCTACTCAGCTTCCAAAGAGATAAATGGGAGGGAGGTTGGCTTCCTTCTTCCCTGGGCTCTTGGTGGCTTCCAGGTGTGGTCGGAGGGCCACCTTATTGATTACTGACATGGGTGGGTGCCAAATTGGTTGGGAAACTTGGGCATAATGCAGAGTAATAAAATTAAACCTTCTCTCGACCAGGTGAGAATGAATAGTGATAAGTGCTCAAGCAGAGGTCATGAGTGACAGAACTATTCACCTATGCTAACCATGCGTATAAATTATGCATTTTCAAATTAATATTTAATAAATGTCACTATAAAATATGGAATTCAAAACCATAGCTAGGAAAACAGTACTTTCGTCATCTTTGGGCCCATTTGGAAGGAGTACATTATGAATGTTTTCTTATGGAGTGAAGTTTTAAAAAATAAATTTTTCAGCAACCACTGCCTTGGTACTGAATTTAGGTAGGTCTAAATATCTGAGGAAGTAGGGCTCTTGTCCTGAGTAACTCACAATTCTGAAGTTCCCTGCTTGGAAGTGACATGATTCATGTTTTACTTGCATACAGATAACAAAATAAAAAGAATAGAGGATTCTTTAATCTGTTTCAAATCTAGCTAGCTTCAAATTCAATCTCAGTGTTTGCCTTCTTTCCTCCAGCTCCTCTTTCCACACCCCTGCAGAGTCCTGGCCAAGGTGTGCCCACGCTACCTCAGCTGACCTGCCCCCTCCTTGGACCACTCTGTCGTCTGTCCACTTGAAACTCTCCCGACCTCTTCCCTTCCCTTGGCAAGTTATCCCACATGCTCTCAGTCCCAGCCTCAGCTTGGTCTTACCCCTTGCCTTTCCATGATAATTGGGGCTGCTTCCGACCTCTCTGTCCTGTGGTCTCTGCTCCAGCTCTGCGTAGGCAGGAGAGAAGTTCCTGGGAAAGTTCAGCACCCACTGCAGGAATATCCTGACGGGATGGGGCGTCTTGCTCTGTGTAGCCTGATTATGATTTAATTGTATGAATAAAAGTGACAAACTGAGCATGCAGTTCCAGTATATGCAATGGCATCTGATGCTTAATTTATTTTTGTTTGGGTTTGGCTCTGGGAGGAGGGTGATTTTAAACGTTTTGGACTGCCACAGAAGCACCATCTGTAGCTCTCTCTAGGTTTTCTGATATTTTCCAGGTCACTGATCACTTTTGGTGGGGGAGGTCTAAGCTCAATAAGCTGTACAGAATTCATTCTTAACACAGAATTAATGAAAAGGGAGGAGCTATACCAGTGACAAATACTGAATGTTCAGTGAGAAGTTTTATTTGACAAAGGCTTTGTCAGGGGCTTTCATAAAGTTCGGGTCAGAAAAGAGTATTTTTTTCAACTGAAAGCAGATGTAAGTGAAAGAATGTAAATTTGGTTTAATTCCATCTTTTGCTAAGTAAATTCTGGAAAAGTGAAGACAAGACATGCAGTTACAACTCTGTAACTGTGGCAGTATGTGGCTTCTTAATGAGCAACCTGAGGGAGGTCTTGTCGGTGGTTGAACAGTTTATATTTTTTAAATGTATTATACATTTGACTTCTTGCTCCATAAGGAGTTTGACAGATGGCTGAACTCACATCAGGGGAATACACTGATATTAAATTAGTCTAAAGATGGTACAATGACTAGGGATTTCTTTAAAGTTCCCTGTATCCCAAATTAAAAAAAAAAAAAAAAATACAACAAAAACCAAGAAAACCCACCCTCTGTTATTGAAGATGTTTGGATTTGTGTCACAAGATGTTCTTCATAAAGTCACAAGTCATTTGTTTCCAAAGAAACAATCTCTAGTCCTGGAGAAGTGCTACCACGTGTGTGCTCTTATTGCAGTTTTATAGGAAGAAGAGAGATTTTAGCAAGGGGAATTTTCTCCTTTTCTTTTCAGGAACCAGCTCTTGAGTGAGGTGCTGGCCCTTTGCCCAGCAACTATGATCTCGGTGCAGCTTCCTGCACTGCCTTATCACTCATCTCTTTCTGATCTGCTGGCCCTACCTGAAGAGCACAGGGTGGTAATGACCAGAAGACATCTCTGCTGCCTGGCTGCAGTTCATGCAAGTGTGGAGCAGGGTGCATGCTTAGACATCTGATATCTAGAACCCATTTCTGAGGGTCTTACAACCACATGTGAGTCCAGCCTGTGAGGTGTCTGCTATGAAACTGCTACTCAGATTGTTCCTTTGGGCTTTTTAACAAGGGCTTTACTTCTGGATAAAGTTTGAAAGCCTAAATGCAGGAGGAAATGCCCAACCTAATCTCTGAGAAAGGTTGTTATATGGATTTAATAGTTCTTTGCTTTACCTTCGTGAGGAACATAGTTTCAGAAGTTGAAGAAACCAATTTTCTTGTGCTGAGCTTTGTTATGGAGTTACATAAACCATCCATCATGCAAATTCCAAATGCATTATGCTAAGTGTTTCAGGCTAATTGACAGTGTTCCATTAATTTCCACTGCTGAAAGGGATCTGGAACATTTCTAATGTAGTTATTTTTCCTTCCAACTCATGCATCACAACAGCCCTCTTAGTGCTGGTTTTGGTCCATTCTCACTCAATTTTAAGAAAGATATATCATACGGCAGAAATTTATCAGGTTTTTAGCTACCTGCCTGTACTGAGGAATTGAGTTTAGTCTGCTCACAGCAGGATCTTGCATTATTTCTTTCATTACCCTACACTGGTCTGCTGTCTTGAGATAATTATAGTTACAAATATTTGCTATCAGATATACAAGCATAGACGAAATTGTCTGCAAGTCAAACTTCTCCTGTTGTCTGTGAAGAGGAAAAGGAAGAATAGAGCCCAAACCAGCTGCTCTTGTTTTTGTAGTTTTGAAATTTTGCTTTACCTGAAAATCACCACCAGAGGAAAAGCTGCACTGCTGAGAGGAAAGTTATGGAGAATGAGCCTTGACGTTTGGAAAGTAGGTCCCCAACCTTGCAAGTGGTAAGTGAAGAGGTAACTTCTCAAGAATGATGAATAGCCATAAAGGAGATATTTTATTTTTAATTATTTTATTTTTTTGTACTAGCATTTTTTTGATGCTGCTTTGATGAAGACCCCAAATTAGAAATATGTGCTGGTTCAGTGTTCTTTTTTCTTCTTTGTAAAAGTCCAAACAGCTGCCACAATATTTGCAAATGTGTACGTTGGTACAATATCAACTCTTTGAAAAAGGATGAGAAAAATTTATTAAGACCAGATACCATTCAAATCGGTTGGAGAGCCTCCAAAGCAATTTAAACATTGCTGAGAAACTTAAAATTAATAGCAATTTGTTAATAGAGGCCATGTGCATGTAGTTATGGTGTAAAGCACTGGCAGATCCCAATCAAGCTGAAAAAATGGGAAAAATGAAAACATGCTTCAAATATTCTATTTTGCCTAAGCTGCTCATTTTTTTTTCCTTCTCTTTGAGATGCTAATGAAGAGCACAAAATAAGTAGCAGATCCTGATTTTCTTTTCCCTAACCCTGTGGAATCGTGCCTTAACCTGCAATGGACACATTGAAACAAGGTGAAATCAGTTCCAGAGTAATATATTACCCTCAGCAGGAATGGAGTTAAGCTGCAGCTTTATTAGCAGCAGTAATAGCAGAGTGGAGCTTATTTTAGTGCATGTTATGTATTTCTCTGAAACGTCCACTGTGCTGGACTGATTGGGCCAAAGTTTGCAGCTTTAATCTCAGTCAACTTTATCACTCAACAATAAGGTCGAACAAATTCTCTGTTTGAATGGTGTACAAATATGTGAATGTGCTTACAGTGGTCGCTCTGGAGGAGAATAATTCCTTTCCTAAGAATGCCCAGACATGTTTCTTGAGGTGAGAAGGGTTCTGCTGGAGAGTGCTTTTACTTGGCAGCACTGGAGAGGTGAGAAACCTGAGGAAGGCAGTCAAGGTAAAATTTTGTAATGTATTTGTCATCCTAAAATTACCTCTTAAAGGAAGGTACTTACCAGGCCACTGTGAAAATGCATTTGTGTTCTTTAGCAATGCTTTACAAAGGCATTCTCATTATATGCTTTTAGGCTTTCAAAATGGTATGGATTTTGTGAAACCTCAGGTAAACAAGCTGAAAAGAATGTTTTGCAGCTTCTCTTGTATGAAGGAGACTATGTGATAAGACAAAGCAAACATGATTGACGGAGCTTTTGTTCTCTTTCCCTTCAAAAACCTTTAAAAAAAAAAGAAAAAAAGGAAGCCAAGTGACTGAGTCATATTCAGTAGACTAGAAAGACAATTTAATCTCCTTTGTACTCAAGTGCATGGATCAGTTACAATTGGTACTTCAGCAGGCTTGTGGGCTGGGGCAGAGCCAGACCTGCTGGTCACTGGCAGCAGGAGAATATCCTGGTTCCCAGAGTTCTTCTGCAGCCCTGGGGAGTTCAGCCATCCCTCTCTGCTGCAAGGGATTTTGCCCCAGATTAATCTGTGTGTAACATAATAATCACATATATACATATATTGGTGTATGTATATATATAAATATAGATGTAATAGAAATACAAGTGAAACTTGTGTTCCACAGGTAGGCTGGCAAGAGCCCTCACCTGGTGGCATGAACATCAAATACTTCCATAATGCTCCATGATCTCTCTAGGTCCATCAGCACTGCCCAATGTTTTAGGTAATTATGGTTGTGCTTCTAAAGAAATATATTAGTTTCATGCAGGCATGTATGTATAAAAGGCATTTCAAGCAGGTGTTATGGGTTGGAAGCAGGTGACAAGTCTTCAAACCTATGGAACCATAATCTCCCTTCTGGAAAACAGTTCAAACTTGCAAAGCTTCACGAGATTTGGAATCTGGCACGTTGTCCTATTTCTGTGCTAGACTCCCAAAGTACCGTGACCCTTTGGCGAAGTGGGTACATGTTCTGTATTATAATATGAACATGTAACACCTTTCACTTTTCATTTTATTCTATGTATAAAAGAAAAAGCTTTCTTAAAAATTCTACACTGATCTCTGCCCTGCTTCATTCTCCTAAATGTGTTTCAGAACATTCATGTGTAAATTATTCAGGAGACTATATTCTCCGGCCTCAGCTTTTAAAGATAAATCCTTAAATTTCAGACAATGCTTCCTCCTTTCGTCACCAAAGCCTGGTATGTCCACAAACAAGCTCAAATCCTCTGTGCTTGCTGGTAGGAGGCACTGCCTTCCTTTGCACTCCTCGAGACTGACTGTCTCATGATCTTCAACAGTGAGAAAACCCGTAGGGAAACAGCTACCCCAAATCACAAACCAGCTGGCCTGCTCCGAGGGGAAGGAGGTTAAGCTCTGTTGGAGCCTTTTATAATCACACGAGCAAAGATGGAACAGAGAAAACTGCTTGCTACCTAAACAGGCTCTCAAGCCTAATATAAAGCCTCCAGGAGCAGAGTACACACCGTGCCTCTTGCAAAGGGGAGAGAAAGGACTCGGTGATGTAATCAGGGTTGCAAAAACCGACGTGTTTTCCTCCGTGTGCATCCCCTCCCTCCGCAGCCGCGGGCGCCTGTCTCGCCCAAATCCCATAATCGCTGTGGGAGCCTTGCGAGCGTCGGATCAAGCCTCACCCACTAAGCACTGATGTCAGGAGCAGTGGTGTTGTGTGCTGCCCCAGCACCAAGCAATCCCGCTGCACCACCCACGGGATGCGACTATTACGTGCTGGCTGTCCAGCTGCCATCTGGGTTCAGCAACGTTTTGCAGTTTTTTCAGAAAAGCTCGAGGTTTTGTGTCAGTGGAAAGGGAAAGTCAATAGTAAAATCATTCACGACTGTGGAAGCATAGTGCTAAAAACTGTAACTAAATATTCATGCCAGGGATGTTACTATCATCTAGGCTTTTAGGGTACTGCCTGAATGGGTGAAATGAATTCTTTTTCCATTTAACTCAGTGGCCAAATTTACTTGCTTTAGTGGGAATAGGATTAAAGTCTTTGATAACAGAATTTCCTGAGGAAGGAAAGTATAGCGTGGTCATGGACAAATCTAATAATTTTTCTGCTCTAATCATCTTATGGCTCAAAGAGGAACTTATACCCCAGGGGGGCTAATATTTACATAATTGTAATTTATTGGGTAAAGATTTTCCTAACGCAAAGAAACATCAAAGTGTTTGTCTTTGTCGAGTTCCAGAACAATTTTGAACTTCACACGGAAACCAAAGGTAAAGGAAAATATTCCTTTTGGACCAATTAGAGAGAAATGGCGCACAATATTTGAAATCATATAGGCTGTTTGAGTATTTTTAATGGAATGCAATTAGCATTTTGTGATGAGCACTTATCAGTGCTGTCGCTGGGTACAATGTACATGGCTGGGGGGTGGTTTGCTGGAGTATCTGATTAAAATAATTGGTTATGTATTTGAGCAGGTTGTGCTAAAATTATAGACAAGGCAGTGTTTGTGTAAAAAAGAGCTTTCCCTAGCATTAAAGTTGTCTCTATAGAACAACATTGGGTATTGTAATTTCAGTAATTCTACTAGGGTATATTTGTTCAGGTGAAATATTGATTGTTTATCTGTTACCTCAGGCTGCAATAACTGTGCTGCTCTTTAGTATTAAATTGCGGTGTTGTTTATTTAATACTTTCACGCATTTTCCCTTCAAATTCTCTTTCTCCTTGTAGTTAGTCTTGGGCAAATACAATCCAAGTAGCGTAACCTATAGATGCAACTCTATATTTTTTGTTGTATAACAATCTCGAGATGTTTTAAAGGCATGAATTACTCAAAGCTTAATTGATTACGCTTCCTACAGATCTGGGAACCACTGTGCTGTTCCTGCAGGCAGGAAAAAGCAGAAAGGGAAGCCCAGGCTTAGGAAATGGTACAAGACAGATCCTCAAATTCGACCACAGCTGTTGACATTCAGGTTTTGTCACAGCCGCAGTTCATGAGTTTTCAGAATGTTTCAGGACCATTGAGAACATCACAAGCACCTCATGTTTTGTTGTAAGGAGAGGAAGGAAGGCTGTTGGGAGATGTCTTTTATTAGATTAGTGGTGCAGTTGAGGAAGGTTAGCAGGGAGCTCATGCAGCAGATGCACGTGACAGAAAGGAGCTGGGGAACAGCTTGAGCAGGAGTCAGGAGCAGCTTCCTAAAGACACTCTCAGCCTGAAGTGCTTCTCCTCCTGTGAGGCCTTAGGAGGTGATCTCAGCTGTCCTGCAGTTTCAAGAGGCAGGCTAGAAGTTTTGAAATGTAAGGCTTTCACCATTTTTTCCATTTGAATGAGAGATTTGAGTTTAAGCCCCATTTTTCTAAGGATTTAATGCACAACATAACAATTGCCTAGGAGGCTTGAACTTCTTATGGTGCAAAATCAAGTAGGGAAAAACTCACATAAAATGCACACTGTTTTGTTCAAACATTTGAGTTCAAAATAAGTTTGTTTCAACATATCCTTATCTGTTGATGATTATTGAACATTTCAGTGTCAGAAAAGCTCATAGAAAAGTACTTTTTTGGCTTTTACGTTCAGACCAGATGGGGGTGAGTTTTAAATTTGCTTTATACTGACATTTGCCCGAGAGACTCCACTGTGGAATTGCTTCTTTTGTAGCTAAGGTGCAGAAACATTGCTATTGATTGGTTTATTCTCCAACCAGGTCAAAACCCTGCCCATTCAAATATTGAAGGGAGAGCTTTAGATAAAAGAGGTGTTATACAATTTCAGAATCTGAAATAATGAGGAAGAAAAAAAATCTATTTTCTCATATTTTGAGGGCAGAAAATTCTGGCCTTAGTTTAATAGATTGTAAATTGCAAACCCAAACTTTCTGTTGATAAGGTACTCTTCCCAAAAGGCTTTTCTCAAGTTTAAGCACCCATCCCATTTAAGATGAAAAAAAAAAGTTCTGTTATTAATGGATAATTAATGGTTCGTCACTACTGTACTCCAGGAGTTACCAGCAGAAATAAAAAGTTCTACACATTTTCCTCTCAGGCAAGGGTTTTGTAATTTGTTGTCATTGTTGTTTTGTCTGTTTGTGTCATGGGGGATTTTTTTAGTTTCCTATACCTCAAGTTTTTAGGGTTTTTTTATCTTACTGATTTAATCATGGGCAATTCAAAAGAGATAAAAATAAAATAGGAGAATAGGGAAAGCAAAAATTAGTAGTAAAGCTGTTGGAAGCAGCAAAGTAATGGCTCCACTTTGACTTTGCCACCTACCCATAAAAAGGATTAGCATTTCCTAATGAGCACCTTGGAAAGAAGATCACGACTCAAGGACTCCTGGACCTTGGGACTGCACCAGATCTCACTCCTGGGTAGATGTGGTGATGTGTAGGATATACAGGCACCAGCTTTCCAGAAAAAGAATTTCTCAAGGGTTTACAGCCTGCCTCGGCTCAGAAGGTTCAAGTAGCTCCTGGATGCTGTAGATCTGTTGAGATTTGCTACAGAAAATTAATTGGCATCCCCAAGAAGTACTGCAGGGGTATTTTTCTTCACAGTTTAAAAGTAGCTAGGTGATCTGGATAATTTCTCAAGCCGTGTATTTTTCTCCCTGGTCTTGTTTATTAATAGAAATAATACAGTGGAGAAAAATTGACTCCCTCAAACATTGTGATAACAGGTTTGCTTTGTTTTGTTATGAATCCTCTCCATAAATATTCCTGTTTTATGTCTCAGTAGTGGCAGCAGTAATTGCTCTACCCAGTTTTATTTTCTCAGAAGTTCGCAGTTAGTGACAAATTTTCAGTGATTTTAAAGGATTCTGTTGATTGGATACTCTTCAATTACCTCACATATGAAATACAGAACTTGAATTTTCCTGTTGCAGTTTATTCTGGTGGAGATTTAAAAATAAATGTCTGGCAGAAATAACCCTACAAGGCACTGTTTTAAGCCTTGATCAATCATATACTCTAATCAATGTGTCTCTTTCTATGAACTAGTCAGGGTTTTAAATGGCCTCTTATTATAAGGCTGTTTTGTCAGACTTTTATTTTCACATCTTCCACTAGCATTTACTGCAAGAGGAAGTTCAGGAGAATAGTATTTGGGTTTCATGATAAGACTTTGAGGAAAGATTTTTATCCTTTAACATGAATAGTGCAGGTGTTCAGGTGGTGCAGCACTGAGGGATGGATTACCTTGCCCTGATCTGTACTAGAAATGCCTCTGGGAGATTTATATGCTATTGGTAAGTGTTTTGGTTGTACTTGCTAGCATTTTCCTAGCCTAAACAAATCCTCAAACTTATGATGCTTGAAGCTTGGCTTTGCCCCCGCGCTCCCAGCCAGCCCTGACCCCTGTGCCACTTTGGTCCTGCTACATGAGACATTGACTTTTAAATAATTGTCTTCACTGGCAGAATCTTGATGTGACATTTTTGCAAAATTTTTTGTTCCCTCTGTAAGACTGAATTATGTTCAGGGAAAGCTGGTAGTGGCTGGAATTAAGGAAGGAGTCCCTGGAAAAAAAACGCCTGGGACATGCTGTCATCTCCACTGCCCTCTGGGTACCACTGCCAAAATGTCATTTCGGCTGGCTCTTAATAGTGCAATTGCCTGTGTGTGAGAAGAACGCAGGGAAAAGGGCATAAAAAGTATGGAGGATTCACTATTTACTCATTATTGACAGAATTATTGTTTAGGGGGTTGCTTTGGTTTTGGCTTTTAGCATTTATTTTAGTGGTACATTAACTACCACTTTATGTCTCTGTATTCTGACCTATTTCACTTTTGGTAATCTCTAATTAACACGCTTTTTAAATTAAATATCAAAGCACAACCTTTTTGACTTTAAAACCCTATGAGTGATATTTTTTTCCCTCTGCCCACTGTCTGTACTTTCTGTGTGTCCCCACTGGGAGGGTGTTTTCCACAGGCCCCCGGTGGGACGCACAGCTGCCATGGATACCAACACAAGCTGCGGAGGAAATTATCAGACAGGGGAAGCAACAGCAATAATGGACGACTGTCCAATCTTGCACAAATGTAAATTGTCATCCTGCAGCTTAGGTAAACTATGCATGTATCAGAAATTAATTTTCTGCCTCCACCAGGAGTGAGCTTGTGTTTATGTACCTTTGAATAACCTTGGGTTTTATTTGTACGAAGCACAATTTTCTCATGTGATGATTCCCTTTGATATTAGATTGCCTTAGAAATTGTGAAAACAGTGGTAGTTACTGAGGTTTAAGCCTGTGAATCAGCAGGAGGAGATAGTCAGTGAATTGAAGACTGAAGTGATGATCCAGAACTGTGGTGTGTTTGCCTATTCAGATGCTGAGAAGTGAATGAGTGGGGAGTTGAAGACACAGTAAAAGTGGGATGTAAAAGCAAAGTAAATATTCTGAATTTGAGGTGGCAGCACTGAAACATACTGCACACAATATGAGCACTGTGCTCAGTGGTGGAGAAACAGCAATTCCTCCAAGTGTGGGCTGAATCAGGGGTGATGATACTGTTGTAGAATTGTGTCCTTTTTTTAACCACAGTAATGTGCCTAATTTCCCTTGCAAACATGCAGGAGTAGGAGGGCAGCTATGCTACAGGTGAAGGTAGTAGACAAAAGCAAGACATTTCTGAAGCAACTGTTGAGCCAGGCCATTTTATTTCTGAATGAGTTAAAAGAGTCTCATTTACCTCAACCCATTCTGAAAAGACAGAGAGAGAAAAAAAGTATTTTCTGGGTAGGTTTCATCATATTTATTTGTGTGGTAGCCCCTTGCACAGTAGGCCTCTAAATAGGCTGTAATTCAGCATGCCTTTAAATTTTTTTGGTTATTTCTTTCTCAGAGGTTCTGGGGTTTAGGCAGCAAGGAAGCAGATTTAATAGTTGTTTGTTGTGGGATTCTGCTTTGTCTGATAATATATAGGCAATTTACTTTGCATTTGTCTCAGTCAGTCTCTGTGTCCAGTGGGATGAACAGGATGGGAGTACTCATACATTTTTTCCACCATGGGATTTTGTTGCCCTTGGAAACAGAAATGTGGATGAAATGTCACATGATAAAATTGAGTGAATGGTTGTACCCCACTGGAAGTGGTTTAACTTCCTTAGGTCCCAAGGAAAGAAAAAAGAAAACCAGCATGGGCCTTCAGTTTCTCCCACCTTCCGTTTTGGGTCAGAAACAAGTGGGAGCAGGGAGGATTAAGCAGACTCCGTACTTCTGCTCGCAGAGGGACTGAGGTGAGCTGAACCTTAGGTTTTTCCCATCTGGAGAACCTGTCACTAGTGAGGGTTAAAAGTGGTGGATGCAGCACCAAGACCATGGCTCTGAGGGCGCCCAGGCACTGGAGAAATCTTTGAGATGTGACTTCGGGCAGCTTTGCTCTGTGTTGTGTCTCATCGCTCAGCGCCCACGCAGGCTGAAGGACCAGGTTTGGTAAAGGGTACTGGCCCACGGTCCAAAAGATATGTTTTGAGCTTTAAGGAAGGTTTGCAGCTTCATTTATTCTCTTCTGTTTCTTCTTCACGGTCAATTAGCAGGGTGTGCTCCCAGGGCCGGGCACGAGTGTCTGCTGCAGCCCGGCGGGGTCTCTGGGTGCAGTTGTAATGTGAATAATGTTGCCATCAGCACAGAAACATTCTTTTAGCCATATTTAACATTGCTCAAGCCAGGCCTGAGTATGCATGAGAGATCCCAATGGCAACTGATGTGCAGTGAGGATTGCATCCCTGGGAGAGTGTAAAGTCTCACAGAATGGCTGCAAGGGTGCTTTCACAAGCAATAAAGCTCAGCGTATGTCAGCGTGCTGGAAAGCAGGGGAGAAACAACTCGAGCATCATCTCATGGTTTTTTCATTTTTTTCGTTGAATCTACAGAAACTGAGTCCAGCCTAAACTGGACACAAGTGAATGTCTTTGGTATTCCTTCTCATCCTCTCACAGACCTTCCATACAGAGGTTCATCCAAGGGAGGAGGGGAGTTTCTTCACTTGCATGATTCTGGCAACAAGATGTGCAGCACAGGAAGCATATTTTCAAAAGTCTGCATGGAATAATTCTAGCTGTTAGACAACCAAAATTGTTTGGTTTGTGCCATTTACAGCAAATATGTATAAAACTGGCAAGGTTTTGTCTCGTTAGCATGTACAACCCAACTTTTAGCAACACAATCTCCTGACAAGGTTGTGTATGCAAGCAGCTGCTTAGGAAATTGGAATATTGAACATATGAATTTAACAGGGTGGCATTGGTCTCAAAGATTTAACTCAGTCCTTTCAGTTTATTACCTTATAGCATCTCTGTGGGTGTGATGCAGTGCAACACGTGTATGGCAGCATCACAGATATTGTTAGGCAATTTATTACAGCACAAGATGTCACAGCTTTGATAGTTCTTGATACCCAGTTTTACACAGTGTATAAAGCAAACTATTTTCTAGGGATTGTTAGTGGGGGAAAAGCGTGTGGGAGGCTGCATGAACTGGTTTATAGAATGTGATTGCCTGAGACAGCAGAGAATTGGACTTGATGACCCAGTTGATGTCTATGTTCAAGCAACAATTCAGGTCACAATGCTGTACATACACAAGAAATACCCACCCACTGTCATTTTCTGTTGGCAAATATTAACTAGGACAGATTGTGACTTTGGTTATTTTCTTTTCACCTAGCAGTTTTATTTTTGCGGGGACTGCATTGTTTGAACATCTGCTTTAAAATACAGACTAGGCACTTCCTGGAGGATATTGACTTAGTATTGAGATTTTGGAGTTTGGTATGAGAAATTTGTCTAAAGCTTTGGAGTGGAAGCCTTCATGTTTGCTGAATTGTGGAGAATTGCTTTCATAAACCTGAGGTTTGCATCTTGCACTAAACACTACCTGTGCACAGGCACTTGCTTGTGTCCTCTGACTTTTCCTTGTGGTTTCTCCTGTCAAACTGAAGAGAAAAATACAAAGGCACAGGTTCAATGTGTGTGGTAAATGAGATGTGCAGCCATTTTTTTGATAGCAAACTAAAGTGTGCTAGCCATGTGAGAGAGCTGGAAAGATGTTTGCTCTTCAGAGCATTGTTGGTGAGAAAGCAGACAGCCTCATTATATGGAAGCATGAAACAGTAGACACAGGAAGGTAAAAGGGCTAGAACTGGAATCTAAGAATTTTGAAAATGTATTTCTGGCTAAATGTGATAAAACCCAAACCAGTCTAGAAGTGGGAGAACAGTTATTTAAAGCAAATATGTCAGATCCTTGGTGAATAACTGGTATAGCTCTAAATAACTTCTAGTTCAGAAATGTTTCATTTTTCAAGAAGGGCTGTCTTATGTGAGTCACTATAGTATGAGGCTAAAATTGAGGACATCAAGGAGGAGGCTGCATGCATGTTGAAGAGTTGCTGATGATGCACTGAAGAGGAAACTGTAATGATGTAGAAAAGGATCACAGAGTGGGTCAGGCTGGAAGGAACCACAGGGAGTCATCTGGTCCAACCTCCCTGCTCAAGCAGGGCCATCCCAGAGCACATGGCACAGGATTGTGTTCAGATGGTTCTGGAATATCTCCAGTGAGGGAGACTCTACACCCTCTCTGGGCGATCTGTTCCAGTGTGTGGTCACTCACACAGTAAAGAAGTTGTTCTTCATGTTCAGGTGGAACTTCCTGTGCATCAGTTTCTGACCATTGCCTCTTGTCCTATTGCTGGACACCACTGAGCAGAACCTGGCTCCATCCTCTGACACCTCCCTTCAGATACTGACAGACATTGATGGGGTCCCCTCTCAGACATCTCTTCTTGAGGCTGAACAGGCCCAGCTCCCTCAGCCTTTCCTCATGAGAGAGATGCTCCAGTGCCTTCATCATCTTTGTCACTCTCCACTGGACCTGCTCCAGGAGCTCCGTGTCTCCCTTGTCCTGAGGAGCCCAGAACTGGGCACAGAACTCCAGATGTGCCTCTGCAGGGCTGAGCAGAGGGGCAGGATCTCCTCCCTTGACCTGCTGGCAGTGCTCTTCCTGATGCACCCCAGGGGACCATTGGCCTTCTTGGCCTCCAGCACACAGTGAATAATTTGCAAAGAAGTTACTGATGATACATGACAAGGCTAAACCATGGAACAGATCTTTGCCTGATGTAAATCAGCATAGCTCCAGGAAAGTCAGGAGAGGAATACTAATTTGTGTCACAGCTGGTAGTTTATTTCGTTGAACATGTATTTTACTTCTTTATTTTACATGCAGGATCAGTGTTACTCATCTGTTCATTCCTGTATTCCAGCCAGGATTCCCTCAGTTTGGTAATCCTTCATTTTTGTGTAGTATCTTAATCACTTCTGATGCAATTGCTTATGATATTGTGGCTATGCAGAGGACTGTAATTCGAAGTGAGAAGCAAAGCAGCCGGAACAGAAGAATTCATAGTGATGATACTGAATTTTTTGCTGTCCTTCATCTCAGATGCCTCATTACTTTGGTGATAGCAGTAGAGTCTATTACAGAGTAGGGGGAGTGAGGATTCTGTCATGGTGAAATGGCAACCTGTGGTTTGCCAGTCCTTGCCCAGAATAACACCTGCTGGCCCGTGACACCTCCTGAATGCAAAGGGAGTCTGGTTTCTCTATTAAGCAAAGAATAAAGTATCAGCAGAATTATGACAGAAATAATTGTTTTTTGAAATATAATAGGGTTAGTCCTCTTAAGGCTTTTTTTTCATTTTTAATTAAGTATATTCCAAGCAAATGTCTCCAGACAATAGTTACTGGGGGATAAAAATCTCTTTCCATAGTAACTGTTAAATATATAAAATGCTGTTGGAGTCTCTACAGGGAAGCACATTCAAGGCAGGCACTGGACAGGTCATAAAGGGGCTGCTCTCAGACCTTTTAACACAATACAGTTATTTACAGACATTTGCTCCTCTGAGGAAACATTTTAGACCTCAGCCCTCTGATGTCAGACTAGGCTAGTAATATTGGATCTATTACAAATGTCTGAGCTCTTTCAGGACTGATGCAGCAATAGATGCTTCATGTTGTGACACAGTATTGTTTTTAAAAAGTGGCTATTGCAGAGTATTGAAAATACAGTAGAAAGCTTTGTAAATTTATGATGTGGTGCTACTGGGACAGGCAGAGGATGGTACTTTAGAGCTTTACATAGCACAGACGTGGACATCCCCTGGGACCAGGGTTAGACCCAGGGCAGTTATTTTGGACAAATAGTTAACTAACCAAGGCATGCTTAGGTCATTAATAGAAAACCATCTTTATGGCTTTATTGACCCAAAAACGTGGGTCAAATATGCACAATTGTTCCCTTTTGAGTTGTGCTCCATTTTTAGGACTCCCAAAATTAAGCTTTAAATGTGAAAAGAGGCATTGATTAAACGAAACGTAATTTCAGAAATAAATTCTACATTTCAGATGGAACAGAGCTTTCTATTTGACCAAAAAAAAAAAAATATTTTTGTTCGAAGTGATTTTTCCACTTTTTTGTCTTTGCATTTCTGGGCCAGCCTGTCAGTGCTCCTCACCTCCCGGTTTTCGGCCGCTGTGGATGGAAGAGCCCTTCCCACCCCGGGCTGCCCCGAGGGCTGCGCTCCCGTGCCCAGAGCATTCCCTGCTGCGCCTCCGCTCTGCCCATCCCTGGTTTCCCCACTGCCGCTGCCCCCGGGTCACCGGGGAGAGGGTGGTGGCAGACCCCGGTGCGCTGGTGGCAGGAGATGGGAGTGGGAGTGTTTCAAATCACAGCATGTGGACTCTTTCCAAAGCGCTTAATCCTCCAGGTCCTTTTAGTTGCTCCCGGATTCTCCCGGGGGATTCTGCGGGAGCGGCGGCGGTTCGAGGACTTCGCCTGCCCTCGGTGAGAGGCAGAGCTGTGGGATGGAACCTGAAGGTCCCTGCTCAGCCCTTTGCCTGCTGGGATGACAAGCGGCACCGGCAGCCTGCTGAGGGGAGCGGCTCTCAGTGCAGCGTGCCCTCTTCGATCACACACTTAGCAATCCTAAAATCGAAGTTTCGCTTCAACCTAATTTCTGCTGCTGTTTTCCATCTTGATAGCACGGGTACAGTAAGTTCTGTGTAAACTGATTATCCGCCCCTGGGGCCGCTCTTTTGTTTGTGCTCTGTAAGCCCTTATGAGGAGCTTTTGTTTCCCACAGATGTTGATTGTATTGTACTACATCAAAAGGAAATGATCTCTGCTTCGGCTGAGATGAGGCTCACTTTGAACCTACTTTTATACCACATCCATACAATGATTGCTCTTGATTTCAGGAGGAGAAAATTAAGATATATAGAGCCAGACACATTTATGTTCAGCTGTCTGAGCTTGAGTGTGTAGTCTAGTTCTTTCTGGACTTTCAGTGAAAACAGATTGAATTTCTCTTTTTTCTTTTGCCAGGAAAAGAAATTGCAGGGAAGGAAATTATGTCCTGAAGAGCTTTAATTCCTTTGAGTGATCTAAAAAGCAGTATAAATTTCTAGATGATAGATGGCAAAGGGATACCCAGACAACACTGAATCGTTCAAACAACTCTACTGCCTGATTCCATCACACCCCCACGTCCCAGCTCAGAAACGAAGCTGATGGCAGTGGTAAATGGCTGGAGAGATAGAACTGGCAAAATACAAGGTGGCCGAACCCTGGGGGGTCGCGAAAACAGAATTGCAGACTGAATGAAGGTTTTTAAAAATCTTAAATGCATTTCATTTTCATCAGAAACGCCTGTATTTTTTTCCAGCTCTTTGCCTAGCAGCATGGCGTTCTGCAGGCAGCTAAACCTTGGAGTGGTTTTCAATGCTCCACAAGAATAATGCAATTTCATTTATTGGTTTGTTTTTTAAATGAAATCATGACAAGTTGTGTGCTACATCATCACTGCCGGTGCCAGTGCTGCCCCTCCTGCCTGTTCCTTCCCTTGTCTCACGGACCGAGTGGCCAAGGCAGGGTGTGCTGAGCTCTTCTCCAGCTGTTAGTTAGGAGGAGTTTGGAGTTTGGAGTTAGTTGCTCCAAACCTGGAGGACCTTACAGTTGTTAGTCCTTGTACCAGCCCTAATCCTGCTCCCCTCGGGGGAAGAATCTGCCTGTCTCTCCATTAGGAGAAATTTGTGCCGCTGTGTTATTAGCTTTCCTCCTCCCTTATGCCGAAGGAATAATAGATCTCTGTATTATGAAATCTCCTTCCATTACTTATCAAACCAACCACACCCTGCCATGACTTTGCTTTTCCCTGTAGTAAGTCTTCCAAGGCAGAACTTAATAAATAGTTTCTGCACAAATGCTACTGTATCCAGAGTGCTCTGTAACACTGGAGTGCAGTTCTTGTAAAGTGTGTACTCCAAACATCTCGGTGGATTGGGGATTAGAAATTGAATTGCCAGATTCCTGGATATGTTTTGAAAAAAAGACATCCACGTTAATTAGGTCTAAACATAGATGAGCTATTTTCTTTTTAACTATAATACTTTATTTTGTACTTTGAATTAAGAATTTTATGTTGAAATGTAAATAATTACATGGATTAGTAGCTGGCTGGAAAATGAGGTAAAATAAAAATCCAAGTTAGTTTGAATTTAAGGGTTACAACACTTAACTTTCCGACATT
Source organism: Ptilonorhynchus violaceus (assembly GCA_013397565.1). Classification (NCBI taxonomy): domain Eukaryota; kingdom Metazoa; phylum Chordata; class Aves; order Passeriformes; family Ptilonorhynchidae; genus Ptilonorhynchus; species Ptilonorhynchus violaceus. The sequence goes on along the minus strand of VZRJ01009813.1, from coordinate 1,258,362 downwards.
GATTGTACAAGCACAGGATCCAGAACCCAGATTTAGAGCACAGACTCTAAGATGGTTTCTGCGTGAACTTAAATCGAGGTGGAAGAGACACTGCAGATAAAGTTGGGCACATCTGAAGAGCATTTCAAGGTAGCAGGAGTTCAGACCAGCCTATGAGCACCTACTTTGAACGAGTAGAGAGAGAGCAGGAGTGAAAATTAACTCATTGTCATGGAATCAGAGCCACAGGAGCCCGGCTCTGTGCACTTGGAGCGAATATTTCTGTGCCGTCTGCTGAAGCTTGGTACCTTTGGTCTGTGCTACAGAAAAGTGGACACAGTGCACTCTTCATAAATTGACTAAAAGCAAAGGTAGCGGAATGATCTTTGATGTACCAGCTCGGTGGTTTGAGCTTCAGTTTAGGAAGTGAAATAGCAGCAGGTTCCTCTGGAGATAATTCATCCTCCCTCCACCACCCGCTGCAGGAGCGGGAGCAGCGAGGGATGAAGGGGCTGGGGAAGGCACTTTGTGGTGCAGCTGTTGGTGCTGTGTCCTCATGGCAAGGTGTGTTCAAAAGACCACAAGTGGAAAAATAAATCCTGCAGTGTTTTGCTAAAGACATCCCTCAGGACTGAGCAAGCCCTGTGCCCCAGTAGTCTCTTGCTGCCTGTTTATGTGCTTCCCAAAAAATGCCCGTGGGACTGCTGGGTTTCCCAAAAGAGCAAAAAGCAATGCTGGGGGTGTTGGGAGACTACAAGTTTAGATACATGGAGAATCTGGAATCCAAACTGGGAGTTGATTCCTTCCAGAATTATGCAGAAGCAAACGTGTTTTTACTGGGACCTTCACTTACCCACCTAAATCATACAGCTTTTTGCTTCATGACACTTTAAAAAGCTTTAAAAGCTGACGCTGCTCCTTGAACTTAAAATATCTCAGAGACCCAGTATGTCTTTAGAATGAAATGTTAAATCCTTCAGGTTTGAGGCTTTATAATAAAAACACTGTGTTGATACTTAACTAAGGTAAAAATAATTGCTCCTGACAACTTTTCTTTATAGCAGAGCTCACCCTTAAAAGGGTAAAAGTGTATTTGATTTCTGGCAGTTTCTTCAGATTTTCTAGAAGTAAGAGGTTATGTGGTCAGTACTTAGTTTTCAAATTAGAATCTCTTTCAAGTTATTTATTGATATGGTTTTTAATTAATCACTCCATGATTAATTTTTTTTTCAGACAGGCTACTTCATAAGGGAGAAGATTATCAATGGATTGCATTTATCAAACCACAGGAGCGTTGCAGATTGTTGTGGTATTTACAGCTAAGTTCTGCTAATTAACTTTTCTTATTTTCTTTACCCTGATTTTCTCACGTTTCTGGTTCAGAGTATAAAAATTGACAATGTGACACATTAAACTGAGGATTGAATTGATTGAAACTTTTCATTCTCAATGCTTTTAATTTTAGTAACGCAGAAAATATTCCAAATTCAGAGTCTTAGATCTTCCCATCAGAAAGGATATACTTCTCCGTAATAGGTTGTCAGGATTTGAAATCTTTTGAGTGCTGAGGGAACATGTACTGAAAATAATCAACTAAACTGGTTTTGGCCTTGTGAAGCCAGCCTGTCATGGAAATGCATTTCAAAACATGTAGGGATGTTTCACCAATGTGGCAGGCAACACTGTTGGTACTGATATGTTCTGCAATCTCTCTGCTGAGTGCTAGCACAGATACCCAGATTTCTTGCTCTGCAATAAGGATACCAATCCTCTGCATGTTCAAAGGGAGAAAGGTGAGGGAAGGATCGAAAGTCGGGGTTAAACTGCAGTTTGGCATAATCAGGGAGCTCCGCTGTATAATATTATAGTAATGTATAATATGTGTAATATAATAACATGTAACAATGTAAAATGTTCCCTTCTCCATTCTCCCACAGATCACTTCTTTTTCTCTGCTAGGGTGTCATGTCACATCCTTCCTAGGTTTACTGGAAGTCTCTTTTCCCCAGTTATTTGTTATTGAGGCTGATCTAACTTTAGAGGAAAGGTTTATTCAGAAGCAAAAGGTTCTCATTTTGACATGCTTTCTCTTAGCCTCAAAATCTCAGTTTTCTGTTGTTCTGGAAATAAAAACACCCTGTCATCTGCTGAAAGCAACCACCCAGTGCTGCTCTAGGGTGGGCACAGTTTTTACTCTGCTGCCTTGTGCAGAGCACTCTGGCGCTGCTGTGTTGTGGCAGTGCAGGGTTTGGTGCTGGTGGTGGTGTGGAGGTCGAGAGCCCTCTGGTCCTGTGATTTTGGGTGTGTGAAGGGGTTAGTGGGGGCAAGGATGTCCTCTGGCCACGTTAAAATCAGTCAAAAGCTATTTGTAGCATTATGGAAGCCGTTGATAAAGCCAGACCCAAGTTTTTGAGAGAAAGCGTTTGTGTGATGTGAATTATTTACATTTCAGGGTGTATTAGGGTCTCCTGATCACAGAGACAATTGGTGGTAGGCACTGGGTAAAGGATTTCTGGATTACCCACGCCAGAAAATGAGGAATTGCTCAAAGGTGGCAGGGGGTGAAAGCCCAAAATTCACTGCAGGTGCTGTGAGCATCTGCTCTGTCCAGTGCCACTGCTCCTGCCAGCCGGCACTGCCCTGTGCTTAGAAACCACAGCGGGGTAAATTCCAGGTCCAAGACACCCGGAGCAAACTCCAGGTCCAAGGCAAGCTGTAAGCTCATGCACTCAGTGCCATAAAACCCCCTTGCCTGAATGACAATTCCAGACCCTCGCTTTGTCTCTATTGATTGGCGATGGTTGGATCGATGCAGGCAGATTAAATGCGAGGATGAGCGAGGAGAGCTACAAGTAATGACCTGCAGAACCTTCCAGCAGCTGAACTCGCTGTACAAGCGCCAGGATTTGATCAAAGCTTGTCTTTGTATGATTGGAGTGTAAGGAAGTTTTGAGATGACTTGAACAGAAGGTCTCATTATTTTTGTTTGAATGTAAATACACGGATTATTTCCTTTAAGAACAACAGAATATTATGTTTGTTTTTTTATCTGTGTGCTGGATTATTACATAAATATCAGTCTAAGCAAGCCACTTTTGATCTCTGTACTCCCTTCAAGTTCTGGGTGTTTGTCATGAAAACAAAACCAGCTGTAAATCTTGTTTTATTTACTGCTTTGCATAGTTGCAAGAACGACCTCTCCTGAAAACCCCTCCTTGATAAGTAATTAAAAATTGACTCACTTGCTCATCCTTTTTGAAATCATCTTTGTAGCTCATTTCCGAATTTAATGAGCCTGACTTCAAACTAATTCAAGATTTAACAGCTACTTTCACTGCTGAGAATTGCCAGCAGCAGCCCTGGATGGGCTGTTGGCTCATTCAGCAGGCAGAAAGGTATAAACCCTTCCAGCCTGTGCAAAACCCTCGGCTCTCTCCAAAGCCATGGCAATGCAGGATACGAATTTGCAGCTGGACCACACCTCTGACTCTTGTTGCTGACCAGTTGTGTTTAGAACCTGCTGGTTTACACTGATTTTTGTGGTCCCAGCCTTTTGCCTGCTATTGTATGTCCATGTCCATGCCTGTAATTTACTGGAGACTTCCATGGGATTAGTGCACGGGAAAAAACCCCATAAAAATAACCACCCTGCTTGTACCTATCTGGATAAATGTGCAGCTTCTTCAGTGTTTTACAGGTACAGAGTAGATGCAGACACTTCCTAATCTTCACTCTTCCTCTCAGGTTCCCTTAGGTTATGTGACATGATGTATAAACTTCAATGACAGTGTCTTAAACTAAAAAGAAACCAGAGAGAATTAGACAAATGAAAAAGGCAGGATTTTTTCCTGCTTTAGTGAAACTAATATTACTTTTTAATTTTTTTTTTTTTGGAGGGAAGGGAAGATTTCATCTTTACTGTGCTGTCATTGGTCCCTGTTAACATACTAAACTTTACATGGATGAACCTGAGGCTGACACAAGCCCAGCCTGATATTCTGATCAGCTTGTTATTTTAAGTGCCTTTCTCTCTTCAGCTGAAACACAGCCTGCAAGTAGATATTGACCCTCATCCAAAAATTGGGTTCTGTTTTAACAGCATGCAGTTCACATCTCTTTGGGTTCCTGCACTAAGCGGGAAGTTAGATGTGTGAAATGCAAAAACCAGACTGTTAAAGCCTGGGGATAATATTCTGCAGCATCTTAACCCCCAAGATGTCACTTGTCAGTGCAGAGGAAGCCTAGTTATGTCATTATTCTTTTCCTTGTTACACAGGCGAGGCTGTCAGGGTGTGCTGGAGAAAGTAGCACAGCCTGCTTGCCTGAACATTTTTCCCATTCCTGGGTACCCACTGCTGGAGGCAGGAGACAGGAGTAGATGGGTTTAGGATCTAACAGAGTGTGGTTATTCCAATGTGCTTGTGCTCAGATGATTCCAAATGTGACAGCAAACTGTAATCCCTCTTCCTTTTTGCTTCTGAGTAATAAATTGTGGTTACCAATTTTCACTTATAGCTCTATGCTGAAATTAAATGTAAAACAGTGGAGTATATAAATCAGTATATAGAGAGATGAAGGTTGGTAGTATTTACTCTACCTGTCCCTTTAAAACTGTATTTATTAGTAAGATAGTCATATTTGAAAATATGAAGTAGGCTTGAGTGGGGTTTTTTAGGTTGTTGAGGTTTGTTGGGTTTTTGGTTTTTATTTTGCTTATTTTCTGCTTAATTTTATATTTTTGGCTCAAATGATCTAAACTCAGAGTCAGATGAAAAACTACATGTACAAGGTTGTGTGTCTGTGCATGCACAGTGTCCTGGCTATGCTGTGGTTTTCCTGCTGGGAGTGTGGAAGCAACCTCACCAGGACCTTGTTAATCTTTGCTTTGCTTCCCCTCTGCTGTGTGTGCCTGGCTGATGCATCTCAGGGCCTTTTCTGTAAATCAGTCTGGCAGGAACAGAATATTTGGGAGCGTTTATGGAGTCTTTTGTTCTCCTCCTTGTTCAAGTAAACTTTGCTTGGGATAGAATTTTATTTTTTATTTTTCAGGGACTAAAGTTTTTTAGGTTCTTTCCTCAACAAAAGAGGGTGTTTTCAAGTGTTACAGTGGTGAATGTAGAAAGCTTGTAACAGTTAAACCCAGACACTGAGACTCCATAGTTCATACAGCAGTAAAATAAGAATCCCTTCTGTAAATATGTGTGTTTGTTTTCCTTGGTAGCAGCCTTTCCTTGTGCAGACTCCAGCAGTTCCACGGTCGCCTTTGTCAAAAAATTACTGTGTTGTTTCTGACTGGAAATAAATGTTTGTCTTAAGTAAATTGTAAAGTGGGTAGCTGCAGGATTTCTTCCAGGCAATTTGCTTCCATTATGTATAGAAGAATCACATGCTAATTTGTATTTTCCATATAAACATGCAAAGTAGACTTGCAGCAGTCAGACTGTTTGTTCTCAATATGATTCCCACTTGCATTAAGACTCCCGCTGCTAAAAAGCCGGCTGAAAAGGAAAGCTTAGCCTCATGGACAGGAGCCTTCAGCCAGCAGAAACAGCCTCTCCTAATTTTTTAAAAAATGCTGTTTGAAGAAAGATGGATTTATTGCCTTTGCTTTGTCAGAGGTGTCTCACAAAATAACAGCTTGCACAGAGCACACAAGCGAAGACACCGGGATGAGTTCGCCTCAGAAAAGAAGAGGTTGTGTGATTTAAAGCTCAAGTTGAACCCGCTCCGTGGCTACAAATGCTCTCTTAGCTGGACCTGCTGCCTGTGGGAGGACAAATGGGCGCTGCCTTGGCCCTGTTTGGCTGGCAGCCACCCCTGCCCTGTTTGGCTGGCAGCCACCCCTGCCCCGGTGCCTTTGTCACGTCCTTCAGTCCCCTGCAGGGTCTGTGGCTGCGCAGGATGCCGTGCTGATCAACTTCTGGAGGATGCTGTGGTGCCATGAGTTGTTTGGCAGTTTGTAATCAGGGCAATTTAAAGACTCAGATCTTTAATCAGAAGGAAAGAACCCTTCAGAAGAGGCATCTTAAGTGAAAAAGAAAAAATAACTTTTGGGTCATGATTCATTATCTACCTTGTGCCAAAATAATCTGACAAATTAGAAGTGAAAGTGTTGGGGATTACTTCAATTTTTGGAGTTTTTGTTCCAGAAACAAAAATGCACATATACAGGGTGGTCTGGGTGGTAACAGAAAGCCTGCAAATGATATTTTTCCAGATGCCCTGTCTTTTTGGGGCTTTTCCTCCAGTCCAGACCCTCATTGCATTCATTAAAATGAAATTTCATTCTGTGAACCTAACAGAATTTCCTGAGTCCAGTTGACACAGTCCTTATACAAAGTATTCCCCCTCAAATTAGAGGAATTCCAGCAAGACAATTGAGCATGTATTGTGTTTCTGCTCTTGAAATCAAGTGGGCTGGTTTTAATCAAGTTTCGTGTTGAATCTATTAATTTTACAATTATCTCATCAGCAAAATTTCCAATACACTCTGATAGAAAGACTGACAGTCTACAGAGATCAAAGAAAATCACACAAATTACCTTCTTAAACTATGAGCTGCAAAGACAATAAGCTCTTCACTACTGACAGAGCTGGTCTCCAAACTTCACAAGATTTGCCTCTTTGTCTATGAGTAATAGGTTTGGGTAGGTTTTTGGTTTTGTTTTTTAAATAAAGGAGTAGAACTTTGCCTTAGCATCAAGGGAATTTTTAGTTTTGCTTTGTTTTCATGTATTGTGAGCTATCACCTTTACAAATAATGTAACAAAAAAATGCCTTTTGGGTTTTGGAGCTCTTATTCCAGGAGTTCTCTTATGCTTGGGTGTCCTAGTTTAGAACAAGTTTAGGACAAAATTTAGGACAAGTTAAGACCTTCCAAATGTCAGATGGGGATGAAGAGAATCTGAGCCATACCAAAATGGTGACGTGTTTGGGGTCCAAAACCAAAAAAGATCCTAAGAAAAGAACCTAGGCACCATGTCACTGCTCTAACCATTGTCTTCTTTTTTTCTTTGACAGACTATGAAAAACTCCACCCTTCTTGAACAGAAGGTGGAATCACAAATCATCTGTTCTTCCTCCATTTTTTCTCCTTGTGGTTCTTAGCAGAATTTGAAGAAAATGTATTTCTGAACTGAAAGTAAACTGACTGACCAAAAATGTCAATGCACCTTCCAGCAATGGATTTAAATAGTGAAATTATGCAGAGATTTCTCAGTGTTTGCATACCCAAATTAGTAAATGCTAGAAATGCCAGCAATAATGCCAGTTCTTGTCCTGTTTACTTTCTGTGTTTGAAATCCTGTATAACCTTTGCTGAAACCTTTCAGAAAATGGAAGTAATCTGAGTTTAGCTTCCTTTGTCTCAGTGATTGTTCAGCATATGTTCTTCCAGCTTCCCTCTGCTCTTCCAGCCTTCAGAAATTGGTTCATTTATCGTTTGACAACAGTCTGGAGGTATGATCCAAACCCTTTTTGTTCACACAGAAGTTTAATTTCTGCTCAGCTCTTTAATTTGTGCTATATTTATTCATAAACAGAAGTAACAACCCAAACCAGATGGCTGCTACTTAATAGTAGTGTTGTTATTTTACCAGAGGGACACCGTTTTTTTCACCTTTCCCCAGCAAACCTGGGCTGAATTAAAACAAGAATCCAGGAGTTCTACTCTTCAGTCTTGAAGTGTTTTTCCTCGAAGTTTTGCATTTTTAAACTGGATTAATATGTCCCTAGTCCATAAGAAAAGAAGCAGACAATACTGATTGTAAAGGACCATAAATCTATTTGCTTTTTATATTAGTTTTATTCAAATTTTAGCTAAATTAAGGTTATAATTTTTATAGAAAATACAGATAATTTAAAATATAATAGTTTTTGACATTGGTTATGTGATCTGATATTCTCGGAGACTAATGATGTGATATTTCAAATTTTCATAGGAAATACCCATTCCTGGAGAGCTCTTTTTTTCCTCAAACTTTCCACATCCTTTTTCCCGGGGCACCTGCTCTTTCAGCTTCTTTGTTAGGGCATTTTTGAAATCCCTTGCATAGAGAGAAAAACCACTGTTTGCTTAAGATTTTTTTTCATTTAAACATGGAATTTAAAAGGGTATTTCCTGTTCCTTGACTATATCAGTAGAGAATAAGTCTGTGGAATATCAAATCTTTCTGTATGTTTCTGTTGCAACCGTAAGGATCCAGGAGCAGGGAAGGGCTGTAGGGATGGGTTAGATTTATGGCTGGACTTGAGGATCTTGAAAGGGCTTTTCCAACATAAGTGATTTTATGCTGGGTGGTTTATTTTATCACACCGTCTGCCGTAGTTAGGAAGTCCATTGAAGCTGTGGGGCTTTCTAACTTTTTGTCACATCTGAAAAGCAAGAAGAGTCTCCAAAACAGAGAGTCTCTGAGGCACCACAGCAGGAAAAAAAATCCCTCACGTGCCTCTAAGTATGGAGACCAAGCCCGCTGAAGCTTTACTGGTCTTTAAAATATAGCATGTTTGCTTTTTGGAAAGTGTGATAATTAAGCAGATATGTCTTTGCATATTTTTATTATTCTAAGGCAATGCAGTGACAGGCTATTGCTAGTTTAATGTGAAAGCTTAATTTTAAAGAGGATAAGACATTGAAAACAAAAATATATGGTTTGTGCTTCATCAAATTTTCCAGCTTTATTTCTCCTCTGTCCTTTTTATAATGCAGTTTTAATAAATAAGTGAAATAATAATAAATTTTAATAATAAAAAGTGAAGGCAGGCACATTTGATGTGGATATAAAAGGAATTGCTACCAAAATTTAGTGTATGCACTGACTTTATAACAGAAATTTTAGGAAAATATAAACATTATAATTCTGTTTTCCCACTTTAGGGCTGTTTTATTGTCTAACTCCACAACAGAGCGTATTTGTTTCATTATAATCACCTGATTATTAATGACACAGCCGCTGAGCAATTGAATTGCCAAATTAATAACTCCCACTATATAAAATTGTTATAATGAGTGCTTATCTTTTTACATTCCAAGCAGGCTGGCCTTAATTTTCTATCTCTTTTTCTTTTTTTTTTTTTTTACTTACAATTACAATGTTATTGAAATGTAAAACGTTTAATTGGAGAACAAGAATATGATTAATATAATATTGCCATCAGGAATAGTCACTGGATAGGGCTAAGAGGCTGATCTGAGGTGGAATTATGGTTTTTTAATGTTAAGCTACAGAAACATAAATCAGTGTTTTCTGTTAAGAACTCTGTGTAAAGCCATGAACACACTTCACCCTCGTCCGTTCGTGTGGATGTGTTGTGCTGCACCACCCTTCCCTCCAGTTCTTCTCCAAGTTTGTTGGTCTAGATAACCATACTCCTCTGAAAAGTGTATTTCCTTCCAGTTATGTGTTTGTCCAATGCCTCAATTAAAACCCCTCCAGTTCTTGCTTGGAGGTAATATTTTACTCAGTAAAAACGACGTATATGAGCTGGAGAGAAGGAAGAAGTTGGTGCTAATCCCACAGGCTGGTGTGTAACTTAGGGAAGAGGTTCAAAGGGCAATTCTCAGAGGCTCTGCAGACCTGCTTGGTGCAGTGGGAGGCTGCCCTGTTCCCACTTCCCTTTTGAAAAGGCTGATTTGCAAATTGCTGCTCTCAGAAATCAGCTTCCTGTTAACGCCACACATAGATGGACCTGCTGCTATTTACCCAAAGTATTGTCTTATAAATAATAATAATAAAATTATAGGGAGCTTAGGTGGAGATTAGATGTGTTTCCCCACAGCAATATGAATATTGACTCTGGAAGGCTCTCTCTGCCAGAGCAGAAACATGCAATTTTGTTACAGCCTCGGAGGTAAATACCGGTATTTGAACAGTGCTCAGAAGGCATAATGAAGTGTTTTAGTGGCTCTGTGCTTCATTTCTGTGGATTCAACAATTGCTGTGGAGTTCTGATCATGGAGAGGAAAGCTTTTTCCCCTTCAGAAAATATCCAGTGTTTAAAATGTGGGAATCCTGTGCACTGAAGGTTTTATGTGATAGGCTTCCGTTTATATGGGATTCTTTCACATAAGAAAGTTTGAATTCTTGTTAAACTTTGACTGATCTAAATTCTGCTGTCTTAAGTATCTGTCGAAAAAATGGCAGGTAACATTATAGGCAGGTGGAATCTGGGTTTCCTTAAGAGGAAAAAAATCCCCAAAAGAGTTCCCTTCCTCCACCTTGTGGGAACACAGAGTGGGAAGCAAAACAGAAAGAGTAAGTGAGTGGAAGGGACATTAATAAGGGAAACAGGAGTTTCATGACTGTATTACACTAAACATATGGAACAACCTTGTATGCATAACTAAGTCTGGCACAGGGAAATACACCAGACAGCTTGGAGGACAGAAGAACAGGTTGTCCTGATTTACGGTGTAAGAGCCTGATGTTTTAGGGGTGCTTTCACCCTTCAGCTGAATCCCGTGAGACACAGAAACCATGGGGGATGGGAAAGGGTGGCTCATGGAATAAAGCAGAAAATGGGGAAAGGCAGGAACAGGTTAAACGTAAGGAGAGCAGAAGATCCAGAGAGGAGCTGGGCAGAGGGATGCAGGCACAGGGGCTGGTGGAAAAGGGCATCTCTGGTGGCTCTGTGACCTTTGGCAGAACATTGCTCATTCCAGAGCTGCTCCAGCTGCAGCTGGGGACTTCGGAACAGGAACTGGCAGATTTCAGAAAGTGAACTGGATCATGCCTGGACAGTCCTGTGTTTCCTGGCTGGCTGTGCACACGACCCATGTCTTCTAAGGTAGGTGACTTGTGGTGCCTGGGCAGGTGTGAATGTGGGTTTGAAAGCTTTGTACTTTCAGCAACAAGAGATAAAATACTGCTGAGTGAGAGAGCTTTGCATGGCCCTTATTCCATGATGTAGGATCAGGAACGTGTACCTGGGCTTGACATCCCATGTGCATTGGGGGTTCATCCTTGTGTCAGAGGTGTGTGTCTGCGGGGTCATACCTCAGGTACAGGTTCACCTCACGGGTCAGAGGGAAATGGGTGTCCTGTTCAATGTTTTTCAGGATGGCAGCAGCTGAAGAGCATCTGAAATAGAAAAGTTCTTTTATTTTTCTGATTGAAAGGCACGGATGTGAAAGAGCTTGTACAACTACTGTATGAGCCTCTCTCTTGTATTCTCAAACAGCATCTCTGTTCTATCCAGAGTAATAATACACCCATACTGAGATCAGAATTTGATTCTGAAACTCATTATGCAAGATGATGTGTATGAGGAAAGGGAGAGTGATCCTAGACAGATAATAAGTACAGGAGAATTATGTCAAATAATGTTTCAGTAGAAAATTATAACGTAATATATTACACATATTGCATAAAACTAAAAGCTTTGATTCCACTAAGTTGTAGTGGGAATATCTTTTGGCTGGAGCTCTGGGTGTCACAGTGCCGTGCTTAAAGCTGACCTCCAGTCAGCATCTTAAAAATCAGATCCGGAGCCGTGGTGAGCACTATTTTCTGAGAGTAGTTTTTTCTCTCCAGATTAAGGGTTTCAAAAAATAAAATGTGTGAGCAAATGCATAGCACCGCTCTTGTTCTTATTTCCTTGAACTCGGTTATTATGAATATTTTTCAGTCATTGTGTCTTGAGCTTTTCTGAAGACTTCTTTATTCTATTGTCTCAGGAATACCCACCCTCCACAAACACCGATTTTTTGCCATCTGTACTCAGCTACTGAGAAACATACAGAAGCTTCCATTGCTAATCTCTGTTTGGAATTATTTATTTGTAGCCCCTTCAAAAGCTTTCTGGGGTCATTAGTGCTCACTTTTGTAGCCACATTGCACTTCAAACCAAAGAGCTTTTTGTCCATGGGTGGATGGAAAAGGGTAGCTTTAGCCAGGGTGCTGCTGAGGATGTGGGTGCTCTCCCTGAAGCAGGTCTGACTGACACACAAGTTGGTTAAATCCTGCTGCCAAGGGCACTCATTAGAATAAAACTGCAGTTTGTTCTGGTGTGGCATTTCCATCCTTTGTAAAACTTCACTTGGCTGAAACTTTGTTTGCTAGGTTCTGAAAAGTGCTGTGCATTCTCACGGGGGCACGATTTGCTGTAATGACTGATGTGGATGCCGCTCCTGTATTTAAATATTCACTATGAAAACGTTTGTGTGGGCATCATGAAAACTTTCTGTGTACTTCAAACTGCAGGCAGAAATGAAACCCTGCATTTGATTTACAGAGAGAAAAGAAGAAAAAAAAACCCAAACAGGCCCTGCAGCAATGGTTTGAGAATATTTTAACAGCCCTAGCCCCTGCAGGGGATTATAACTAGGCAGCATAGTTCTCTTTTCCCCTCCTCTGATCAATAGCTGCTGTGCTGCAGCAGGTTTCCCTATCCAGCAGCCTCCTTTGTGGGAAGCTGATCCCTCTTCTGCCCCAGTCTTCCTCCCAAAGCCGTGCATGCAAAGCACCAGGAGAATAAGGTGGGTAAGAGGGCTGGGTGAGTGATTGTGTGCTACGAGGGGGGTGTGAACTGCCTGTCTTGACTCTGAAAGTGCCTCTGGTTTGTGCAACCCTGCCTGTGGCACTCGTAAGGCCAATACCTGTGTGTGCTGGACCCATTTTACTCAAGGCAGGTGGTTGGATTTCCAACAAATATTTTTTTCCAGAACACATTGTTTCCTGCTGCTTTATGAGCTGAAGGATGCAGTACCTGGACAGTCAAGTAAAATTTCATTTCTGATGCAGGCACAGCACACCACTGACTTTTGGAGATAGAGTTGTTTGTATCTCCCATGTTGTCTATAGATGGCATAATATTTAACACTGCCTGTCTTCAAAATTCACAGCCAGTACTTCCTGAACCTTCCTTACACACCATTAAAACATACTTTTCCAAAGCAAACCAACCTCTGAAAATGTTGGTGATGCCAGAATTCTGGATGTTCGTACCACAGCAGAGAGATTTCCACCTCCGCTTTCTCAGTTTGGCAGGAGAAGTATTCCCTAATTTGCTTGGTGTGATGAAAGCTGCCTCATCTCTTCCTCAGCCTTCTGAAGCTGGTGTCTGTTAAAGAGAAAAACTTGTTATGGGGCTTGAGATTCAGTGGTGACATGGGCCTGTTGGTTTTGAAATGATTTTCCATGTACGCAGCTGTAGTTATGGTTGGTCAGTGTTTGTCTGGCACCAGCATTTCACAAATGTTGTGACAAATGGCAGTGGTGAGAGAACACCACTTTGTTCTTCACGAGTCCAGCCTCATGAGTCACATCCTGGGAGGTCTTGTAGCATATAGATCATCTCATTGATGTTAGACTGAATAAATATGGATTTGCTGCATCCCGGTAGTGATAAGGGCAGCTGAAATCCCTGGCTGTTTTAAATTGCACCTCACTTCTACCAGGGATGGAGAATTTAATGAAATTGTTTAGCAGATGAAGCATTATAGAGATCCCTTTAGATAAAACAAATGGCTTTAGCTAATACTGTTCTTCTGAGAGGGAAGGGAGCAAGTGTATCAAAAAGCATCATGTTTAATCTCATCGTTTTCCTCTGCTAAAGGCTTTCATGAGTTATTAGGTGCAGTTATTTGAATGGAAAACATGTACATAACAGATGAGTGTTTCACTCAAGTGTGTTATTTACCTTTTGAGAGGCACCATTACTTATGATCCCAGCCAAAATGATGGATGCACTCAAATGGGTTAAGCTGAAGCCGCTGTTATATGAATCACCTACCAAAATCCAATTGCGTTGGAAATGGAGGGAATGTGTAGAATGTGAGAATTACTGTGTACTTGAAAATATGAAAATAATAACCTGAGCATGTTTTCCTGTGTCACTGCAAGAGACATTTCAGTGTCTGAGAGAAAATATGATTTCCTTGGAACAGCTGGGAAAACATGGCGGAGTACTTGGGTGCTTCTCGAAAGCTACGAAATCCACTTTTTTTTTGGGTTTGGCAAAGGCGAAATTCGTGCCATCCCTCTTTCAGCACACCTGGCAGGTCGGTGCCTCACCCTAGCAGGGCCAGCACCTGCGTCTGCCGGCGGTGACAAAGGGGAGCCGGTGGCAGCAGAGGACAGGCGTGGGCTGCACGGGAGGGCGGGGTGGGCACGCCGCAAGCCCTGCCTGCCCTGTGATGGATGCAGCTTGTTCAGGCGAGCCATTAGGAGTAGCTGCTGCGTTTGGTTAATTCAATAATAGACTGGACTAAACACGTGGCAGCGTGTGTGGAGATACATACTTTGACAGAGGCTGTACACAGTCACTATGTACTTGACAGTCTGAAATCTATTAATACTTTAATTGAAATGGTCTGTGGGGCGGATGGGGAATACATCATGACCACTCTCACAGGAGAAACCACAGCAGAATGTATATAAAGCAGCTGTCATTCAGCTGCTGTTATTTTCCAATATTTGTTACATGCTCTTACACGGGTATGGAAATAAAATCTTTGTAACTTTGCATATTCCTTTTAGCGTAATCCTTCCCTTCTCCTCTCCTGCCCTTGCGACACCTGAGTTCTTTTCAACACTAGAAAATTTTCCTGTACGCAATGGAAAGCAAAGCAGCTGAACCCATTGCTGCCTGAATATGCCAGGAGACAAATGGATAGAGTCAAGTTTTATCTAGGATTTAACACACCAGAAGAATATCTTGCCTGCCACACCTCATCATGGAGAGAACTATGAGCTATTCCTTCCGTGCTTCCTCTCTACCTTTTTCAGGATTATACTGTCTCCATGCTGATATAGTTTTGTGAAAAGTATTCTCCCTTCTCTCAGCTCTTTTTTCTAGTGAAGAATAAGTTGTGGTTCTGTTGCTAAGGCACTTCAGCTTTGAACTTCAACCTGTGTTCCATTTGAAGAGCCCCAGACATATTTTTCCCTAGTTAAAGCTGTTTCCCCTCTGATCACATCACTGGCTGGGGTAAAAGCTCTTGTCTGGTAAAAAAGCTGATTTTGTTTCATTGATGACAACAAGAACCATACTTACAGTGGTTTGATTATTGCATGACATCACTCTAGGACAACTTAAAAATATATCCTAACATAGATGTGGGTTGATGGTAGACATTGAAGGTCAGAGCTGAATGTGGGTGGGCTGAAATGCTTCCTTTTTGTTATGGTTCCATCATCTAAAAGCAGAACATTTCCACCACCTCCTTCCACTGACCCTTGCCTCTCCAGTGCTTCCTATGATGGACAAGTTTCTTCTTTCCACTTCACTTTTTTTTTGGAGTGACTAATTTTGTAGTATTTTGCCATTAATTTTTCACGTTTGCTCACAGTTTAACATGATTATGATACATATAGGGCCAAAATACAGACTGAGAAGGGCTGCCAAAAGACAGAAATGGATGTGGTGTATCAGTTCTATAATTCTTAGTAGAATCACAGGATGGCTTGGATTGGAAGGGACCTTAAAGTTCATCTCATTCCACCCCTCCTGCCTTGGGCAGGGACACCTTCCACTAGACCAGGTTGCTTGAAGTAGTATCAGCTAATGTGAAGTAGCAGCCCCCTCCTGTTTTTTTTCTGAGGGAAAAGCAGAATATGGTTGCAGAGACTTCCTGTTTATTTTTAATGAAGAAGGTCCAGTTTTTGCACTTTGTAGCGCTGGGAAGTGAGACAAGCATAAACAGTTTAACAAGAGTAGAAGAAAAAAAGTATTTCTATTGCCCTAGGGGGATCCAAATGAAAAGAGGATTTCTGAAATCTCAGGCAGAAAAAGCCATACCTGATCCACCTGGGAATTACAGCCTATATCAGGAATCATGAGGTTTTACGTAATTCCTCCTTTTATAATTTGGTTGCATGGGTTTTAGTGGGGAAAAATAACTCGGATTTACAAGTCATAAAAAAGTTCTGTGATATTTTAATTTTTTTTTTTTTTAAAGAATGCTGTAGAACAGATTGATCTTTGCTGGTTTTCCACTGGAGTCGGTGGAGTTATGCCATGAGGCCAAAATTTTCTTTTGACTCATTGTGATGTTAAAATTAGGGAGCTTTTAAACTGTCAAACAAAACAAACAAAACCAAACAAACAAAAACTCCCCAAACAGCAACAACAAAAAAATCAAGGGTGCAACATTGACAATGAAATATCCTGGGGCAGGAGGAGGAGGAAAATATAAGAGAAGAGCAATAAGCTCTCCTGGCTTACCTTCTCTTGGAAAAATGTGAAAGAAATAATCCCTGTCCCCCCAAAAAAACCCCAGTACCTACAAATTAAATGGTATATTATTAAAACTCTTTTTGCTACAATCTGTTTATTCAGTTAACTGGATTAGAATCTGAATATCAGTTTAAAGACTTAATTGAGAGCCTCTTAACCTTTATTGCCAACCCCTGGCACCTAGGGCCAGGTTTAATTTTGGAAGCCTCTTCTTTATCCAGGATCAAACAGCCGAAAGGGGGCAAAGAGCAACAGACTGGGATGTTTGGCGCGACCTCAGTGCATGAATAACAGCAGAGGCACGTGGTTGCAATTCAGCACAACAGGCAATTGCAGCCAGCAAAAGCAGTTTCTACCACTGCTGGCTACAGAAAGGCTCAGGTCTGATCTTCATGGTTCTGTACGACTGTGACTTCTTAAAGTGGGTGGCCCACATGGGCCTACGTGGCTTTTTTGTAGCCCCTGAAACTGGCCACAGTACAGAAGCAGGTTTTGGGAAGGCTTTGCGCTTTTGCTGTTGTGTTTCTGTGTAAAATAAAGCCACCTCTGGTATGTCCACAACGACAAACCGAAGGATCCCTAGGAAAATAAAATCAAGTGATTAGTGAGTAACAGCCTGGTGTTTAAAAATTTTTGAAAATATCTGAGTCATCCTTGGTTTTTCCTGTCAAATCACTGGCGCAAGGAGATGTTGAAAATGATATTTGTTATGCGCTTACTCTGTTTTGTCCCTGCCGTTTAATTTGTTTTGTCACTTCTTTGGCTTTTGATACATTCTATCTTTTTTGTTGTTTGTTTCCAACTTTATGGCCGACTAAAACATTTGGTTGTCACTGTAAGAACCTAGCACAGATGGTTCAAATCCTGGGCTGGAAGGCACATGGGGAGGGCTGGGATGAGGGAGCCTCGCTCTTTGCTAAGCCACTCCATGGAAGCTTCTTCCTCCTCCATCTGGGCATATGTAGTCCCAGCCCCTTTCCTCGGTCCTGGGGAGAGCAGGTCGGGAAGCTGAGCCTCCTCCATGTGTTTTGTCCTTGGATTTCCTGCCTCTTTGCCTATGCCAGTACAACGCGCAGTTCTTTCCGCCCTGCACCGAGAGGGCTGCCTTGGTTCTGATGAGCACCACCGCTCAGTGGGAGGGGAAGGGCATTTCTGCATTTTTACCCTCAAATGCTTGTGGAGGAAGCTTGCAGGGAGAGCTCTCTGGCAGAGGAAGGGGCCTGTGCGTTCAGGGCTGCAGGGAGAACCTTTGCACGGGTTTCATAAAAAAATTACACTTTATGAAGTGGATTTTACATAATCCGAACAGACCCCTCACATGCCTTAATTTAAGAATCACGAGATTCATGCTGCATTTTGCACTGGGAAGGTTGTTTATTTTGTGAAGCAAGCTGCTGAGATGAAGTCCTGTTGAGGAGGGGAGGAAAAATGTTTGCTTTTTTTTTTTTCCCTGCAATTTGGCCTGCTGTTCTCAGTTATTATCTGCAAAGTTGTGAAATTCAGTTAAATCATTTTAGTCATCTCTTGGCTGCGGGAGATGTGTAACTTGGAGAAGTAAGGAATTATGAATTTGTTGAAAAGTTGAGTATCAGCCATGCGAATGTTACGTTTCTGCACAATTTCTGCTGATTTTTTTGCAGCCAGAAATACACTCAGTTTCATAGGGCTTCTAGAAAGATTAATATTTCTTTAAATATTAAACCAAAAAACAATAAAGAGGATACTGAAGAGTTTCTGAAAGAGCAAAGAAAGTCCAAGAAATTATTTCCTCTTAGACACACTGAAATCTTGCTGAGGTCTTTGGGCAGTTTGGCTTCCACAGACTCATGGAGGAAAAGTACTGAACTAAGTTACGAGCATTAGCCCAAGTTTGGCCTGAGAAAACACCAAAATTACTTTGAAAACACCCAGCCATTATTTTTCCTGGTAAGATTTTGGAAGAGATCTTTTTTCCTGTTCTGAACAGTTACATTCTTCACTTTGAAAGGCTTTTTTGGAGGACAGGGAAGGTGTAGGCTCTTCTGCCCTCTGTGTGGCTATGCTTGTAAAATGCCAACACATGGCACCACCAGCCAGTAAGCTGTTTGGAAAAAAAATCATCAGGAAATAATCTCGGCCAGGAAAACAAAGCAAATTGCAGCTGTGCATAACAATATCATGCCTCAGAATTTAATTATGAGATAAAACTCCTCCCTGTTCCTGCCCTTGCGTTGTTCACTTGCTATTGTTATTACAAATGCTGGAGTAGATGGAGCAAATAGCTATGGGTTTTTCTTGACATGTAAGATATATTTGGCATTTTTATGATTCTTCCTCTGCTTGATGGGTGCTCTCTGGCATGTGTTGAAGCCATGGCCAGGGTGTCCTGTGGCAATATCAGTTTAAGACTGTTTGTATGCCCCAGTTTGTCTCTGTTCCAGTGCAGTCACGTGCAGCCCCTCAGTTTTTGCTTCCATTCCAAGCCAGAGTGGTGCCCAGAGCCCAGTTCAACCCCACAAAGAGCTGTACCAGCACAGCTGGTGGGGTGGACTGGTAGTTAGTCAGGAACAAGGAGGTGTTAGGGCCATTAAGCCTTTTTAGCTACCCAGCGTTTCATGGTGTGAAACAACAAGCTGAGGGAACGGTGCCCTAATTATGTTAGTCATTAATAATATTCACAGCTGCATTTAATCCAGCATGAAGCTAGTGTCATGTACAGACCCCACTGAAATGGCAGACAGAGATGCTGAGCAGCTAAGAGCCTGCTGCTGGCCTTCTGTGTCAAGAGGAGCTGCAGCACTGGCAGCAGTCAAAAGGGATGGTTCACATATGGCAGTAAATCAACAATGATTCAGCCAAAAAGCTCTCGAGAAAATATTATGGGGCAAAAAGATATACTTTAAGTAAATAGCATCACATAAATATCCACAATATCTGATACATTACACGGATTTACCAGCCAGTACTTGGACAACTGCAGCCCGATTTAGTCTGACCTTTAGACAATAGATTTTCTTCTTCCGGTCAATTAGATAATAATGTGGTGGCAAAAAACTCCTTCAATGGTAAACCTAAATTCAGAGTTGTACATGTAAAAACTATTGCATGCATCTGGAAAACATTACACTGGAAGCACTGTAAGTATGTGATTGTCAAAGATTGAGTCTGAAGTGAGAACTTCCAGCAACTTTTCCTTTAAATACCAAGAACGATTTTCCTCTTTCGTTCTTTGGCTTTTGGTGATGTTTTAGTGCTTCCATGAATTCCAGACGAAGTGTGCCTAAGTGGTGGACAGGTGTAACTTATCAGGGCCCAAATGGGGAATAGCACAATCATTAATCACCAAGCAGAGCCCCGGGCAGGGAGTCAAAGTGCATTGTCTGCCAAGCAGTTTTCTGCAGATTACTTGATAACGATATTAAGATTGATCACGCAGTTCTGATCTTTCAGGTGATGTGAGCTGACCTACTTTTAAAGGGGGTTAATTTGCAATTTCACTGTGGCAAACAGAGATGTTGGCTTGTGTAATGCAATTTACTAACAGGATTCAAAACATGCCTTAACCCTATTTTGGGAAGAAAGTATGATCAATTCACTTTGTCAGTCCTCTTTTCTACAGGGAAGGATCCTTTTTGCAGAGATCAGGTTTTCAGACATTATCATTTTTACACTGAAGAAATACACAGTGAACAAAAAGGTGTAAAGACCTGTTACATAATCTACATACCTTGGAACAATGCCTGATCCAACCCACTCCCCAGTCTAAATAGTCAAAAAAGTGGGAAAAGAAATTGGTAACAGTTCTTTACAAATTAATTCTCCCTGCTAAATCCTGAGTCCCCGCTACAATGCATGGTGGGTTGTAAAAATTAATTGTGAGCAAAGCAATACCCAATGATCTTAGGGATCTTTTCCAACACAGACTATTCTATATTTCTATGTTCTATGAATTATTGAAATACCTGAACAATCCTGCATATGTTTTAAATTGGGACATGACAGAAAATTTGTAGATTAATACTCATACGATGAGAAAGCAGAGTTTTAAGAGTAAAAATGTTAAGGAGAAGATGCTGATGTTAATTTATAGTAGTCATAGCAACCTAGTTCTTGCTTTTGTAACATTCTGGTCTTACTGGATTTGAGGGGAGGAAAAGAGGGAACAGGTTTTGTTGTATCACAAGCAAAGTTTGCTGAGCTGAGACTATGCTTTGTTCTGGCTTTTCTGTAGTTCTGCTACCCAGTTCCCAAATGCTCCAACCTAATTCCTTCGTGCCAGCAGGAGTAGCTCAGGGAAGACAATAGACAAAAAGGAGCAGTTTGAAAACTGAGGGCTGAGCAATCAGTTCCCTGCTGTTATTTATGGGATCAGTTCTGAGGGGCCGGGCTCTTCCAAAACATTCAGCTGGAGATTTGAGACGCCGGAATTGTTGCAGGGATGTTCTGTGGGCCATGTACCTCAAGCTTAGGCACGACAATACTGATGGTTCTAACAGCTCGAGTTCTTGCTCGGATCTGCACCAAAGTGACTTTGCCCCAGAGTCCTGTCTTAATTAAAAGGGAAACCGTGCTCTCAAGAGATGGTGGCATTTTAGAAGAGGTAAGGAGTCAGTTCCAAGTTGGAGCTATGATCAGTAGGAGTCTGAAGGGCCGACCTGCCTCAAGCCCCATCGGATTTGGCAGGGAGTGTCCGATCCACTCGCGGGTGCCTGGTACTCGGTGGGTCTGGGTTTGTACGGATGCGTCTGAGAGAATTGAAGCCAAAGGGTCTCTGCTATTTTACGGGAGCTCTCCCTGCTCCTGCCGATCGCCCAGCTCTGTGTCTGAGCCTCTGGCGGGAGCGTGGGAGGCTTGGGAAGAGCGGAGCATCCTGAGCTGGAAAGCTGCTCTGGTGCTGCCGCCTGCAGACGCGGTGCGGGCAGCTCGGGGGGGCTCCAGCCCGGGCTGGACACGGAGGTGATGGGGGTTTCTGCACATCTCTCTCCTGGGAACAGCTTCAAGCAGTTAATTGAAGGAGTTCAACAAATTAATTGAAATTAACTTTTTCTGGAATGAATGAAACACACAAACTCCCTCTGCCTCAGTTAGGGGTGTGTTCTGTGCAATCAGCTCCGTTTCCTCTTTTCTTTGTAATCTTACTTTGTAATTATGAATAGGAAACAAACAAACAAACAAATCAGTGCATCTTTGTATATTTAACTGAGTTGTGCCCAGTTAGAAAAAGTATTCTGGTTCTGGTCACCACAGAAATGCAAAGCTCTAAAAAATTCATCTGAGAGCAAACTTCTTCAGGAAGGAAAACTATTAATTTTGAATGTTTTTAAAAATATAGAAAATAGAATTACAAAGCTCCAGATATATTTGGTTATTTTTTTTAATGGTACTTTAGAACAAATGCAGCACTTCATCTAGCAATACAAAAGGAAGCAAACTTATTTCCCTGGTGTCCTGTTATCCCTGTGGCCAGAAAAGGCTGGATAGAAGTCCAACTCTGCTTACAAATTACTGCTTCAACAACATTTCCCTTCTTGAAATGTGGTAGGCAGGATGCTCTGTAAGCCAGTGCACACCAGAAATCTTCAGCTAATGGTCCAAATATAAACTGAGAAAAGAAACCTTGGTGAGAAATCTAATATTTTAAAGGGATATTAAATTGCCTGGCACTTATGTTTTACATTTTAACTCTAAAATGAGTTTATAGTTCGTAAAATAAAAATATGTTAGGAGTATTCTTTGAGTATTGTGTATTGTAATCAGCAGTGTTAAATTTGTATCTTAATTAGCAGAGCAGTGTCTTTCATAAATTAGAATGAGTTTGTCAGCTGTTACTTGGAAAAATATGAGTACTTGTTGTTCTTATTGTTAATTGAAAATTTTTTTCCTGATTGGCAAAAATAGAAAAACTAATATTTAATAATTTATATTTTTTGATAAAGAGCTTGAAATGTTCTGCTTTGTTTGGTGACTCATGCTGAAACCTTTTCCAAATTAAATCAAAATAGACAAGGCCATTGTCTTTTAGACTTGTAAGATGGTTCTAATTTTAGAATGTACTTTAATGTGAATGAGGAGCAAAAGCTGTTTTGAGCCGGTTAGCTCATGTGAAATGAAACAATACATTTAAAGTTTTAAATTTCAATTGCAGCGAAAACGTTTCTAAATTGGTACTCGCATATGAAGTTTTTTTAAAGTTTGTTTCACCCCTAAAGGATTAATTTTTAAGGTTAATTTTCCCTTTTCTGACTCAAACTTTCAGGGAACACTGTCCTAAGCCTGAAATCCCTGCGGGGACACTGGCACTGCCTTTGGTCTAGCAGGGTTTGGTGTCAGCTGGAATGTTTTGATGGAATGCACTGTGGCACGTGCTGCAGCCCCTGCTTACAGGAGGATGGGGAATTGATGCTGCCTGGCATCACTTAGGACGTGGCTCTGGGCACGACTTCAAACTTGGATGAAATAAGTAGCGCTGATTTTCTTATTTTTGCGTTATTTGTGATAAATTGCAAACAGTACTTTGCCATTTGTTAATGGTGTGTGGATCGCTGCACACGGACAAAACCCCGTGCTTAGTTCCAGCCCTGGGTTCACTGCCTCCTCTTACCCCCTTCCCACCTGACTGGCACCCACGAACATTCCCGTGGCTAATCAAACAAGGTCGGGACAAGATTCCAGCCTCCCTGCGAGGTGCCTGGCATGGCTGCGGGGGTGAGGCTCCCGGTGTCAGCAGAAAGTGGGCAGATACGGAGGGAAAAATGCCGATTTAGGGCCTAAGAGTCCCTTGCCACAGGGACTTACTTGGGGTTTATGTTTTGTTAGGTTTTTTGGGTTTCTTTACCCACACACAGCCGCCTGCGTTGGCTTCCAGTGCCATCTAGTGGGATGTCATCTTATTTCTCCAGGAGATGAGGTTCCAGTAAAGACATTTCCAGCCTTTCTGTGTGAATACATCGATTCCTTTCTGTACACTGCTGTGTCCTTCAGGAATGGTCCATTGACAGATATTTATCCTCATTTATGACCTTTAAGGCACATATAAACTGGAAGTTGAAACATGTAACAAAAAAATACAGAACAAAAAAGTACAGAACTCTATGTTTGCAAGTAGATTGATTGACAAAAGTTTGTCTTTTCCTTTAGTGGAGACTTAGAGAGTGTCTAAATGTTTTGATCATTTAAATAGTACAGCAGCTTGTTTGCACTGGAAGCACTGTTTCTATACTTGTGCATCTTGTTCTCTGTGTACCTTTTGATGTCAGTGGTATAAAACTATATACTGCCATTCGTAACCTTTTATGCACTTTCAACTCATGCTGTAGACCATTCTCACATTTTTAACTTGCAATCTAACCCCTCCTTTTCTAGACACTGCTTTGGTTCCCTCACTGCCCAAGTGGTTTTAAGGATCCTGTAAGTAAAAAATTTCTTTTTCTTTTAACTTCTGACTTATGTGGACAAAACAATATGTTATACCTCGAGGTTTGTGAGGAAAGTGTGGGATCTGTTATTTATGTTTTTACAGCTGTTGGTCCAGCTCACTGCCTATAAAGAAGCATAAATCCTAACCCCAGACTCAATAGTTGTATCTGTGGAGGTTACTTAAGGAGACTCTGTGGATGTGACACTGGCTACTCCTGTTTATTGTCCTTGCAATGTCACAATATTTTTGGCAGCATCATCCGGTCTTTCAGTGGGAAGGAGAGCATTGCTTGGAAAGGTTCTGTGGTACGGTCATGTGTCCTCTTTGCTCTTTTTCTTTATATGCACGTGTGCTCTCTCTCTCTTTTTTTCAGATAAAAGGCAGTTTGGGTACAGCTGGTTTGGTACTCACCATGATGCTTTGGGGTACATTCTGCACTTGGGCCCTGGTGGGTGAGGGTTGAAGGCTCTTGGTGACTTCCAGTGGGAATGGTGAGCACCAAGAGCGTGGCTGTTCACCACATCTGGGGATCACAGCCCTGCCTGTTGTGCCAAACCCAGAGCTTGTGATCCCCCAAAAGACAGGTGTTGTGCTGCGCCCTTGGCCCTTCCCTGCAGGGCACTGTCCCTGGAGTGTCCCAGGCTCACAGAGGCTCCCGAGCTGGCACTGCTGTGACTGCAGTGAGTGGGATGGCTGGGGCTGGGCCCAGGAGGTGCACTCAGGAGGTAGCAGGCACAATGGAGGGGTTTTTGGCCTTTCAAAGGCCCCAGGCACTTTTCCAATGTTGCCCTGTGCTCCTGACAGAGCCCCTCAGAGCCCCTCTGAGCCGCCCTTAGGCAGGCGCTGGCAATGGCTCTGCTGCGTCGAGTGGTGCAGCGAGAGGGGTGGTCACAAGTGCTGATCATGTTTGGAAACCTTCGGTCTTTCTTTGAAACGTATATAAAATATATAATTTAAAAGACCTATCTCGAAATACCCTGCCATGGAAAGGAATAAAACTGTGAGTTACGAGAGGCATAATTTCTGCTCCTTTTCCAGATGTGGTACCTAAACAGAGAGGGAGGACTCTGCCGTCTCTGTTCTGGCAAGTTTATTACTGATGGCAGAGTAACTGAGCTTCCCGAGGACTTCAGGGAAGATAAGAGTGCAGAGCTCCCAGCATTTTAGATGCATTAGGATACCCAGACCACGTGTGAAAGCTGTCATTGCCCACGGAGCAGTTAATGTGCCCATCGGCTACAGCACAAACTGTTCTGTCTTTTGGAAACCAGAGGAGACAGAACTCAGCATCATTCAGGTGGCCTGTAATTGCTTTGTTTTGCACAACACTACCTGAAGTGACTGAGTCCCACACTTGAAAGTGTTGCAATAAAAATATTAAATGGGTTTGCATGTGGGGCAAAGAACACTAAGTGCCTCAAACTTGGTAGCAAGAGGTTTTGCTTTTTTAGCATATTTCATTTACTACCTCTAGGTTCCCCTCAGCCTTGTTAGGCTTTATTTTTAGGATAGAGGGGGTTTTTGTGAACACACTGGTCACTTCTAGCTGGCTGCAGAGGTTACAGGCAGTTGGATTTCTGGAGCAGCAGCATTGCTGAGTGGCACCCCTCTCCTCCATGCTTTCTGTGTAATTATCAGTGACACGCTTTCACCCACAGTGTCCCAAACCAGTTTTCTAGTAGCACAAAATATCAGTTGAAAGTTTCCCCAAATTGCAAACTTTTGAAAGCTCATTTTTAACAATTTTTCTTTTCATGCATCACCAGGCTTTAAAATGTGTTCTTTTAAATAGTTTCTCTTTTATTAAAAACCGACAACAGCAATAAAACCCACAGGAGAGTAATACACAAATACATTATGTGGTGTTCCTAAGTCACCCTGTGATTTCTAGAGAACAACAGACTATTTAACAAAGACCTTGATGCAAACAACTTCCAAGCAGAAAGAATGACTGGTTCTAGTAGAATCCACTCTCTCCTGATACCCGTTGTCTTGAACAGGAGTAAAATGTAAATAAGAACATGACGACTCCGTATATTAATAAGTGTTTTTTGGTGTACATAATCATATTCATTGGACAGAATCTCATACAAGTGTAAAATTCATAGTAAAGATGTCTTTATTCCAAAATAATAATAATAATAATAGTGTGTTAGCCAGACAGCTACAAAACATCTACACAAGACTTTGGTAAGAAATGTTTGTGGTAGCTTTTTCATAATTCCACAGCAAACGAAAACAACAAAGGAAATCTAAAAATGCCATCAAACAAAACCTTGTTTAACTTGTATGCCGCACACACAGAGTCCTACTGTACATTTGTTAAGCCCCTAACTTTTCTTTTCTGTTATGTGTAAAGGTTCTATAGTTTGTATATTAGGAAAAAAAAAAGTACACACAATGCTAAAATCTGATAGTTGAGGTCTACAAAACTGGTGTGACATCTGTGCTTTCAGTTCAGCAGGATTATTCAGGACATCAGAACAGTAACAGTTCTCATTTTTATTGACTGATAATCAGTGCCTATTACACTACTAGAAAGTTTACAGTAACAATGCAAGACTTCTACATATTGTATATCAGAGCTTTTTTTCTTTTCTGAATAGAAAATCAACCTTTTATTTTTTTCTTCATTTGTTTTTGTTTGTGTTTCTTTTTTTTTTTTTACAAAATGTAACAAGCTGCAATGTTTCTCATGTATCAAGTTAGAAGAAAGACAAGTGATTTGTAAAATGCTTAAACAGAAAAACACTTTGAAAAGCTGAACACAAGCAGGAATGGTCACACATTTCTGACCCGGTGCAATCTGCCTTGTCGTTCCATTTATTAACAAGGTGGGGGGAAAAAACAATTTGCAACATTCATAACTTTAATAAGCCTAAGAGAAATGACTGGAAATCACACTGAACAGCCTTCTAAGAAAGAAAAAAAGTGTGTGGAGAATCAAATTAGTAAGATCCACAGAGAAAGGAATGCCAGATTGTTTTAATGGACAGTTTTGAGGGCATGTTCAGAAAGACGTTGTGTGTTCTCTGTATACCTAAAGGTGTATTTGGACTATGAAGCCTTTGGCAAAGGGAGTATTTAAGTTTGATGAACTGGAACAAATGTGAAAATGAAAATACAGCGTTGGGTTTAATTGATTATTTGCTGAAACAGGCATGGTTTTACAAGATTAGCTTGAACAAGTGGTAAGCGCTGATGAGATAAATCTGGCTGCTGAACTCATAGCACTTTTTTTTTCCATTCAGGAGAAACTTCTTTCTTCTGTTCCCTCTGCCCCAGGCTCACAGATCCAAGCCTTCAAAGCCACTCTGTCACACAATTTATGGTCAAAGATTACTCTTCTGAGTGAAAGGCCCCAGCTGGGGCAGCCTCTGTCAGCTCACCCAGAGATGCAGCTCTGCCCCGGCCAAGCCCTGGCATTGACCACTGTAGCCTTTCTCTGCAGCATCTGTTTCTTCACCCCAAATATGCCCAGCTGGTCACTCCTCCAATACCTATATCATTCCACCGTTTTTTTGTGGGGTTTTCTCTTTTTTTGTCATAAAAGGGTAATGTGCAAGGTAAGGTCATAAATAGTGAGGGACAGTCTTGCTGCTACGCTGTAAAGGCAGTGCTATAGAGACATAAACTGCAAAATTGTTGAACAGGCACAAGGAGGCAAACTATCTGAATTAACATTATTAAGTGAGCCAAGCTGTGCAAAAAGGAAAATGTTTGGTTTTAGCATTAAACCTTGTTGTATGCTTTATTTTCCTGATTTGGTAGATTATGGGTGTGCACCCATTTCATTTAGCAGCAGCAGGAGAGGGTTAACACTGCAGTTGCTTCCATTATTTCCCTGGCCTTACCTCCATTCCAAATCTGCAAAAAAACTGTAAAATCCCTTGAGTGGGTGGGATGTGACAGCTGTGGAAGTCCCGAGCAGCCCTCGCAGTGTTCGGTGGGGAAATGCTGATGAAGAGCCCTACAATTAATGCAAGCAGCCCATCGAGCCCGGTCAGGTACAGAGGATCCCCAGGGTGGTGCTGACGGGGGGTAAATGGAACAGCTCCGTGGGTTGTGGTGCACAGCAAACAGGGACACTCAAAACCCAGGTGTCAGGTCCTCAGGGCTGTGACCAAGTGTTAAGGAAGTGAGTAAATAACTTAAGGCTGGTTTAAAGAGACTATAAAAGAAATTATTCTCCATTCATTTCTCTCAAGCTTAAGAGCCGGCATCGACAGTCTTTTATTTTCAGTGCATGGTTATTACTCCTGTAGAGACATAGGTGTATGCTGCCTTTCCTGGACCAAAATACAACCATCACCTTCCCCTCCTAATGTTTTATTGTTAAACTTACAGGACAATATTATATTCTGATAGCAATTGAAGCCCAAGGGTCTTGCTGATTACACCTGATTCCGTGTAGGGATGAGAGCTAAATTCTGCAGGAGATGCTGTAAAATAGCAATTAGAAGGATGAGGAGTTATTTGCTAACCTCAGGCAGTTTGTTGATCACTCAAGTAGTCAGAGAGGGCATTTAACCTGGCTAGGATATCTACAACTGTGTAATTCTCACAAATTTAGTAATTTTTAGATTATTTTATATTCTGAGTAAAAAAGACATAAATGACATTGCTGTAAATGTATTCTTGTGCCAATCTGCAATTAGTTTTTTAAGAGTCTGTCATTGTTTCCTTTCAGAGGCTCATTTCAGTTACAAAGGATGCATGAGAACCTGGCTCACCTTTTCTCTCCCATTTTTGTTGTATTACAGACCTATTTCCCTCTTCACCTGTGATTAACATCGTTATGAAACTGAATCTAAATTTTTAGTGCCTCTCATGTGGAAGACTTTCTGTGACACGGCTGTTGCAACACTCTGGACCAATTTCTTCTAGTTTTGTATCCATTGTGAAAGGCAGTGGATAGAGTCTGGAATGTAAATATATTATGACATTTGCATGCTTTCTTGGTGTGCTGTTTTGACTGTGATCGTGTAGTGGTCAGATATCACTATTGAGCTGCAAAAATTACTTCCTTTTTAAGTTTTGAAGAAACAAAGACCTTTTTGCATGGACCACAGCATCCATGTGAAGAAAAGCATTTAGGATTATTATTATTATTGTAACTATCACCTTAACCCAGTAGTGTAAAAAGATAAACATGCACCTTTAATATTATTGAACCAGCATTACTGAAATTACTCCTTGGCATAGTTGTGTAATCACAGAGGCACTGCTTTGGATTTTCAAAATCAAATCTAGAGAGAAATCCTCCCACATATGAAACTTTTTGTCCCTTTGACTTAGTTATGTTAATATGCATGCATCCCATGTCTTTACAAGTAGTATTTCTATATGGCTATTCCATGTCCACAGATATGTCTGTATTTTAGTTAAATAACTCATAATGCTTTTACTATTTTTATGCGTTAAGGGCTGGCTGGAGTACCAAAGATTTACTCTCAGCATAAATCTGTGAGGAAATATTTATAAAATATTTTTCTTGCACCAGCAAGACTAAAAAGCAAACCACACTGCAAAAATGAAAACTAATATACACTTTATATTTTTGTTGTTGTTGTTTAAAAAAAAAAAAACAAACCAAGGTTGACTTTCCATTTAGCTCAGAGTGCATCACCTGGAACCTTGTGTTTTGTTAACAAGGATGAACATTACATGCTCTTAGCTCCTTTTTGTCTTTGCAACTGGTAAACTGAGTGCTTTTGGACCTCTTCTTGACCATCATGTAGCGTTCCTGAATTCCACCTCCACAGAGGGTAGAACATTCTGTCCAAGCAGTCCATGGTTTCAGCCTACAAACTGAAAAAATAGGAGATTTCAGTAAGTTTTTGGTAGTAGAAACCCCTATGAAGAGTAATCAAGTTGCATTTGTCAAACACTGAAAAAAAATATGAAAAAAGAAATGTAATGTCTGCATTATAACAGATAAGAAACTGTTAAATGTCAGACAAGCATGAGCCACAACTTAGCAGTAATTCCGACCCAGATAATGTAAACTCTACCACAAGACATTATGTTTTCTCGTTTTGAGGAATACTGCCCGCCATTGGAAAAGCTTGAGGCGGAAATGAATTCAGTTTGGAAACTCAGCATTGGATCCAGGAATGAATATTTTAAAAGTTCAAAGCTAACTGGATGTAAACGTTATCATCCAGATCTCCAGAAACTGCAATCAGTCTTTTGCCAGGTGTAAATTTGAACTTTTTCACACTTTTGTGTGGAGTAGCTAAAATATTTTCACCGATAGAACACATACAGATGTGGGTCTTGCTGTAGAGTGCCCTGAACTTAGGCTGTGTGATTTTGGTGACAGGAAAACACTGAAAGTGTCTATATTTTATTTTATTGCTAAAACTTCCCCCAGACTGAAACGCCAAAGATGCTCTCACAGAATGCAGCGGAGCTGCTCACAAACTCCTGCTATGCAGAAGAGCCATGAACACACTAAAACTGGTTCCACAGTCACCTGGATATTGCTCACTCTCTATATTCTTCTTTGCTTGTTCACTTCTCCTTTTCTCCCGGGCCTCCTTCCAGCGCCTTTTCTCCATCCCTGCGCCCCGCAGGCACTTCCTCACTCGGCATTTCGTGCGTTGGACGGTTTCTGGGCAAGCTGTCCCTCCAAACTGTGGCTCTATTTTAATCATCCTCGTCCTGATCATGTGGCCCTTTCCACACGAGGTGTTGCACTCAGACCACTGGGACCACTCCGTCAGTTCGCAGTCGATGGCTGCAGAGAGTAAGAAACGTGACACAAAAGCCATGAGATCCAAACCTAAGGTCAGGAAACACACAGATGTGCCTGGTGGATTTTTACACCCCAAATACATGAACTCTACTTAAGCCTCCAATCTCCTCAGCAAATGTTTTGAGGCTGCATGTCAAAATTTTCTGAGTCCATTTCTAGCAGAAGTATTATTTGACACTCTCCTCAATTTCTTCTTCAAGAGTGGTGCTGGCAGATCACTAAAATTACAAAGAACATATAAATAATTCTCCCGTGCCTTCTTCAATTTTCCTACCCATCTGTCTGTTTTGTAATGAAAAGCTGTTGAAAATTGAGTTATATTTTAAAAGAATTTTCTACCTATGAGATCTAAGCCTTGCTTTGCTGGCAGCGTTATGCAATAAGCCATATTCGCTAATACCATTATATCTTAAAAGTTTTCATCTTTCAGCACTGCTTAACACTTACAGCCCCAGTGAATAATAATCAAAATGATATTTCATATTATTTAAGAAAAGCTGAATGAGCAATTACAGTGTAAAAGCCTTTTTAACCAATCCTTTCTGTGAAAAATAATGTAATTTGTGATGAAACCTCATAAACCAGCTGGCAACAGGATGCTAAAAGCAATCATATCTCATTCATTCAGCAGTGCCTTAGGCTATCATGCTTCACAAAGGCTGCAAAGCAACTAGAAATTGGCACTACCCAAGAAGTGGGGGATTTTAATGGAGTAAGGTAAAATAAATCACTGCAGCTGCCTCCACACCATCCACTGACTCCTGTGATACTGCAGGTTGCAAAGGGATGCTGTTCAGAGATGTATCAAAGGTGGAGAAAGCCTCTTTTTGTGCTCTTTCTGTGAGCTAAAAGAATCCCACAGGTGTTCTTAACACTTCTTTCCTTCCTTCCTGGCACACGTTCTGCATTTGAGTGATAAACCAGGTTTTATAATTCTGCCTTATTCACTTTTGGGAAGTGCACAAGCCCGAGGCCGTAATGTGTTAAACATGCAGAACTGTATTCCCACAGCAATATTGGGAATCAGCATGGGGCAAATGTGAATTTAAGACATGGTCATATTCCAGTTGTCAACTGCTGAAAGTTTATAATAATAATAATAATAATAATAATAGATTTTTAAACAATGCACCATTGATATCCCGCCTATCTAAGAAGCGATGCTAAGAAATGGTGACAGAGGTTTGACCCATAGGTTGTGGCACTTGTAACGAGCCTCCTGTCTCCAGGGAGTTTTCCAAACTTACGGCATTCAGGCAGCATGCATTTCTCTGCTTGTTCCAGCTCCTCATTGCAGTCTCCGAGCTCAGCAGCAGATTTCAGCATCCTTTGCCGGGTCCGCATTCCCTTCCCGCAGGTTACGCTGCAGTCACTCCATTCAGACCAGGGAGAGAGTAGGCAGGGGATGGTATCTGAACAAGGTGATAAATTCTTCTTATTAATGAATTCTTATTATAAACAAATTATGAAGGTATGCATTTTGAAAATAACACAGGTGGAAAATATACAATGTTTTATCTGCAATTATACTTTCTTGTCACAAGCTGAATTGTGCTGCTGAAGAAGCTCAGAAAACACTAAATTAAATTGAAAGATTTGCTTGATTTAAATATCTTTTCTTTGCTATCTTTTTCTGTATCTAAGTTATATCTGCCGAGTCCCAGTGCATCTGGGGAATAAATATTTTAAGAAGCTATGTTTCAATCATAAATCCTGTAAAAAAAAAAAAAGGATTGTTGTAGTGAACAGAACTGAAAGTCAAATTAATTTAGTCTAAAAGATGAAACTTCCATATTTTATCTACCCCAGATATTTTTAAACTTATCTCTGTCTTTGAGGACAATCTTAACATTTCTTCAGAAATTCAACCCAATATTAATAGTGACAGTGAGGGTGAGACTGGCTGACTGCACAAAACACATCAATTTCTGAACTGTTCATGGGCTAAAAGGAGAGGGCACTGCTTTATTTGTTTTATTTGTTTTATTGTAGCCTTATGGTTAAATACGCCTCATATACCATAACTAAGAGTTGTTTAGGTATGTTTGCTGATATACACACCACTGTCTGGTTTCTACAGTAATAGGAGACCACTGAACATTTTTTACTGATGTTCTCATCTTGATGGCGAATGTAGTACTTAATGCACATTTCCTAAGAAATCTAATTTTAAGGAGAACAAGGAAAAGCAACACTGCTTCTGGTTTAGCTGTGTTCTGGAACAATGTGTCAGAAATGATGTCCCTATAGCAGAGGAGATAAACTCCTGGGCACTTACGGCATTCAGGCATCATGCACTTCTCTGCCTCTGTGGTTTCTGCCTTGCACATGGATCCATCAGCAGGAGTCATCTTGATCATTCTGTGCCGTCTCTTCATCCCTGTGCCACAGCTGGCGCTGCATTCATCCCACTCACCCCATTCAGTGACAAGGCAGCTGCTGGGAGCTGTTCAAAGTGGACAGAGAAAATTGTTCATAAGTACCATAGGGTCAGCTAAGTTGGCAGGGACCCACAAGGATCATCAAGTCCCAACTCCTGGCCCTGCACAGGACCACTCCCAAGAGTCACACCATGTGTCTGAGAGCATTGTCCAAACACTTTTTGAACTGTGTCAGGCTTGGTGCTGTGAGCCTGACCACTCTCTGTTTGGCTGAAGAATTTTTTTCTTATACCCAGCCTAAACCTCCCCTGACACAACTTCAGGCCATTGCCTCAGGTCCTGTCACTGGTCACCAGAGAAGAGATCAGTGCCTGCCCCTCCTCTTCCCCTCACCAGGAAGTTGTAACTGTGATGAGGTCTCCCCTCAGTCTCCTCCAGGCTGAACAGACCAAGTGCCCT
Organism: Ptilonorhynchus violaceus; assembly: GCA_013397565.1. Classification (NCBI taxonomy): domain Eukaryota; kingdom Metazoa; phylum Chordata; class Aves; order Passeriformes; family Ptilonorhynchidae; genus Ptilonorhynchus; species Ptilonorhynchus violaceus. The sequence continues at coordinate 1,225,211 of VZRJ01009813.1, read as the reverse complement.
CAGCTGCTCCTCAAACAGCTTCTCCTCCAGAGCCTTCACCATCCTCATGGCCTTCTTTGGACACTTTCTAATAGTTAAATATCTTTTTTTATGTTGTGGCACCCAAAACTCTCCCCAGGACTCAAGGTGAGGCTGCCCCAGTGCAGAGCAGAGTGGGACAATCCCCTCCCTTGCCCAACTGGCGACGCTGTGCCTGATGCCTTCCAGGATATGGATGTCCCTCCTGGCTGCCAGGGCACTGCTGGCTCATGTTGAACTTGCCATTGACCAAGAACCCCAGGTCCCTCTCCGTGGCACTGCTCTCCAGCCTCTCGTTCCCCAGTCTGTCTGTACATCCAGGGTTGCCCCATCCCAGGTGCAGAATCTAGCCCTTTCCCATGTTGAGCTTCATTTTGTTGGTGATTGCCCAGTTCTCCAATCTGTTGAGCTCTCTCTGCAGGGCCTCCCTGCCATGGAGGAAGGCAACAGCTCCTCCCAATTTTGTATCAGCTGCAAACTTGTTTATGATCCCTTTCGGTTCTGCATCCGAGTCATTTATGAAGATATTTAAGAGGACAGGGCCTAAGAAGAAGCCCTGTGGAACCCCACTAGGGCTCATATAAAAAATGGTTTGTGCAGTGTGTCTGCTATTGGCTGGGTTTTATAAAGCTAAATAAAATACTTACAACATTCCTCATTTACAATACACTTCTCAGTCTCCTCAGTAGGCACTTTGCACATGGAGCCATCCTCAGGGAACTGTTTGACATATCTCTCCCTGGATCTTGTTCCCATTCCACAGGAAACACTGCAGGGGGACCATGTAATCCAGTCAGACATCATGCAAGTGGAACCATCTGAAATACAGAGAACCATTTCAATTGTGGTAGTGACAGAACTGCTGGTGAATCTGTGGCTGCCCTTTTGTGTGCAGCACCACTTTTTATGCTGCCTTTCACACTGTCCTCTCCTTTGCTGCATCCTTTACTCCTTTCCTTTCTACTTCTGTGTACTTCATGCCCTGACTCAGCTGAAATGCAGAATTGACCACAGACAGCTTCCATTCATGTTCTTCAGCAATTATCTGTCTGCCATAACTCAAGCAACCAACATCCTGAAGAACTTTAAAGGAAAAGTAAACTTTGCAAGGTATTTTCCTCCTCCACTTTTTATTCCTGGTTACCTTCATCACTGCAGCCTGGCCCCATGCAGGGCTGAAAATCTTGGGTGTCTGGACAGGGCACACTGAGGTCCAGCTGGGCTTTAAGCATTCTCTGCCTCATCCTCTTGCCCTTTTCACAGGTAGAAGAGCTGCAGGCCGACCATGGTGACCAGTTTGAATATATGCAGGTCTCAGGGGTATCATCTGAAAAGTGAGGAAAGGCATTGAACGTTAAAAATATTCTTCCATTTTCTTGCCTTTACTTGGCCGATGACTACTTTAGATTCTAATAGGATACATTATTTCCTTCTGCATTCTATCTTCTCCATTTTAGCCCAGAAGAAAAAAGAATTACCAATTGCCGACATTCATTTAAAAAAATATTTTATTTGAGCCCCAAAAATCTTCTCTCTTTTATTGCCTGTATTGTTATTGCCATCTGCTAGGTACACATGCAATTTCTTTGCTGTGTAGGGGAAGTCTAATAGCAGATAGCAGAAGAGATGAAAACCTAAATCACTGTTTGACACTGAGTGGAATTTTTGGTCCTAAGTCAGTTTTTTTACCTTATCTACAAATGACAGTGGGGAATGGAACAAAATACAAATTAGTAGCACACAAACGAATTTAAAATGTACCTTCTTCTTTTTCCTCCGGTGCTAGATCTGCCACAATATCATCTATGTTATCAGGAACAATATTGCACTGCTCCCCCTGCAAAAAAAGGATTGTGGACTCTGAAAAGAGGAAACTCGTACATGAGGGTTTAAGCCATTGTGAGGCACTACTGTGTCTGCAGCATCTTTTTCTCTCCAAATTCCTAGGCACACTAAAGAAAATCGCCAATGAAGCAGATGCAATAATTACCAGACTTAGGAGAACTAATACCTTAAGAGAGTTTCAGTTTTTTCTGCCATTATCTTTGCTGTGGGCAGGTTAAGGAGTGTAGATTTAGAGGGATGGGAGAGGAAGGATTGATTGGTTTTTTTGTTTATGAAGTGTGGGGTTTTTCTTGTTTGAGAGTTTTACTTTATATCATACCTTGCGTGCAATTCTCTCAATGACAACTCTGGCTACCAGCTTGATAGATCCTCCTTCTGGGTCATAAAATGGACTTTGAGGGTGATCTAAGCTTGTAAGAGGTCTAATCTTCTCCTGAGGCACTGTAGGTTTGTTAGGAGACTGCAATCAAAGAAAAAGGATGTTAAAAAACCTACTAATTAATAATACAATTAATCTTGGTACATTCATACTTAATGGTAAGGGGAGTTTTTGTTTTGTTTTGGGGGGGCGTTGTTTGTTTGTTTGTTTGTCTTGGGGGGATTGTTTGTTTTGGCTTTGGTGTTGGTGTTGTTGTTTTGCTTTGCTGTAAGGAATAGTTGAAGTTTTCTGTGCCAAACAGCAGTTGGCATTGGATTGAAACAGTCCAAAACTCAAGTTGATGTGGGTGCTGATGACACACGGATCTGTATCACAGGGGTTGGACACCTAAAGGCTTAGTTTTTAGCAAAGTCCTCTGTTTATTCAATAGGTGAATATAATAGGTGAACACGAATAAGAATTTCTTTACTGTGCAGGTGACTGAGCACCGGAAAAGACTGCCCAGAGTGGGTGTAGAGCCTCCTTCACTGGAGATATCCAAGAACTGTACAGAATCCTGTGTAATCTGCTCTAGGGTGGCCCTGCTTAAGTAAGGAGATTGGACCAGAGAACTGACTCACCGTGGTTCATTCCAACCTTACCCATCCTGTGATCCTGTGATAGTAATACCCCAAGTGAATGTAATATTATCCCATTAATAATAATGCTCAAGGAATTCAGGCTAAACGAGCGACAGTGAACTGTAGCTAACATCTGCTCAAATGCCTTAATTCATTATAAGAAACATTTTTACCAGAGTAAAAAGTGTAAAGTGTAAGGGCAGGTATGGCATTACCACGGATCATGTAGCTTTCCCTACTTCACTGCTTTGAGGGAATAGATTTGAATAAATTACAGATAGTCCCTGTACCTCATAGGTAACGCCACTGTCCGTGCCAGCATCCCAGGGGATTAAATCCTGGACGACTTTCTGGACCCAGCCACAGTCCTTGGTGCAGAGGTCCTCGGCAGAGAGGCCCACGTTCCAGTCGGGGCTGGGGCCCAGCATGGTGAGGAAGGACATCAGGTGCCGGTGGCGATCCACGGAAAACTCAGCAGAGGGAGCAGCTCTCCTGCAAATCCAGAGCAAGAGTATTAATAACTGCATCCAGGTTTGCTGCTGGAGGGAACAGAAACCGGTGCTTCCAACCGGGAAATACCGAACCACGCCTGGTTCGTGGGGACGGAGGAGCAGGACCGGGACCCCAGTCTCAGCCTCCAGAGAGCTTTGGCATCATTCAGGGAGATTTGCAGTTTAATAGGTGAAAGAAGCAGAAATACAGAGCACAGCAGTGTGCTCATGTCTTAGTGATATAATAATATAAAAATCTGTCAAAATACTTGCAAAAATTAGGGCTGAGGCTTTAATTGCTGGGTTACTTTCTAGCCCTGGCCCCAAAGATACCTTGAGTTCTAATGCCAAAAGTTCTTGGAAGTGCTACTGTGTGTGCAAAGAACTCATTAATAGAGTTTTAATGCTCTTGTAAGCGAGAGATGAATGGTCACTGCCAGCCCTAGAGAGTTCAGCCAAGACTTTGGCAGGTTTCTGCCAGTGGATGTGAAAACGCCTCTATTCATCCCGCCTTTGTCAGCCGCTCCCTCAGGAAGAAATCTGCTGAATCATGCAGTGCTCCACGATGCTGCTACTACATTCCTATGCAAATGGGAATAAAATCAGCCCTGACTGGAGGCTTCTGTTCACGGATGAAGAGCCGCACCTCTTCGTGGCATTTTTCTCAGAGCAACAAATGCAGAGTTATTTAAAATATTATTTTGGTAATTCTGCTCTAACAAACACTGGTCTGATGTCAACCCGAGTTTTCCTCAGCTACGGGGCCTGGGTCAATACAGTCAAGTCGAGGTTTTCTTCTTTTCAGTTTTATGCCAAAATACACTGGTTTAGAGCATCTAAAGGTCACATTTATTTTAAATGTGAGGGGTTTTTACAGTGTTATTTATCTTTCTTATTTTAGCTAGGTAAATAATAATAATGCACATACATGCATAATAGTGCACATACACTGTTCTGCTGTAGTCATAGGGAGTTTATTCTTCCTATAAATGCTTATATACCTGTAAAAATGTGATACTTATTTGTGTATTTTTTCTGGCTCAAAGCACTCTCAGCACATTAATAAAAACAGAAAAGCCCAAAGACAATGATTTTGAGTAGTTACCACACAGTTTCAAAGGTAAGACCTCTAAAAGTTAGTGTATCTAGCTGCCCTTCAAAAGGCAAGCTGCAGAAGCATTTGCTAATGGGTCAAATATTCTGGCCAATTCTGTTCCAGAGTCTTCAGAAGTTGTTTCTTACTGTGTAAATTATCTTACATTGAATTAAAGACTCTGAGTAGAAGAGTTGCTAAGTGTTTGATGTCATTAATCCTGCCTTTCCCAGAAAGAAATGCAAATTCCTTCTTTTTTTCCTCCATTAGATATAGAAGTCTGATTTCAGTTTGTCTAATGCAAAGTCATAAAATAATGAATGACGATATCAACTTCACTCAGTGAGTACAGTATCCTGATATATTTGTCAAGTACTGAGCAGTGATTAGTCTTAAAAAGCCTATTAACTGACTTCAAGTAGCTGAAGGATTTACTGCATTAGAAGGGTTTCTAAGAATTCCCTATAGGAGTTTTATATTTCAAACAGTGCACAGCAACAGTCTGAGCAGCACGGTGTAAGAACAACAGAGAGATGTGTGCTTGTGTACACGAGCTTTAGAAGGAAAATAATGCCTAATATGGACATGGCAGAACAGGGACAGGGGAAAAGCAGGAGCAGTGCAGAGCTGCTCCTGGCACCTCAGCTGATCCCAAATCAGGTGGAATATGTGGAGTGACACTGCATTTCAATGCCCTGCACATGCACACTCTCAGAAAAGACAAGAGGCAGACACAACTGCACAATTTAAAGGCAGAAGGCTGGGAATCACTTGATTCCTTCAGACCCATAGTGATGGAAAACATTTGTCACGCCTTAGTCTTGTGATAGGCACATTCAATCAAGGCTTTGAATGCTCTGTTAGGAAAATTAATATTAACCATGATATTAATGTTAATAAAATATTTGTGCATTTAAATTATAACTATATCGATGTCGAAACTGTGTTAAGGAACACTTCAGTACAAGATACACTTTGCTTACAAGCCTTTGGATGTGTTAAATGATATCAGCCTCCCATAATTTTCCAATTTCAGAGCACTTTGCTAAAAATGACCTATCTTCTGCTCCTTTGTTAAGACAGATAGGTGATTGTATGGCCATTTTACAGTATTTTATCCCATAACATTTTAACACAGAAAAGTGAAGATTATTACAGGAGAACTGGATGCATATTCTCTTCTCTTCCTTCCTCCACCCTGTGCAGACACGTACCTAATGCACACAAACTTTGGCTGCAGTGCAGGGTTGGAAATTGTAAAAAAAATTCTATGCAGTGTTCAAAAATGAAGTATTTAAAATATATATTAACACAAAACATCGCCGTTGCACTTGCTACTTTATTAATTTCTGTGTGGATACTTGTAAGGACTATGGAGTTAAACATTCAGAGTCCTTCCTGAGCTGCAGTAACTAAGGAGAAATGGGCATCATCCATAACTACTCCCTGGTGTAGGCATAGGCACAGGCTGGGCACACACAATAGAAAACTCTGGTGGGTTTTTTTTGACTTTTAATAATATGAGAAATTTCAACTGTTTCCAGTATCCACAAGAATGATAGATTTATGGAGCTGGCAGGAACCTAAATCCTTCCTGCTTGCCTCAGCAACACATCTGGCTGAAGTGCCCTAAGACTGCATTATAGATCTCCATGAAGGAAACCAGTGTAAAAATGTACTCAGTACCCTAAAACCAACTTTTTTCATTTTTGTATTGTCAACACATTGGATAAAACAGGAATTTGGATAATTTTCTTTCTCTTTTAAAGGCTTTGAAGTTTTAAGAAAGTGTTCTTCCACAACAGGTTCAACGTGTTTGGTAAAGCCCACGGGAAAGCCTAAAGTTTGTAAATAACTGTTGTGACTTCGCTGCAAGAGACAATGTGTCTCTTTTCCTCCCCCTGCACATATACATGCTTAAAACCAGTGGCAAATGAGAGTTGCAAAGCCAACCCTAACCATTAGGAAAGTGCCAGGTAAGAATCCTGAGAGCCCCACAGGGTGGGGGAGCCCTGCTTTCCTTGGCTGAAGCAGACAGTACTTTTCCACGGTGAGCATGAGCAGCCTGCTGGCAATTCCTGTCACAGAGCACAGAGTGAGGCAAGCACTAGGCAGTATCTTGCATCCTAATGTTTGCCACTTTCTTTATTTCTATTCTATTTTCGTTAGCATGGTTAGGATCTCCAGCTATAGGGATGCCATATACTGAGCAGTGTAAGAAAATGGTCTTTTTTCTTTCTCCCCGTTTCTGTCTGTGTGTGTTGTGTTGTTTTTGTTGCTTTCTTTTTTATTTTTTTCCCCTGTTTTTAAGGCTGAAAGAGCACAAACATGATTTTGCTTTACAAGTTTTCTCCCTAAGTGACAATCTAGTTGCTATCACTGCTGGGGGTGGGGGTTAAGAAAGTCTTTGACAAACCAACAGAAAACTCAGCTTGCTGCAAGACACATTTTTGAGTGTTGAATCAATATTGTTGTGTTCTACTGAGGTCCCTGAAAAAGGTAATAGAGCACACAGAAGGCAGGTGCTTGTGTAGAGTTGCTCAATAGAAATAGCAAAAATAATATTTGGCAGAACAAAACTTTGTGGTTACTTTTGGTTTAATATTTGATTAGCATAGTAAAAGAAGTGATTAGCAAGTAAAAGAAGAAGAAACGGGCAGCCTGAGCATATCCTCTTTTTTCTCTTGGGTACTAACTAGCTCAACAAATAAGACCATTTATAGGGTTGAGCTTGTATCCCCTTTTGAAATTAAATTCTAATTCAGACAGTCTTATTGATTTTATGCAGGGTAAAAAAATCTGATATACCATGGATTGAATCATTATATGGAGTGTAAGGTGGTTTGAAACAGCTTATACCTCTCCAGATTTTATCACAGAGCTGTATTGAGGTACAATCATCCTAACCCCATTCTTAGAGTCTGGATCCTAGATTCATTTGAGTACACCAGGATCTGATCCCACTTGTGCTTAGGATGTCATAGTAGCCTTTTCAGGTAGGAAGAAAAAAGTGCAAACACAGAGAAACTGATGCCTGTTGGAGGTGGCAGGGAGTTGAAAGCACTGTGGACCACTTTGCCACTGGTTTCATGTCGATTCTAGGTGGTCCTGATGATGGGCAAACACTATTTTTTTGTTTTAAGTTAAGAGTTTAGCTGATTACATGACCATGAAAACTGAATGTTTTCAGAAATACTAAATGAATTTTCCATTCTACCTCTAGTAAGCAAAAGCAGCATCCTTCTTTTTTTCAGAGACTTACACCGCATCACATCTACACTTTCCAGGATGAACATTCCTATTTACTCATCTTTAGAACTCTTTGCTATTGATAAAAACAACATTGTGAGCTTGGAAAGACACTTTACACCCTTGAACTTGCAACTCTGCACCTCCTACCTACCAGCAGCACCTACACAACATCTGTTTTATTGAATACACTCTAAAGTCATAACAACCTGAAAAGTGAACCAGCTTCAAAGAAAAGAAAGGAAGAAAAATAAGATCTAAAATTGAACAGAAAATACTCCTAGAAGTCTGCAGTTAAGAGAACACATTAGATGGCATATTTAGAGGATGTATTACTGAGAAAATAATTTATGAAGTGGTGGAAAACAATTAGTACCACAACGAGGACAACAAAATTTTATACCCAGGGATCAATACCTGAACATAAACCCAGAATTCAGAGTTCTACAGAAGGAGGGGGAGAATCCTTAAGTTCTGATTAAATGCAGGGCAGGTAAGCACTTTACTTAATGAATAATTTAAACACATGTATGTCCCAAAAGAGCCAGGGAAAGGAAAGCTATAATAACATGAACACTGAATCAATGAAATTTGACTGACATTCATCTAAAAAGTTGAAAAGCACTTTAATGTCAAGCTGTTTGCTTCTCTGAGCACCAAAACAGAGGAGGTGGCAGTAAGAGTCTGGCTATTTTATTTCATAATGAAAGAATGAAGAAAGCCAGAAAACTTCTTATACATTTAGCTTGTGGACTACAAATAGGTCTACATGACAACTTCTTACTTTGCTGGATGTCAACTTTTAAAACGAGAATGTTGCCTTATAACCAGCTAAAAGAGGTGGATATGTTATTATATAATGAACTAGGGGATTATATCATTACCACTGCCATTTAAATCACTCACCAGAACAAATGTTGCTCTAAAATATCACTAATCTGAGTATTTTTAAAAAGCATTCAAAAGGAAGGGACTTTGTGCAGTGCATGTTTCAGGCATTTTCATATTGTCATCTAAGCATACCTGGATTGCTACTGTAGATAATAATTATATATTTTTTCATTAACATACCAGCTATTTGATTTAATACTTTAGTTCATTGATGGGTATACATGATACGATTAACAAATGTGAACAGGATCTCTGCACTGGAAAAAAAATCTCAGCTATCTCAAGTTAGGATTGCAGTTTCTGAAACTGGATTTTTTTTGGTGTGTTCCTTGCAATTTGTCACAAACAAGGTGTGGTTATCCCACCTTGTGCTGGCAACATTTACTCCTGCTTAGAATAAATTTGTGTCCCTTCTTAGATCACTTACTGTGTGTTTACAATCAAACCATGTTTCAGGAATCACTGGACAGATTCTCTTCTTTGTTTCCCAGGAGCTTTGGGGCTACAAATTGTCTGCCTGGTGTAATTACAGCAGGATTTACAAAGCAAATCCCACGGGATGTTGTAGGAGCACTGCTGCTGTGGATCTAGCTCCTTTTTCACCTGGCTGATCTGCAACCCATGCCCTGCTTGTCCTGAGGAACAGTGGCAGAGCAGTTCTTCAAGCCAGCACAAGAACCAGCACAGCCAAGTGTCTGATCCTTTCCTCTCCCATTAACATATCAGATAAACAGCACAGATTTATTTATGAGACTGTGTTAGCAACGAACTCTGATTTGCTATCAATTTAATTTATTCTGACTATTAGATTACAGCAAGTATCTTCCTTTTAACAAAAACCCCCATGAAGCTATTGATTGGAATATCTAAAAGATGTAGATACTCCTTCAAAATCCTTTAAAAAATTTAAAGTAGTATTGCTTGGGCTTTCAAAACCATTTAATCTGCAAATGTCGTAAGCTTGGAATTGCATTTTACATTTCCCCAGTGCCAGTGTAATCTCTGAAGATGCCCAACACCTTAATTGATACAGTACACATTCCAGTTCATTCAGCATCTCTATCCCTCCAACATGCATGTGCCTTTTGCTGTCTGGAGCTGTGAACCAGAGTAAATGTTTAATTATCATTTCATTAATAACAATGCAAAGGGATAACAACTGGAAGGTTGAAATTATGCAAATCGATTTCTGCCCCCTAGAAATTTAAATGGCAAATTGTGCCAGTTCCTCAGTGAGTATTTACACAAGAATGAGGAGCCAGGATTAGTAAGGAGACATAGAATTGCACGGAAATGATGCTGACGTGATTACTCACGATATTATAAAGGGAAATTATTTTGGCTCAAGGAAAGACAACAGATGGTTGGGAAATAATCATAAAACTGGAACTACCAATGGGAGAAACACGTAGGGGAAAAAAAAAAAGCAGGGACAGAACGGAATGAGGAAGTTTGATTTAACTGGACGGCCATTAATTTCCATGAACAATCAGTATAAAGTTCTTGCAGTTATTGTTCTTAGTTAATTCTTTTCTATGTTTTAATACTCAACTTTTTTCCTTGCCTAGTGACATTTGAATTTTAAGTAGAAAGTAAATAGTGACAGAAAGTGGAACTGCCATATGTGCTTGCTCTGACAAAAAACATGATCGATATGGTTTTTTTCTTTTCCAACAAACACATATGTTCTTACTTAGGTTTTTTTTTTGAGCTTGGATTATGAATTTCTTCAGGTGGGTGTCAGACCATCTGTCAGACAATGAAGTTTCCCTAGGTCTCACTAATACACATTACACTTAAGACAATTCTTTTTATAAGTATGGTGTGGTTTTGTGAGTACATTTTTGTAGTCAGCACTTAATAAATGTATACGACTATAAACGGTGCTCAGGTAATATGGATTCAGGTAACATGGTGCTTTACAATAGCTCATGAATGGATGCTGAGAGAGGTAGAAATTTGAAGACTTGAGCTGCCAATATACAACTCAACAGTGTTTTGTCCTGTGTAATTTTCTCTGGAGCTCTGTAGAGACATTCAAATAGAGCAACCAGGTTTTGAGGGCAGCATATCTTGTTGGGTTTACTCGTTCCTGTTAAGTTCCCGAAATATTAATAAAACAGAAATTCATAGGATTAAAGATTTTATCTTATATTAATTATCCAAATATATACATGCACTTTGAGCCCAGTCTCACCCAACCTCAAAATTAGATGAACTATAAAAACTTGTAAAAAACACTATTAATTTATATAGATGTTTTAAAAATGTGTTTCCACTGAGATTTACTTCAAGTAGTATTTTTGGGCTTGGTGTAAAAAATATTTCTACTTTTTGGGAAAAAAATAGAATTTATATTTAAAGAAACCCTAAAACCACAAAACAGACTTTGTTTTTTCTGTATGAAACAATAGATTTCCCATTTAGATCCAATTCTTGCATGAAAACTTTCATTTTGAAGTGAAAGCCTTTTGGCAAAAAGTGCTTTGATTAGGTCTGCTGATGGCTAAACTGTTCATTCAACACAAATTTCTCCCGCATCCAGCTGTCAGGAGTTTACTGACAGATCTATGAACCTTCCAAGGTCATACAAGTGGGATCACCTGAGGGTTTAAGGTCTGTAAGACAGTACACCAACAGTGTGGGGGAATGATATGCAGCAGGAAGGAGGGATATACCACAGGAAATTTTCTGCCATAAAATACAGTTTAGCCATTAGCCAAATGCAGAGCTGGAGCACTCAGAATTCTTAACAGCTCCAGAGAAATTTATGGATTTTTCTTCATGTTATCGAAAGTCCCAGCTGACATTTCCCCTGTATTTTGTTTTTGTCTGTTGGATTTTCCTTTATGCATTACTGTTTCTGATTAGAGTGGGGGTTAGGATTCTATTTTTTACAATATTAAACTTCACTGGATGAATCCCAGTTATCTATAAAATCATAAAAGGAGAAAATAGCTGAGCCAGACACACCATTGTGTTGCCATAGAAACAAGAGACTCTGTCTGGCCTCCTCATTCCTGTCGTTTTGTACACAAAACCTCCAAACTTTGAAAACGTTTCCTGGTACCATACTGTCATTTTGTGGAGGGAAGCTTAATTTACAGCTGGATTGACAGATATTGGCTTTTACCCCATTTTAGGATAGACAGCACAATGTGACAGTGGGAGATAACAAGAGAGATAAGGATTCATGGGGGGGAAAAAGCCCTCCTGAGATTTACAGAAATAAAACGTAAAGACACGTGCTGTAGTGGCACTATTGGAACAAAATGTTGCTATACAAGAATAAAAATAGCTACTTTGTAGAACAGCATATGTGGGAAAAGCAACAGAAATCTTTGCGGGCCATCATTATATTCCATTCCTGGGATGCATGTCAACAAATGACTTAAGTTAATAAGACTTTTAAGGCTCAAATAGTACATCCAGGGTCATAAAAGATCACACTTAAGCACAGAGCTACCAAAACATATTTTCATTTTTTATTGGTGTATCTTTTTCCAGGAGTAGATATCATTGAATGTCTGGAAAGCTCTGCAAAAATTAACTGTTACTCCCATATCTTATGCTAACTAGACCTATTGAAAATCTAAATCCAGAAAAATTATTTCTTTAAAATTGCACTCCTATTCCCTTCTCAGGAGTTGACTGTGAAACCTGAGTTTTTTAAAGACAAAGCATTTTCATCATCACTGCATAACACTCTGTGAGACAGAATTGTTGCCACACAGCTGAGAAAAGATCTCATCCAAAAAATTGAGTACATAAATCTGAACAAGAATTCTACTTTAATTGAAGTACTTTCCTTTCTTCTACATGTAATTTATTTTTCCTCTGAAATCTGGCTTCTTTATGACTTTGTTATATTTCCTGAGACAATTCTATTTTAAACAAAGTAGTTTGCAAGAAAATCAGCTTGAATTTGACCATTTTTTAGTTCTAAGGCTTTGAGATTTTTTTTAAATTGTAATTAATGTAAGGAAAATATCACTTCTAGTTGAACCGCTGAAGAATGAGTGTTTCACATTTATGTCTGTCTACGTGTTATATAAATTCAGGTCCTGATCATGTCTTGCAAGAGTAAAACTGCCAGCCATGATTGACATAGGGTTCAAATGCCAATTCATGTGCTGCTGTCCTCCACTTTTTCACACAGTTTCACCAAAATAGCTCACTTTTAACTACTAGAAATTGGTTTTCATTCCAAAAAGCTTCAATCAAAAGATGTTTCCACCATCAGCCTGAGCTCTGCATTCTGATTTTGTTCTCACTGCATTTCACTGGCTACCACTATGTCCTCTGCAAAACTCGGGATCATCCATTTATGCTTTGCATGGCATCTCAGATAAGGTCAGTCTCTGAAGAAATAATGAGTTACCAGATGTTCCCAAGCAATCACAGGAACACTGAGATCTCTGGACATTCATTACCTTGGTCAGATGTGCATGAGTTTTTCAACTCATTGATTGTTAAGCCATTTTCCCAAAGAATGGCAATATAAGACCTTAATCAATGAACAGCTATTATAACATTCTAAACATAAGCAAAATATTTATTTTCCTCTAGCTTGGCATGAAAATTTCAATCTGCACACTTAGCATGCAGAGAAATTTAGCCAATTGAAAACCAGGTACTGGAATCAGTATCCTACAAGGTGAACCATAACTGATACACAACATTTCCCCTATTTTGCACTTGTTAAAAAAAATGAATCCATTGGTCAAACACACCCAGAAAGGAAAATGATTGAGCATGCTGCTTGTCTCTGTTCAGACAATCCTGAAATCCCTTCCTGCTATTATGTGCCAGTAAACAGTTGTAAGGTGCAATGACAATGCCCAGCATCCCGCAAGAGCATGGAGGGACAAGTGTCTCTGCATGAGACATTCCAGTCTACCCAAGTGGTGGCTGCCCAAAGCAACCTCCCACGCCCAAAATTTGTCACTTCCTGAGCACTGTCTCACTCTCCAGACCTGCTGCTGCTGCAGTGTATTTGTTACAGATGTGGCTAGTTTAGGTATCTGTTTGTTATTTGAGACTGTTCATGGTTATAAATACACACACTACAGAGATTGTAATGCTTTCAGCATAGAATTAAAGCAGGGGATTAAGTTTAGACAGGACATACCTCACACAAAATCTTTTTAGAATATTCCTAGAGCGCCTGTTTAAAGGGAAAATATGGGCCATACAATACAGCATTACAACTTTTATTTTTATAACAGTGTAGCTGTTGTTGGAGAGAGCCACTTAGGGAATTTAAAAAATACTTTCAAGCATCTCGAAATTTAAATCAACTCATCTGTCTAGAGAAAAGCACATCATAATTCTCCAGGGGAAAAAAAAGGTATTTTCTTTAGGACAACATAAATCCAATGAGTCGTCAAACATAACCACATTTCACTCATTACAATAGCGAGTCACTGAGAATGAATTTGCAAGTCAGACAATCCATCAGCCTATTCCTTGTTTCAATTCTTCATGCTTTAGCTGCCAGCAATTTTATTTCCTTTTATTTTCAGTCGTTCATGATGCCTTGTTACCAATGAGATGGGCTTGTACAAATTTCATTATTTCTTTGCTGGAAGTTTTGCCTTCCTGCATGCAGCTGCTGTTGATTGAAATGATGTTAGCGTGAATTCAGTGTAGGCCAGGCACAGCAACGTTGCTGTTCTAATGGCAATGAGCAGTTTGGGGTTTATGGCTGACTTCACCACCATGTGCTATCCAAGTAATGTTCACAGTGCTGTGGGCAGGGACCTTTAGCTGTTGCAAGCTAGTAGCTGCAGCTAACAACAAAAGCTAATTTTGCCCCCAAGAATCCTTACAATGGTCATTAAAGTTTGCTTCAAGCAACACTTGGGCTCTGTCTTAGCATTGTAGTTACATTTTAGCTTTAAAGCAGTTATTCTTTCAGAGCTGTTCAAGCTGTCCTCTTTAGTGTATGGAGAGAGGCTGTTACTTTTATAACAAGAGTTAACTCCACTCACTTTTTTTATTAAAAGAAACTTCAAGATAGCTCAATCAAAGGCATTTCATAAGGTGTTCAATGGGAAAAATGCAGCTATAGAAGGATATATAAACTAGAAAGGCAAGAAAATGCACAAACTTTACTATCTTAAAAGTACAGATGAATGCAGTATTAAATTAGGAGAAAATGTCTAACAAATATGCATGAAAAACAAGCATTATAAGGAAAATAAGAAGGAGCAATAAATAATAAGCTTCCTTATTTCTGTATAACCCTCTGTTGACTCTTAGTCACACAAGAAAAAATTCTACATGCTTGATTTATTTTTCAAATCCTTAGGTGGAACAGTGTTTATGAGCAATTTGTATAACCAAATATTAATGATATCCAGTGCATAGATGATTAAAGGACTATGATATGAGCTTTTCTAGTCCCTTTGGAGACAGCAACAAACAAAATTTAGACAATGCCCATTACAGCTGGTTAATTGCAGTTCAGCCTGTATTTTGCCCTTCTGAATGCCATTTAAACCCAAACACAAGTGTGCATGTTCAAATGTGGGTTGTTTTGTTTTTTTAATTCTCAGTTGGGTAGTCTGAGGACTTGATTAATTGAGAACCTGAATAATTTACTCATTTCTATTGTACATGTTTATAAATTACATTCTGATACCAATATCACCTATTTGTGGGCAGCTCTTTATTTATTTATTGCATGGCAAGCCAGGATATAATTTCAGCACTCTTAATGGGACAGCACAAGGGTTACATCAACTGAAAATGAGCAACCAATCTCAGAATTTACTCACCTAAGGCAAAATTAAACTTCTGTGACTTAATGAACTTTTAAAACAAATAAAGCTATAATTTCAAATATTTTAAGTGGATGGCTAGGAACTGGTAGAAATTTTTCAGTGAATTTTAGTTTGCAAATTTTGAGGAATTTGGTGTGGTACTTGTGAGTAATTCTGTCAATAAAATGCTCTAGGAAGACTAATTCACAGAATTAACTTACAGACCTTGTCAGGTCTCCAGTCTCCAGGGCTCTGGATATTTAATTATTTTTTATCTAAAGCCTCTCTGTTATCAAAGCTGAAAGGTGCATTGATTTGAATCTTCCCCTCTCAACGCTGATTAAAATTTAGTAGAGAACAACATTCGGCACTGCCATTGGGATTCTGAGCGAGACACAGCAAACACCTGGCTCCAGAGGAGAACAGAAGGAGGATTTCTTTTGGGGTTTGGTGTGTTGGTGCATCCACACTGGGCCAGTAATGAGACAGGTACTGGCCCAGACCATCCCTGGGAGGGTTCATGTCATACTGACACGACTGACCGGACCATCTCTCAGAATACGTGGATTTCCTAAAGGGTTAAACGAACACTACTGGCTCTGAACAAACACCTTCTGGTCCTACAAAAGGTGCAGCATTCCCTACAGAAAGTGAAAGCAGCTCCGTGGGAAGGTCATTTAAGGTGCAGCTCTGGCATGCAGGCAGTTGAGGTGGTTTTATTTTGGTGCACCCAAGCAGCAGCTGATGCAAGATTTGGCAGCAGAGGTGTTGGTGTGAGTTTGTGCTGGGGGTTCTGAGCACATGCTGGGGACAAACCTCATCTGAGGCTGCCCAATGCCACCTTCTCTGCTCTTTCTGACCTGCCTGGCTCAGTTGGCTCTGACCTGTGCTGCTGTCACAGGATTTCAGCACATATCAACACTATCTGACATGCCTTAAGAAATGTAACTGGCATAAAGTGCTTCATTAGTTGAACCTTACCATTTGTAATAAATAACTGCAGTGGACTGTCTCAAAGTTAAAACATGATACAAGGGAATAAACAGCTTGGTTTTACCAAAATCAGACACAACAAGTAAACAGGGAGAAAAAACCCCCTTTTTTTCCCTCTAGTAAAACCATTGATTGAGGCCACAAATATACTCTGGACATCTGTTTCTTTTTTCTCCAACAGTCTCCACATTAATCTCTCCAAAACAAATCACTCCAAATGTAGGTAGAACAACAAGGTACTGATTTTGAATATAGCCTATAAATATTTTTTTAATACAGGTCTTATTAAAAGAAAAATGCCAGCTTTAGTTGTGGCTTATGTGCATGTACATTTTATCCACATATGCAGTTTAGAGAGACATAGCATAATTCACATAGATGAACAGCTGAATTAATTTCTCAAATTCTCCAGATAAACAGGTGTACAGATCAATTACATAAATCCTAAAAAAAGATTACTTCTGTCAGATTTTCAGAGAATCTTAAAAAGATTACTCAAATAATACATTCATCTTCTAGGACAACACAAAAAGAAGTGTCTACTTGAAACTTTGATTCTAAAGAACCACTCCATTTATTACGAATTTAATGCAAATGTTGCCATTTTGTCATATTTCCAGCACAGAGAAACTAAAGAAGAAATGGAAGATCAATTTCAACGAGATGTAAGTAAATTATAGTTTACTTTAAAAGTGCATCTTTGGTTGAACAGCAACTTTGGGGGTTTTTAAGTTGAATTCAACAAATAACAGTCAGAAAAAAGAGACAAATCTGTTTTCTTTTCAAATTTACCAATTCATGCATTCTATTTTAAGTACTGTGAAGGTGTTTTAAAAAAAAAAAAAAGGCTAAAACCTGGAAATCGAACAAAAACATTTCTGTTCACCAGGAAAAGCCTCTCTTCCCAGGCAGCCAGGGAAGTGAAAAAGGCATCGATTGTCATTGCATGAGTGCCACAAAAGACAGAGCGATTGCTAATGAATGAGAACACGCAGCTGATCTGTACTCATTCCACACACACCCCCTCCCCATCTTCCAAAGTGGTTAACTCACTGTTTGCCAAACATTTTGGAGATTAGTTCCCCTCAGAAAACTCTGCTGTCCCTCTTCCACTATCTTAAGGGGAAAATCCTGGTGATTGCTTTCTTTCTTTGGCTAATAAATATTCAATTATTCCGTGCAAAACAGCAAGGTTTGAGCTGGAAGAATGTGCTATGTGGTAGTAGCTGCTGGTTTGAATTTTGCATTCGGAGGGAGGCATTAGCATTCAAATCTAATCAGGGAAAAGCAGAATCAAACCTAGACATTTCCAGTCCGTGAGGTGATGCCCGTTATTTTGCTGAGCATATGGGTGTGTGGCTGACTTAAAAGTTATACTTGAAGATCAGGCCTTTACTGATTAAACAGGCAGGGAAAGAACTAAATTATGGAAGTTAATATGGTTTAGTTGCAATTCGTTGCCTAATGGAGGTTCCCTCACCCTTGTGAAAACGTAGTGAGCTTTGGGAACACTGAAAGTTGATTGTATTTTTATGCATTTAGTAAATCATAATTAGCTATTTAAGTGTGTAGACACTTCAGGAACTGGAGGATTGTGAATTAGGTGTTTACAGCAAAATAAATTGAGATGTTTAACAATGAAGAATGAGATGAGGAGAAGGAGTTATTTTATTACATTTCAGAAGACAGTACAGAGTTCCAATTCTGACTTAGGACTCTCTCTATCTAACATCATCTAAGGAATCATTCAGTGATCTAAAAGTGGAGGCCACTTTTAGGAAGAGAAGTTTTATGGGCACAAGTATGGTAGCAGATTACAGTAAAATAAAAAAAAAAGAAAAAGAAAAAGTTACAAATGTAAATAGAATAAAAGTAGAACAAGAAACAAACCAACATGGAAACCCCAAATGGACACATCTGTGGCTTGGCTTTCAATTCCCAAATGCTGTAATGGAAACTTATTGATCAGAGAAGATTCACTGCAGGATCAAAACGTACACCAAACATGTTTTGTCAAATTGTGACAGAAGAATTCTGGAAGATTGAAAGAGCTTTTATTCAAGAATAAAGGAAGAAAAAAACAACTATGTTGGCATTTTTCCCTCCAGCTAGTATGATCTGCCAACTCAAACGTATTTGGGATCAGAACAGTTTTGTGTTTCCCATCACCTTTCTACAGAGTACTCTTTGTTTGATTTCCGGAACAGTTTAGTCACATTATCTCTACCAGTGCTAAAATCCATACTTGGGAATATGCTGTCACATTTTCTGACATCCTCCTTGCAAGCCAGGAAAAACAGCCCTAACATCTTTGTAGTCAGAGAAAAGATATCACAGATATGCAAAACATGAAATGGAGAGATTGATGGAATAATTCAGGGGATGATGAAGTAACCCTACTAATTTATAAACTTTGGACTAAATACTTCTATCCATCTGAATTATAAAGGAATAGGCCTCCTTTTCTGCGAAGCTTCACATTCAAGTGCTTACTGGAGCGTTTTCAGGTAATCTCAAAATAAATGGAAAAGAGCTGCTCAAAGGGGCAAGAAAAAGAGTAAGATCTGGACAGAGCCCGGAGGCACTGGAAAACCACAGGACCGTGACAACTATGCATACAAACAGCACGGAGAGGTGAAAGGGAAACAGGAGAGACAATAAGGAAGGAAGGGAGAGTTTTCCAAACTTCAAATAGGTGAGAATTATACTAAAGAAAAATGCCTTTCACTTCAATGTACATTGCTTGTAACTAAGAATCGACTGAGGAGGTAAAAAGACTGGAAAGCAGAAAGTTATTGCAGAAAAGATAAAAAAATTAAATGGGAAAGAAGTAAGAAAATTTTTGTAAACATTTCAGAAGAAGCTGACCTTTTAAGGTGTCAGGTACTCTCACCACGCTGTTTACCTAGATAAAATATCTTGAATCTTGGCATTGAAATATATTGCCTATAGGTTGACGTACTAAACTTAAATGTACATACTGGAGAATAATTTCCATCCTGTATCAGATCCACGTTTATATTTATCAGTGTTAAGCTATACATGTATATGGAAGTCTGTATTTCACAGTGTTGCGTAGGGCTGCATGCTTCCCTGGTTTACAGGGACCACAAAAAAGTGATTAGACACAAGAATTACAATTCAAAAACTTCTCCCTTTGTGTCACAACAGAGATGTCCAGATTTGAAATAAAAGGAATGATGAGTACAGGGGAAAAAAAAAAAAAAAAAGATGGCATATATTTTGAGAAAGGGAATTCAAGGCAAAATTTAGAAAGGCACTAGCTCCTGGTGAATTTGATGCATATTAACTTAAAAAGTCTTGCCTTCTTTATCCCAAATTCTTCTGTCATGGCTTGATTATCTTACAGGTGCCAGATATGCAGATTTGGATACCAGCGGTACTATCTGGTTTTGATGTATTTTATCCTCCACACTGCCAAAGGCCAATGATTTGCAGCTGAGTACGAAAATAAAATTTGACTCTGCCTGAAACATGGCTGGGAGGAAGGGAGCAATGAGCTGTGCACTTGTTTATACAAGTAAGATAAGAAAAACTACTTTGATTTGACAGCGTGCCGTAGCCTGATACCAGTGTGCTCCAGGAGGAATGCATTCCCTGCAAGTACTTTAAAGTCAGAATCTCAGATTTATAACTTGGTAATTCAAATGTAAGCAACAGCAAAACGTTTTATTTCTCGATCTGGCACCTGTCCTCATGATACCAACGTTGCTCTCTCAGTTGGGCAACCATAAAACTGGTTCACAAATACCACCCAAATCTGTCTCCTACATGGAAAAAGTCAGGAGAGTTTTCTGCATGCTGGTGCCTTGGATAAGGAACGGAATTAAGGATAATGAAGATGAGTGATAGGAAGAAAAATAAAAGTGGAAAACAGTGACAAACATCAGGGACATATAGGAACTGAGCAGAGGATCAGTAAAAACCAGACAGTGAAGTATGGCAGGATACAGTTTCCACATTATATTGCACTGGGAGATGACACCACGCTGAAGTGTATTAGCCTTAATTGTAATTAACAGAAAGCATTTCAGAAAATTACTGTCATTGTATCCTTCCCTGCTTAGGGCTGACAACTTGTCTGAGCCCCTACTGTAATTTCTTGTCTCTGAACTCACATCTGAAGCTAAACAACTCTCCTTTGGGAGGCACTTCGTGCCCTCTTGGATCTGTACTTCTTCTCCATTAAGCAGAAGAAAAGCTTCCAATTATATTTCCCTCCTTCTCTCTGGTGTCGGACTTAGACACAGACTTACACACTTCATCCTCTCAGTATCTACAGAGCTTGAAACTTTCCTTAATGAGGTGTGAGTGGCCTCAGGAGTCACAGCCTCATTGACCGGCATCGACTGGACATGGGAAAGGCCATTTAACTCCATGATAAATCCCCGAGAGGTCCCCAGCCAAGACCATCCTCTCACGTTATTGTGGGTCACCAGAGTGGCAACACAAGGGCTCGCCACCGGCTACTCAACATGCAGCAAGAATTAGCATCCTCCATAAGGAGAGGAGCTGCTGCAGTGTCCTCGCTGTTTTGGGAAGCTGGGAGAGGAGCCAGCAGCCCCAGGGGCAGGCTGGAATCATGAGGTAAACTTTGAAGTGAGAGCAGGATGAATTTTTCAACTTTTGACACTTTACACCTCCATAAAAAAAAATTAGTATTATGCATTTTTTAATTGTTGTGAAGCACATTCAGAAAGGTTATTATGCTGTGCTTATGATGGCACATGGAAGCACCACTTTGGCACTACTTTTACACCCTATTACTCATTACATATATATTCAATAATTATGCAAAACAAAAGAATATTAATGACTTTTAGTCAATTCTTGATTAGTAAGATGGTTGTGCTGTGCATAATAACAGAAAAAAATGCTTATCCTGAGGAGTCATTATCCAATACTTGCACAGCTCTAATCTAAATCCCAAGAAGGAGAATCCATTACAGAAAACAGGAAATTAACACCAGTTAATGGATATTGAAAATGGTGTCTTGTGAAACTTAGGTCATATTTTCAAGTGGAATCAAAAAGCAGGACATCATGTCAAAATATGATTTAAAAAATTGTTTAAAAAGCCAAAAATCAAACACTACCAGTAAAGTGAAGGGTTAGGGGAATCCCCGCAGAGCATTTGAAAGCACAAATACCGAGATTTATTCCATTTGATGTTACTGAAAGGTGAGGACTACCACAGAGAAAAGGTAAGAATTTACTGGAAAAACACGTGGAGGATGTTCAAAAACATTTGCCAGCATGTCTGTGGAAGAATACGCCTTAGAATGTATCCGAAGTTCTTCACACTCAACTTTTCTGTGAAGTTTCTCAGGGCTGTATCAAACTAGACATTATGATCAGAGGCAATACACTTTATTTAGCTTTAATTTTTCTGATGCAATATATTCAAGGTGATGTATTGAGACTGTGGAGCAGGAGATCCTCTCTCCTTCTTTCTGAGAACAAAGTACAAACCTGCTCTCCTGTCAATGCCAAAGCCTCCCTAGCACCCACAGCAGTCAGTTGATAATAGTATTGTTCATTTTGATAACAGAAACATCAGATCTAAGTGTTGCTTTAGGAAAGCAACTTAAATTGAAGTGAAAAATAAATGGCTTACTTCAGTTCGAGAACTCATCAGAACAGAACAGAGAAGAAGACGAAAGTTTTCATTTTAAAGTCTTAAATTGGAGTGGATAGAAAGAAGGCAGCAAGGAAAAAAATGCTATCCACAGCTGCTACATGGCAAACACTACCAAATCTAAGTCCTGGCAACTTCAGGGGGATAAGACCATAGATAAGGAATACCATTATTGTCACCTGGACTGAACACTTGCATTGCACAGGCCAAAGAAAGCCTAACCTGCAGTTCCTGTGCAGAGCCTACAACTCTGTCTCAGGGTTAAAATATGTGATGGAAAATCCATCTGATGCTCAGGTAAGCTGCTCTGAAGGTTGGTCACAGTGGTAAAGTCTTTTCCCATACACTTCCTTGTCCTGACTTTCCTTAGCTTCCATGCTATGAGGGATTTCATATGTTGGTGCTTTGGTGTTGGCTTTTTTTTTTTGTTTGGGTTTGGTGTTTTTTTCCCCCAGATTAAAGAGGGATCAGCTATCAGAAATCTTTTCACTATTTGAGCTGTGCTCACCTCCTAACCTTTTTCTTTTTTTTTTTTTCTTTTTTAGTGGGATAGGGGATAAAGTGAATAGCTTAAGTCCTAAGCTGCTTAAGAGTTTCTAAGCCCCTTTAGGGTAGGGGATGTTTTCTGAAAACTGAACTCTTTTGCAGCTTTTTGTGTTTTTTTTTTTTTTTTAACTAACCTTCAAGTTTTCACATACTTTCTGAAATACAGAAGACAAAATCAGACACACTGTTTCACTAACTGCTTCCCTTACATTTTTTACACAGGAAACAGGACTACCTGTTCTGTACAGTCTTGCAGCAAACTAATTGCCCTGCTTCTCCAAGGACTTAATTTGACTGTTAGCTAATCAGGTGCCCCTTTCTACTGGGTTCTCATCTTTAGTCACCTCTTGTAGGTCTCACTCCTTTGGGCTTGGATAACGAGTATGAACTTTGGGCCAAGTGTAGATAAGTCATTCAGGAACCACCACCCCTGCCTCGACACCTCCGCCACCTCCCCTGAAGGGCCACCAGCAAATTCAAGAGTGAATTCAAGAGAGAAAGAGAAGGTTTTTCCTCTTTTCTGCTGAGTGCCAGACAGCCCAGAGTCAGGATCCTGGGAAGTTAATTTCTGTCTCACTTGGTGAAACAACCATGGTTATAGCACTATCAGGATCATGAGGCTATCATGGAGTGTTTCAGATCAGCATTTTAAGGAATGATTCAATTAAGAGTTTTTTGTTGGTGGGTGAGGATTTGCAGTATTGATACAGTGCGTTGTCACAGAGTGTGAGACATGATGCCAAAAAATGCTACTACATGCATAATAGTATAATATTTGAGAAAGCATTGAATAAACATCATTGTTTGTGTGTGGGAGGCACAAACTCCACAGGATGTAAAGTTGGCCAACCAAAACATGTAAAAAATGAAGAGATGCTGAAGAGAAAAGAAAGAGAGAAGCAGATATTGACAAAACAAACAAGCAAAAACCAACCAGCCAAACAAACAAAGAAAACCTCTTCTATCACCATATTTTTAGGTTATTTCTTTGCCAGAGTGAATGGTTAGAGCAGCCCATCAGCCAACACCCGACACAAGGCTACGGAGACAGACAATTCCCTACTTACTTACACATTTAGAGGTTGCCAGGCCGGCCACTGTGCTTTGGCCTTGATGACTGTTAAAACCTCATCGCTCTGTGAAAAGAGACAAAGGACAATTTTACAACGAGAGCAATATGTTTTACAGCAGAAAAAAAAAGTGTGAGGCACTAGATCAAACTGCGCCTCCAAATTCTGTCTATGAGTTTAAAACACCAGCAGCAGTTTGCAGACAAGGTTCATTTTGCATCAGGAGCTGAGGGAAAGCTTCCATCAGGAATTCTCCAGCTTCAAAAAAAGCAAGAACACTAAAATTGCTCTTAATACATTGCAGATCTACAGAGAAAAAACAGAGGCTGCTGCTCTAGGCAACCTAACACACTCTGAACATGTATGGCATATTATTTATTATCCTTGTATATGTAAGGATATATGTAAGGATGTAAAGGCTCCATGGTGGATGCACTGCATTGGTAGCACTTTCTCTTTGCTCTCCATTTCTGCATGTGAAAATTACAGGGTGAAACAAAGCAGCCATCTGTGGAAGCCCACAGTGTCGCGAAGCACTGTACAAAGATTATTTCCTAAAGTCTCTTGGAATTCCTTCATCAGCACTTTTAAACATTATATTGGTACAATAAACTCAGGACAAAGGCAGGAGGCCATTAACAAGGCTCTGATGCCCAAAAGACATCTATCACACTTTTTCAGAAGCATTTTCCCCATCTCCCTTAGGAATCCACACCAGTAATTCACCTGGAGGAACACAAAGTTCACAATTCACTCACACGATTTCTACTGTCTTTTAAAATTATTTCCCAATTAGACCAAGAAACCCACTTCATCCATTACCAGTAATTGGCACTTCCAACAGAGCTGACCTTTCAGTTTAGTGATAACAGTGCCATTTCTTGTTTGATAGCAATAGTGCTGACACCCCAGACTAGCCCTAGTCCATACACAACCCTGCACAAAGGAAACAGATTTCACTGTTTTTTTCTACCCTCAATATTTTCTGCCTCCTTCTTTCTACCAAAGCAAGGGCATCACAGAGCTGATGGGCTCTGTCTGTGACACATGAGGCTTTCAGGCTCAGGAGTGTACATGTGACGTGACCTCTCCCTCAGCCTGAGAGGATGGATAAGCCACTTCTTGGAAAGCATTTGTATAAATAGAGATGCCTGGCCGAATCCTATACTACATGAAGTGTCCTGAGCTAAGACAGCTGAAAGTCTGCCTCTACAAAGGCAAGAAAGTATAAAGATATTTTATCAAGCTCCCATACTATTGATACAGTTAGAAAAAAGAGAATTTTTTTCTCAAAAACCAGAGACAGAGAGCAATCCAACAGCAGGCAGCAGGGCTGTGCCAGCAGGCAGACCCTCTGGGGCAGACACACCCTGGGTGAGCAGCACCAGCTGAGCCCCCAGCACAACCCTCTCTCCCGGCCTGCCTGCTGGGCTGGGAGGAACCCAGCAGGTATGCGATCCATGCGGGAGAGATTCACCACATGGAGGTACATCTAAGGCAGACTTCTTACCTCCATGCTTTCAAAAGCAAAAGAGACAGTTTTGCACTCAAGGCAGTTTAAAAAGAAACTTATTAAATGGATGAAGTTAACAGTTTGAAGTTAAAAGACATTGTCTGTCCCTGACAACAGAATTTGCCTTAATTTTTAATTTTCCTAGCTTCAACATCCTAAAATTTTCCAGCCAGGCATATATTCATTTACTTGCCTTGAGAAGAAATTTGCATTCAAAATTATTAGCTGTGCATTTCACATCCCAATGGAAATCTGCTATGAGTATAGATGGTTACGTTTATTAAAGTAATACACTGCTTATCTAATAGAAGGCAGCAATTATGTCACTAGTATCAAAACAACTCTTGTCTGAAGGCATTTCAACACGTGCTATTCAAATTAAAAATGCACACCAAGAGCAGATGA
Organism: Ptilonorhynchus violaceus; assembly: GCA_013397565.1. Taxonomy (NCBI): domain Eukaryota; kingdom Metazoa; phylum Chordata; class Aves; order Passeriformes; family Ptilonorhynchidae; genus Ptilonorhynchus; species Ptilonorhynchus violaceus. Next base: position 1,199,672 of record VZRJ01009813.1, on the reverse strand, counting down.
GCAATGACTAATAGCTTAGTAGTAAGTGCAGAGGGAAGGAAACAAGAAACAGAGTATGGTGCATTCAGACCTCCCCGAAATTTTAAGGGAGGTGAAAATTCAGATGCAAGCACTGAATTTGGGGACAGCTGCTGAATCAAAAAAAAAAAAAAAAGCAGAATTCGGTGCTCTGTTGAGCCTGGAAAGAAAATACACATTTTTCATACCTAGAGCTCCTTGACAATTACATAGGACTAAGACACAACTTGAGGTAAATCATTACTATTCCAGACATATTCTGATTATGCAGGTGTCTCTATTGTGCACGTTTGCAATATTTCTAATTTAAAAAGAAAAAAAATGTGACACCTACCCTATGCCAAGAAGGTGAAGTGCTGGAAAACAACACAGCAAAATTAGTGTGCCACCTCCTCAGGTCTGGGAGGCTGTTGCTATGTGAGGTCTGGCTACCAGGCTTGGTGATCCCAGCTCCACTTGCCATGCACGTTGCCACCATCCTGCATTTCCCCAGCCTCCTGCAGGGATCAGCAGGTTTGGGGAGTTCCTCTAGGAAGCAGTGACCCTCCTTTGCCTTCAGACTCTCCAGCTGACCTCCACATTTTTGAGGGAACAGGATAAATTTAAACAGCCCAGGCAAAATGGTATTATCCGCCACACAAGTTCACAGCCTTGTGAGCAATGCACGGCTAGAGAGTAATCCACAGAAAAGACACCGTGCTTGGATTTCTGGCCAATCTCTTTAGCTGTAATTATTGGCAGATGGTAGAAACTGAGAGGATATGAAATGCTTGAAGAGAAACCCACAAATTAATAATATATAACCAGCTGATGTAAAGCAACTGCCTTGAATAACCCAACTGCACAGATTTTATATCAGAGGCATAAAACACCACATTTTTTGATATAATAAAAATATAACTTTATGAACATTTTCTTAGTGCTTGCTGTCCTACATTTGTACCCATCTCACTCTTCTCTTCGTACCCCCAAAGTTTTGCTTTAATTTTTGAAGAAAACAAAGTCTCAAATTCCCGACAAAATAAGGAAAAAAGAATTAGGATGTTTCACTGTGGTATGTTGCAAGTTGTCTTGTCATCATTTTTGTATTTGTCTTGGAAGCGATGATTCGCAAGTAATGAAACTCTTATATTTTGGCAAAGAAAACCAGGTTTTTTGCAAAATGATGGAGTGTCAAAATGTTACAATGTCAGAACAAGTTAAAGGGAAGGGCACCAGTGCTCTTGCTTGGAGCTGATGAAAATCCCTTAGGTTAGGTGCGGTTAGACATAATCACTGACAAAACTTGGTACAAAGTCTTTCTCTTGAAGCTTCTTCTCCAATTTCAGTTATTAGTACAATTATAGGATTCCAGTTTCCATTTGAAGTAGAATGGCTCCTTCTCTACATACTTAAAGCTTGCACAAAAAGTCCAGTGGAGCCAAAGTGGTTTCTAGGTTGACTTAAAATTAATTTGGATTGTGGCCTAAATTAAAACATGCAAAAATAGCAAACAACTATCCTTTTTTCCACATCCACTTTTTGCATTGGTGTTTAAGTGGGGGCTGAGTGTTTGACTCACTAGCTGTTCCCTATGAAAGTACTGTTCACCAAAAAGTCCTAGCAGCATGATTTTAAAAGGTGGATAATGATGTCATTCTAATACTGACAACCTTACTGACACTCTGAAGTTGGTAAAAATTAATCATTTACCTTCATCCATTAGTTCCTGCAATGTACAAATGAATGCTCATGCAGAATAAAGTAATTAAATGGCAACACATAGAACCCCGGGGTATAAAACCACTGCTAAGTTAGATCATTTGACCGTGCACCTACAAGAGATTAAAAACATTTCCTCTCTTCAAGAACAGAAAGTGGGACATAGCTCAAAAAGGCAACATTAAAGATAGAATTTGATTTGAAGTCTTTCTCAGCCAAGGGGATTTAAACCAACATGTTTCAAGGGTAACATCCATTAAAAACTAATGAAAGCTTTCAGCACAAGTTTTAAGTACAATCTGAATACCTTTGGAATAAAAGAGAGATTAGTAGGATCTGGAAAGCCATGTAAACTGTTCCATGTGCTCCTGCTCCTTTTTGGTAGCCAACATGATTAGAATTTTTTCTATACTGGAAGCTATTTTATAAGTTTTATTACTATTTTTAATTTCAGTCTGCCAAATAGCATTACAAACTACTGCTGTGCAGATCACTTACAACTTTGTAATAATGATATGATCCAGTTCAGCTAAACAAATTACTGTGTTATCTGACATCAAAATCAGAGTCAGATTCAATGAACTGTGGGAATGAAAAACACCTGGTTTGGGCCAGAGCTTAATTTCACTCATTTCATACTGCTGCTGCTTGGCATTCATTCCATTGTTTTAGAACAGAGAACATTTAATTCCTTCCACAACACTCCTCACACTATCTGAATGCCTTTCTATTCACAGTGGATTCATTTTCACAAGACTCTCAAAAAGTAGAAAAAGCAACATTATCTTCAGTTCCCAGATGATGAATGGAACGTCTTCTGCAAACAAACCTACATATCTGAGTTCTAAGATATCATCTTCCCCTGCAGGATCATCCTTCCCCTCAAAAATAATTTGTTATTAAAGGAGAAAGAGATAAAGTGAGAATGAAAAAGTGTATTGCACAGCATGTCTTCTGCGGGGAACCAAATGCTATAAAAATTACAATAATGTAGTGCTTTGGAGGGAGAGTTGAGAGCTATTAAAATCTGATCAGTCTTCTATGATTAGTATAAATAGACCTTATTCCAACTCCACTGTGTGCAGACACACAAAAATCACAGAAGGATAAACCCCCAATCTTGCCTTTAAAGTATTATCTAATGCAAAATACCTGGTTAATTAATGCTTAGCAAATTACGGGCTTCTATGATGTATTACTTAAAATATAGCATGTTTTCTCCTGGTTAATAAATTTGTAGACATGTTGCCCACCTCAGTTTTACAGATGTATTCGAATGGAAAGGGGACACTAATGTAGGCACATTATTGAAATTTGTAAAAACTTTAAAAGGAAAAGGAAGTAGGTGTCTTTTCCGGGATAATAAAATATTTCTGTGCTAAAAGCAATGCTAAGATGCAATTCAACATGCAGAGATGTTTTTAGCAAAGTATGTGCAAAAGCTGTTTTTTTCCCCAGCTCATAAAAAAGAGCATTTTTGAAAAGGTTAAGCTTTTAGTCACAAATTGCTTCATTTGGGAGGAAAAAAAGCCCATAATTAAAGACAAAGACTTATTTTTATCATTTGATGACAACTAAATTCTGTTTAAATCTATGATTGACTTAGATTCAGGCATATTATACTTCAAGCCAGTAGCACAGATTTGAAATTATCATAAGCAAGAGCAAAAGTGCATTTCAGCCAGTGGAATTATACCAGGATTGTGTTTGCCCATTTTACTTTGACTTCTCTATGTCTATGACAGCAGTTTTGTGGCAGCTGAGGAAACCGCACATATTATAAGATATATAAACATGCCTGAATGGAATTCATTATTTGATCATAGTACATACAAATTCAATATTCCCCTGTACAAACAGCCATTTCTTTAATTAAAAAGTCTTATTTATATTCTTCGAAAAATAGGTAACGGCATTTCAGGGAATATAAATCTGTGTTTTTCAGTTCACCAAATATGAAAGTCTAGGGGAATTTCCAGGCTTTTAATAATAACCAGTCAATTACAAAACACAATTTTGGGCTTGAGATAGATAAAGAAATACTGCTTGGGTGCAACTGAATAAAAACAGAAGGAAAGCTGAGAATTTAAATCCAATTCTGAATTGTTACTGCCTGAAAACCTCCCTGCTTCAGGAGAGCAAGTAACCCAGCACCTCAGACAGTCCCAGCTTAACTGCTGTGCTGTACAGGAAAGCTTTCCTGAATTGGACACTTAGCAATTTTGTATTCACTTTTACAGAGAAAAACCTCTCTGTCAGATAACCAGGCTAAGAATTTTACCCAAATGTGGGTATTGTCCATATTTCCCAGAAAATATGGAAATATGTGTTAAAGCTCCATCATTTCAGGATGGTGATTGCACAGATGTTAGCTGACATTGCAGGGTTTCTAAAAAGCTTTCTAAGGGTATTGTAGGAATTAAAACTCCCGATTTTTTAAAAAATTACTAGGGTGGGATGAAAAAAGATGTATGTTCATTGTTAATCTAAGTATATATCTCAAAAGCACTGATTCACCTTGCATTAACAACCTTCTGCACTACCTGTCCCACAGGGTTTCCTTTCACTGAGGTGGTTGTTTCAGGAGGTGAATGTAGGCAGAAATTAATAACAGAGCTGTTGCTAATGGCAACATTGAAAATCAGATGCGCTGTTTTATTTCCATTAAGCTGCAGTTACACAATCTGGGGGGTTCCCAATAAAGGAATAATTCATGTTTTGCATAGTATAAGGCTTAGCAGTGTGTGTTAATGAGCCCTAGGTATGCTCTGAGTATCTGAGCTCTCATTTTCCGTGCCTGAGCAGATTCTTTAGGAAACGGGTCTCCCTCAGGAATCCACTTCTTGATTGCGTGTTGATTTTCTACTGCACATTTTGCTTCATTCTACATTGAATGTTTTGCTGTCTCTAGGACTACAGAAGCATTTTGGGATCCTAAATTACTCTGCCAAACCCAAGGGAAAACCTTTTTACTACAATTCAGAATGGCTACTTTCTAAAGCAGGGGATCAAACTCGATTTTGAAGCTGACCTTAAGTGGTGCTACTCCCACCCTCTGCTTAATAGGTTTATCCAATGTACACCCTTTTGACCTCCTTCTGTCTTAACTTTCACAGTTCCATCGATCCTTAAGACTAAACCAGCCTTTAAACCTAAGTGCTATAAAGCTACTGCTATTTTAAACTCTCAGAAGATTGGGCACCAGAAAAGAAATGGGGGAAAAAAATCCCCAAACAACAATCCAACACACCGAGCCACTCTGTGTGCAATAAAGCAGCTCCGTGCAACTGAATGGCAACCTGCAAGGGGCAAGACAAAAACTGCATTCACTGGAGATAATGATAAAAGTGGTTTAAAGCCCTAGGTTCAACCATCAGATTCATATTCGGGTAACTACAGCATTTTTTGCTCAGGCTCCTTGAAATAGTTTCAAAACAGTCAGGGATGAAAGCATTGAGACAGGCTCTTGGGCATGCTATGAATAAGCGAGTTTCAACTGCTTAAATATCAGCAGGAAACCTCAGGAGGAGGCTGGGTCTGCTCTGAGAAACAGCCCAGGGAACGGGGGCACAGAACAATTCTGTCATCTGGTAAATGCTGGCAGTGGGACTCCAGGTGTCACAATCATTCTTCCTGATGCTTTGCTCACACATTAGCCAAATGTAGGAGCTTGAACAGAGCAGAAATAATTATTTGGATAATAGCAAGGGATTTTAAATAAGACCAGCAAATTAGCTCAGGAGGTGAGCTTTCCTGACCCTTGATAGCACTTTGACAAATCAATGTAGGGAGCTTTTTCCATTCAGAATGTACAATATAAATATTCTAAATGTGCTCGAGGTGCTGTACAGAGGCAATCACAACAGCTTAATTTCCCTCCAGTAAAGATATTGTCTAAGCCACCCTTCACCATTCCTTCCAAAAAAAACCCCCAAACCCAAACCACCAAAAAACATAATCAGAAACACAGCTTCTAAACGAATTAAGGAATTGAGGAATCCTTTCTGTAATCTGGAAAGCAGTATTCTTTTAGGGAAATCAATTTTGCCTCCTTTCCTCACCCCACACACGTTCAGCAGTGCCGTGACAGGATGCTGCCATGTGGGCCCTTCCTCTGGCACAGTGCAGTCTCGTGGGTTATGCTTTGACATTAACCCATCTCAGAGTTTAATGACCAAAACACCTGTGTCTCAGATTTGGGATAAAGTCATCTCAGTCTCTGCCAGGGCTTAGGGGAGCAGAGTTTTAAGAGGAATGCCAGAGATTTCTCCAAGAAGCAAAGATGTTGTCATTTTACCCATCCGGGGCCTGTCTTTGCCATCTCCTTCCATTGCAACTCCCTCCCCTTTGAAAACAGCTGCCTGCACTGTGTGACTCAAAGACTGTCTCTGCAGTTCTCCACAGAGGGCAGCTCCAGTCTGATAGCCCTGATTTTGCTTGTGGACTTGAATTCTGCCTCAGCTTTGCTTCTGCACTCCTGTAAGTCAGGACAGACAGAGAGAGAAGGAGACTGAGTGCCCTGCCCATCCCGAGGGCAGGATTGGCTTCTAGGGGAGTGGAGAGCTTTTGTTTTTCTCTGACAAGCAACTCTCCTGTCCTGTTTCCCAGGGGGGACTTGCAAGGGGGTCTCTTCTGAACCCCGTGGCTCAGTGGGAGTGTCTCCCTGAGAGTTTTGTCTGACCCCATCCTCGATGCAGTAAATACTCTCATGGACCTTGCCATCAAACCTTGTTAAACTCTAGAGCATTTACCATTGTACCTTGTTAATATTGTTGCTTCTTTCTTGCAAGAAGTGCATCTCCCCTTTCACAACAAATCCAGAATGAGACTGACCCTGAACATTTCCTCGCTACTTAGAAATTTCAGCGGTTTGAGCGTAGGTAGCGTTGCCACCCGTCTGTGAGGGCTCACTCTTGCTCTCCAGCAGTTTAACAGCAGGGAAATGGTATTTTGCTCTGGGTTTGTTTTTTGGGTATTTGTTTGTTTGTTTACTTTTTTTTTGTAAGCTATTTAGCACTAACTGTTCCCCCAGAACAGTGTAGGAAGTCAGACAAAGGTTATCTCTCTACCTGGTGCCCACAATACTAGTTGCTTAAAGAGCTCCAAGTATTTTTAGATCAATTAAATATGACTACACTTTACATGTGCCACTGAGTAGAATTAATATTAAAAGAGGAATTACATAATAGTAACAGTATTAAAAACTGTAGGAACTGCTACTAGAGTGACATCTGCACTTGATATAATTAACATACTAGGGAAGAGCTATTAATTCCACTGTGGAAGTACTGTTTGGGTTTCTATTTGCTTATTTAGAAAAGCAAAATCAGAAGAGAAAACTAAGAATTAAACCCTGTAGCCACAATGCTACATGTCATCCTGTAGTAACCAGATATAAATGGTTGATGTTGTCTGTGTAATAAGCAAGACATAAGAAGAAATATGTTTGTCTTCAGGAACATCTCTAAAGCACTCTGGAAAAGCCCATGGGCATCAAATTGCTGAGTGCAGCATTCTTGCAGTTATTTTATTATCAGAATAGTTCTAAATTAAAGAACAGAAAGAGAGGTTTGCACTCGAAAAGAAGGTATTCACCATATTGCCTTGTATTCACATGGCACAATATTAACTCAATAAATTAGTGAGAAAAAACTCACTGCAGTGAGGTCAGGATAAATGCAAGTATTTTGATTTTTGCTGTAAGACACCACTGACTGGTAGGGACACACCTTAAGGCTGTGTACCTCAGTGCACTGCTAAAAATGCTTATTGTGATGTGCACCCTTTGTTATTTCAAGTGGTTGTTTTGAAGTCGTGCACACTGACCTGTTTATATGCTTATCTCTAAAGCTTATGATCTGAAGTTAGGTTTAAATTTTAGAGCTTAGCAGTTAGTCATGTTGTCGTGAGATGACACAATGCATTGTCATGCCATGAAACAGGCTTTTTGAATATTCCATGACACGTCAGTCCCCCCAAAGTCACAGATATTACATATTTAATAGACTCTCAGTAGTTCTCATTCCAGCAGTGAAGTACATATTTCTGATGTGATCATCCCATTTGTAGTCCTTTAGGTCTCTAATAAACTCTCTTCTAGTAACTCTGCGTTCACGATTGTCCAGTGTTAGAATTGTGCTCAGTTCTTTTAAATCAGGGATACTACGTACAGATATTTATTTCCCTTCATCTTTTATTTTCTCTCCCTCAAGTCCTCCCTCACACTGGGCTCCTGCTGGGGGTTTTCCAGAAGAACACTGAACACAAGCATTGTTCTCCTCTTTATTTGTACGAAAGTAGCAGGCCAGACTGGTCCCCACTCAAGTCCTAGTTCCAGGTGTCAGGCCACTTTATAAAGATCCTTTGCTATCCCTTAAAATAAAATTAGGTTGTTTTCTTTTTATTAATCTCTACAGAGATTAGAACAGCTCTGTTATTGAAGGGCAAACTTCCAAAGTGGTTGATAATTGGAGCAGCAAAGCATGGTAAATGTCACGTCTCATTACCAAGCCAGTGCTTGGACTCTGCTCACTGGAGAAACTTTAAAGACACGTCATTCCTTGGCTAATCAGAATGGATGTTTTTAGCATTCATGTCTCTAAAGCAAAAGCATGCAAAATTCACAGGGTTGTTCCCTCTTGCCTTCTTCTGACACTGCAGTTGTACACTGAAATAAACTGATGGAAATGCTCACTTACAACAGAACTGCTGAATTGTTGCACCACAGGAACCAGTGAGAGTCTATTAAATATGCAATTACTGCAGCATTCTCTAAAGTCTGATGAGCCAATTAATAGCACTTTGTATTTTCATGGCACCTTGCCTCAAAGAATTTTAAAATGCTTTTAAGCAACGACATTCTGGAGCTCTCCTGTAAATCATTTGCACTGCAGTGCACAGAAACCACAGAAAAGTTAGCAGACCACAGAAACCACTTACAGTTCAGAAAGTTTTTTTTCCAGGCACCATGACAAGTGCTGTCTGTCTGACTAACAAGACTCCAGCACTCACCTCAGCACTGTGATGACACAACATGCCTTGCCAGAACAAGCCTGACAACCACACTGTCACTGGGCTTATGTAATAACGCCCAGGAAGAGACACCAGAAATGACACAAACAAAGGTGGGGACACCAAACTTTCTCTACTACACTGAATGACTTGTTCATCCACTTTCTGAAAATCAAAGTAGCTACGTGCAAACATGGCACCATCCACAATCAGTTTGAATTTGTGGTTGAAACATTAATTAATCAAGCGAGCACAGGCAACCTGTCCGAGAAACACATTAATTACATTAACTTTGTATAAACTAACAAACAGAGAAAGATAATCTCTGGCTCAAACCACACCTTTCACAAACCCAAAATCCATGTAAAAGCAATCTGAAAGTCTTGCTATAAAGCAGACCCTGAGCAGGCAGGGCTTTGAAGAACAAATGGATCTTCTCACTTATGCACCTGGCTATAAATGAGGATACTTCTCTAAGGGAGATCAAAATTTTGAACAATTCCTTTCCCCCAGTACCTTTCACAAAGCTGGATTCCTGCTATATCTCATCCTGTTCTTGAATCACTGCGTTATAATCCATGCTTGAAAAAAAAATCAACCATCAGAAAAAATTCTCTCCCACTACTAATTCACCCTCATCCATCTCTACCCCAGTCAGAAAGCAAGTGACCTTTTGCCACTCCTTCCAGCCTTGACAGTCATACTGTCAAAACTAAGTTTTCTGTACACCAATAGACTTCATACAGTGCTATTTGCTGTGCCAAAACCCAAACAGAGGACATAACATTTCACAGGAAATATGCAAAATGAAATAAAAGAGAAAATATAATATGATCTAGAAAGAAATCAGCAAGAAAAAAGAAAATACAGTCTCCAGTGAGATCTATTCTGAGGGTCAGGGAAACCTCCAAAATAGATCTTCAAAGCCCGGGAACTTCGATGCAGTACTCTCTGCTGATGAACAGTTCCTGCTGTCTTACATGATTTTTCTCCCCCATCACCCAGCTGACTAATTAATTAAACACAGCCAATGTTCAAACTTTATAATTACCTGAAATTTTAAGCATTATCTCTTCCCATAAAGTTTCCTCCTGTCAGACAAACATTTGTGAAAACTCTGGGAACAAAACCACAGCCAAGGTTTAATGCTCTGAACCACCCAGCTTCAATTTCTCTACAATGTTCTGCTCATTTTAGAAATGAAAGCAAACCTCTTTCTCGCTCAAAGATCTGAAAAGATCCCAATTGCTCACAGGCTTACACCTTATCAATTATTCATTTTCTGAGTCAGAGTTGCTCTATACAACAGGCAAGAACATTTGAAAGGGCAGATATTGTTCATGAATAATGTTAGTTTAGTTCTCAAATAACTGAATTATACAAAAGTTACTACTCTTTTTGAAGAAGGTACTACTTGCTATAAGCATGACCAGGTGAATCTGAATTTAACACTTTATAAGATACGATCACACTACTGAAGCAAATAGGATTTTTTTTTTCTTTCCACCTGTTTTACATGTAGTTCTTTGTACCTTTTCCAGGTGCGTGCAGAGATCTCTAAACTGCTCTGAATACCTCTCTCTTCCTGATCAGGGATCTAATCCCAGTTGTATCAGCCCTTCTCAAAGACTTTACTTAATCATTACTTCATATGCCTCCACAAGAATTTACAAAAAGCGTTAAACATTTATAGTTTCTTTTTTCTATTTTCAGGTCCACGTTTCTCCTGCTTTGTTCTGCACAACTCTTCTACAATAAATCGCCCAGCATTATTGGTCCCATGTGGCTGCATGCCTTTCATTTTTGTGAACTAAAATCCAACCATCTTATTGACTGCAGCTGCTTTTAAATACACTTTGGTGTCAGCAGTGATTTACTTTTTAATTATATTATTTTATTTTAGATGAGTGGTCCTATTGTTTTCTTAACAGCTGCTTTAAAGGCAGTGCTCAAATAAATGAAACCTCAGCATCTGAGCAAGGAAAACAAGCTAATTCACAATTCCTTAAAGAAGGAATTTCCTACAATAACATTCTTGATGAAAATATCACCACACTTCCCAAATGTTTTACATTTTAGTGTGATGATAAAGGGCGTCACTTCCTTGAAGTATGTTCTAGCTGAGCATTCTTGAGAGATTCTTGCTAAAAAGATCAGCAGGGACAGTACAAAGATAAGATTATTTCTGTCTCTCTTCCAAAAGCCTGAGAGACTGTTTTACTGCGTTGCTATTTCAGCTGCAAACAAGTTCTGAATCAAATGCTCGCCAAAATTAAAGACTAGGGATTCAATTTAGGAGAAGGTCCATTTTTGCCCTCTGATATATGTATGCAATTTGTCTGCAGGAGCACATTTATGCTGCATCTGGGGAAATATTGAGCGTATAGGTAAGCTGGTATTTGTCCAGGGAGAGATTAGAATCAGTAAAAACAAAAAATCACAATCCGCTGCAAAAATGTACTCTCAGCAATGGAAATGGGAAACAAGAATGCATCTGTGATTGTGGAAGGTACAAGTTTATCCATGTTCTGCTGAGTTGATTTTAACCAGTATTACTTAAATAATGTCCTGGGACTGCATTGTATATTGTTTCTTCCATGCATGCATGAAACATCAGATATTAAAAATATTCATGTAATCTTATTAGACATTTGATGAATGGTCATTACACAGAAACATAATGACCACAAATGATAAACTTGTCCACCAGTTTCAGATCAGGTAACTGCTTTCAATTTCTATACTACTGGCCACTTTTAAGCTGGCTGAATGGAGAATGGGGTATTGCACATTTTTGTAACTTTTCATTTTTTAATTGGATATGCAGAATTGAAAAGTAGCCAAATAATATCTGTGGCCACTATTGCTTTTGATTCTGTGCATCTGCCAAAAAACCTCAGTGCAGTGCAAGGGTAACTTCATGGTGGGCTGTGATTTTATTTTCTACTTTTTTCCAGCTACCTTTGTCCTTCTGAAGGTCTTTTTCCGTTCCTTGCAGCATTCATCTTCAAAAGAACAGAGAGGAGGGGACAAAGGGAAGGAGCAGATTTTTTAGGCTAATGAGCAAACAACAACAAAGTAGTTGCCGTGAGGGTCTTGATATGACTTTGATTCTGGGCCTTCTTTATGCAGTACTTGAAATGTGTTTGGTTGCTGAAAAATGTGTTAGGATCAGTCCAAACCATTTTCCAAGGAGCAGTTTTCAGCCTTTGTCCTCCATGCCATTGGACTCTGAAGAAAAGGCTGGGAAGAATCCAAAGTGGTGACACCTGTGAGACCACCCCAACAAAACTTTAAGCACCGGTGTCTCTGTTTACCTGCTAGCCAGACAAAACTCCAGCTGGGACTGAGCTGTGACAGTCATCTCCTCACTCTTCCAGAGATGTTCAAACTGCAGGTGCCCTCCAGCTCTGCTGTAGTCGCATCCAGAACAGCAATGGTCTGGCTGCAAGTATCTCCCGACCACTTCCAAGGGGCACCCTTACCATGGACTGACAGTAGGAAACAAGCCTCAGATAAACACTAACCCCATAGCCCCTTCTATTTTGGGTCAAACCCTTCCTTTTGGATACAAATATTTATCTGCTGAAATGGAAAGCTTTACAAGCATTTCTCAGGATGGAATCTGACTTTTGTTATTAAAGACAAGAGGTGAAGCATTTGTTCCTACTGTGATCCCTTGCCAATATTAGGGCAGGGAGCTCTTACGGAATTCATTAGCTCTGCATGTTTTGGTTTTGCATCTGTTTGCTTACCTAGGCAAACAAGGGAAGATATATTTAGGAGCTCCATCGTTCTGCAGCCCACAGAAGGCCTAATGAATGCACAATGCCAGCATTTCAGAATCTATACCACCTACATACCACTTAATTCCATTATCTTAACAACAACATTAGCTCTGATGTGTCACAGAAATCTCTGGGGCCTAGAAATGACTTATGAATTAATTATCTGAAGCATAATCATTAAAAAAATAAATTCAAACATCATGATTTCTCATTCTATTTCATTAACATGCTAGGGAAAAAAAGAACATTCAGCAAGTTTTCATGTCCGCATTCACAGATTTTTATGCCAGAACAACACTTTGAAGGTGAAAAAAGAGCTCTGTCTGTATTGCAGTGAATACAGAATTTCAGTCACATGGATTTATGTTGAGCAGCATAATATGTGGTTCTTTTGAGACAAACTCACCAGCAAAATGTCATGGATTTATTTGTGAGTAATGACACAAAGTCAAAGACAGGATCCATCTCTGTGTTTGGAAAGTTCCTGGAGCATTTTGGGCTCCAAGCCTAACAAAATAAAATGGATGTGTTTGCAGCTTTTGTGCTTTTAGATGGTCAGATTGCACCTCATGGTCACTGACATATTTCAAGTTCAAAGAACCACCTGGGTAGATGCATGAAATGGAATTATATTTGTAACCATCATGGTTAAAAGAACTATGGCAGATTCTGGAAGATCACATAGTTTTCTCCTTTTTATTAGGCTACATCTGGATGTTCTGAACAGCTTCAAAAATGATTCCACCTTGATTCATTTAGAGAGGAAAAAGAGGAAAAAAGGAAACAAGATTCAGAGAAGTATTAAAATTTTTGCTGACATCTGTCTCAGAACATTTAGAAAGGGAGAGAAATAGTAGATCCATTTATTTCAAAGGGATGCCTGGGAAATATATTGCTATGGAGTTCCATGGGTCAAACAGGACCATTAGAGAAAGAGATTGAGAAAAAGGCATTATAGTCTTCAGCCTCAACTGGAGAGCCAGTTGCAGTGGGACATGCTGTCAGCTATTAGTTTAACTTCCAGACCTCACAGAGGACAAATAAGTTCTCAGAAGAGACATCTAATAGGAATCACTTGCAACATACTGTTACTCTTTTAGAAATTTACATTTCCTTGTATTTTAACATAAGGCCCCCGGGATGCACCTTTGCTCTCTTGAGAAGCAAGAGGCCTATCTTGTTTGTGGAACCTCAAGTATTTATTGAGTTTTTTTCCAAAAAACTGGGGTCTTTTTTCCAGGCTGTGAAATTGAAATGCTTTACAAGGAATTTGGCCTTGGAAAACCTAGTTCTTAAAGTCACCACAAGTTATGGCTATTATTAAGGTGTGATTGAAGAAAGTCCAAGATCATTATTAGCTTGCAATGCTGGAAGACAGGATTTTCCATTTCAGTAGGAGAAAGCTTTTCTTAAAATAACTTCAGTGAAAATAATCAATTGCGTATTCATCTTTGAGGCATAATTTCTTCTGGAATACATTATAACTTAAGGAGTCATTGTTAAGCAAAGTGCCTGAAATAATCCCCTACCACATTCATCCCCCTGATTTCCATCCAGCTCAGCAGGCAGCTGATGCTGGGGGTATGTAGAACAATCTCCTCTCAGCAATGGCAACTAATCAATTAGCATGGAACTGGTTAACACCTTCTCCAGTCTTATCTTCTCATCCACACATTGCTTCTGTAACATGTGCCTGAGGGGTGATCTGTGTTTTATCTCGTGGCAGTAAAGGACTTATTCTCATCAATGCGTGCAGGAATTGGGAGAACTAAAATTCAGTAAGAGCTTATTTATCTAAGTGTTTGACATTTCTTGGCTGTTTTGTGAGAGTCCGAGCACAATAAAGAATATAATAGTGTTATCAGGCAAGAGCTAGTCATTTATTCATTATACACATATATCTGTAAGGCAAAGTCCTTGTCATAAAGTTCTTATTGTTTGATGAATGGAGAAGTGACTCTGGAATTACAGCTACTCTTGTGCAGAATGATGTACAATATAGCACTTCTAACACACTGCTTTAAAAAGAAAATAACCATGCTAACAGCTTGAGAAATTATTTTAGAAGAACCACATCTCTGTTTAATGAAATAACAGAGCACTAGCCATTAATAGCATTTAAAAGTTAGTATTACTGTTATAATTCTGCTATTTTATATATAAAACACAAAATCAACTTTTCAATAACACACTTCAACCAGCAGTTAAAGTGCTGTAATTTCTAACATGCGTTCAGCCAATCTTCTGTGTAGGATAAACACATAATTTTATCAGCAATTATAGCATATGTGAGTGCTTTTATTGTACTGTTTGTATAAACAGGAGTCTGTTTACACACACACGGTGGTATTGTAAACAATAATGAATAGAAAATGATTGGCTTCCTTTCTACTGTACTTCATATAAGCATACATAAACATCTTCATTCAAGTATTTGCCCTTCTTTATTGCAGTAAGTTTTTGTTACAAACTGAACTTTTATAAGAAATTTCTTCTCTTTCTGTGGGACCATGGAAAACAGCATGCATAGAAACTGGAAGACAGTCAGTGAGGGGTAGGTATGATCTTTAAAGAAATAAAGCAAAGATATTGTCAATGAACACACTGAATCAGTGAATATCGAGATTTTCTACTATAAAATATCAAGATGCAGCTTGTGTGTATCCACTCTAAATCTGCAAGTCCTAATCTACTTTCTACATACCTTAAATCCACAGATAATCTGTGCATGAAATAGAAGTGCAAAGATATATTCACACTAGGCACAAGATGATAAGTGAGGCTTAAAAATAGGCTCTTATCTCTCTTGGTAGCATTTTTCTGGGGTGACACTGTAAGACAGGAAGATGCCACCAGTGATTCAACTCACTTATTGTCTTGACCCCTCTATGGCTGTGCTGTCATGATGCTCAGGCAGACACCCCAGTGAAGGCCCAATGCTACTGGCAGAGTGGTGAGAACATTGCAAGCAAAAGGAAGACAAAGAAGAAACATTTGCATGCAATTACACTAATTGAATAAATGAGATCCAAAAAATAAAATCAATATGCCAGTGCTCCAAGGCAGAGTAAGAAGTTTAAAGGTTGCAGATTTCTCTCTATTGCTGAACAAAGACAACTGAAGCAGGAATTTCCAGGAGGAGTGGCTTTGACCTGGGAGGCTTGTATAAACATGACACATGTAGTGGTTACCAAAACAATAATTGTTAGCTGAAATTAACCCTGATAAATTCCACTGCCTTCATCTGTGGAGCCTCATTGCAAGCAGTCCTATTAGCAGTCCTTTCAGCTGTGACTATGTGCTGCAATGCAGAATAAAATGTGACTTCCTGCTTTTTGTTTTAGATACTTTCAATAGCGTTAAAATGCTATCCCTGCTTACCTTGCCTGAGCTAATTAATATCCCAAAACATGATGGAAGCACACCAGTGTGGATACACTAACAAGGTGGTATTTGGTGGGTCTACAGTGATCTGTTGTATTCCTGATGCAAGAACAAGCAAGTCTTTTGTTAATGAACACATTCACATCCTAAGCACTAAAATCACTGCTTTATCCTATAATACTGCAGTGATTAACATTAATTAATTCTCACATATGGTATGAGAAACATAGTAATGTAACTTCATCTTCCTGTTTCAGTATTATTCTTGTCTGCTGGTTCGTGTGCAGTTTTAACTATCTTGTTACTCCCTTTTCTCCCCATATATTTTTAACATCCTGTTGCTTTTTGACTTGATAGCTGCCTAGGGCATGGATTATCTCTGTCTTACATGCCTATAAAAATATAACACATCTATGCCTAGAGGCTCTGCTCAGGTCTTTAAGGCACTGCTGCAACAGCAAAAATCAATATTTGGTATAGCGGAAATGAAAGAAGGTTTTTATATGTGAAACCATTTAGGAATTAATGGCTTTGTAGGTATGGCAACAGAGTTCCTTCCTTCCTTTGTCCTTGCTGATTGTCCGAGAGGATTTAAACTGAGGGGCAGGTGATGGTTTCTTTCTGCAGGATAAATGAGTTTGTGCAGATCTCTTTGCTGCCACAGGTGGCCTAGTTTAAAGCAAGTTTGGGGATTTGTGCACTGAGCTGGGGCCAACAAACAGCAGGACAGACACACACAGGTAGGGTTCACTTCACAGAACTTGGCTTTGGGGCATACTTAGTCCCTGACTATCTGCTTAAACTCCTGTGGGTTTGGAGTCAGCTTAGGTCACAGCATGCAGCCCACAGTGTGCCCGAGCCGCTGTGCCTGCAGAGGAAGCATCTCTATGTGCCTTATTCCCCCACATTCCTTAGTTGCTGGTCAGCAGTACCCTGTGTGGATAGAAGGATTTCCAGCAAATCTGGTCCATCAAAGCAGGTATTGTGCTGTCAAATACCAGAAAGTGTCACTGGCAGAAAGGGTGGGTCATTTGCACAATAAACATAAGATTTTGCTGTGTCATCTAAAGCCACAACCGCACGCTGCTGTCAGCAGTGACAAGTTCCTATCCCAGAATCATGAACACTGAGGGAAACAGGAGGAGAAAGAGAGAGGAGGGAGAAGGAGAGCACATTTTGAGTAAGGCAACATGTTAAAGCCACGTTAAGGCAATATGTTAAATATTATCCTTTTGTAGTCCAACTTGTTATTCCTTGTTAAGTGGTGTTCATCACCAAACAGGAAATCAGGAAAAATGTCCAAGACACTGGGCAAATCAAGGGTTAATATCATTACAGCTGGAAGACAGCTTTTCAGTGAAACAATGCTAATTTGCTGAAATCAAAAGAGATTGTAGAAACACATATTTGTTTTGATGAATTCCCTCAAAATTTGGGCAGCTTTCTGCTGGAAATACACTTGGTTTCCCATCTAGCAAGCTGCTGGGGAGCTTGGGATCTCATTTAATTTGCTCACGACTGCTGCTTAAAGGTCTGACAAATCCAGGAGCACACTGCATATGCTTCTAACAGGGACTCAGCTTCTCACTCAAGCCATGACTTTTAGGATTTCTTGGCTCCCTGCCACGGAGTTGAAACGAGGCCGATTCTCCCTGCTGCAGCTCTGGCTTTCCAAGCCGCCTGTTGGCTGTGGCAGCTGCCCAGACCAGCGGGCTGGGGAATCATGGGCTTCTTGCAACACTGGGAGCCTTGCCTGGATTTAAGGCTCTTCCATTACCCTGGCCAATTTTCCAGGAGTTGAAGACAGCCATTACTGTCTCACTTTTGGAATACAAATACTCAAACAAAAACCCCCAACACAAAACAGCCCCACAGAACCAGAAGAAATATTCCAGTTCAGTGGAAAGGCAAATATTGTGCTGCTGAACAGCTATGAACAGCTGATGTGGCTGTCTTAGGCTGAGTGTTTATTTTAGGCCACTCTGAGTTCAGTCACCGCTCCAAGTGCCCACGGATGTCAGAGTGAGTCAGGCTTTTTGACTGGGTGAACTAAAATACATGAGATGCTGGAAGAGCATCTTAAAATGCTTCACACACTTTACAAAATCATGTATGAGTACTTAGGAATGGCCCCTCTTAAAAAACACTACTATGCCTCTATATATCCATAGCCTATTACTGTTGATTAGGAGATTAAAATGCAGAAAGAGCTCTTATTAAACAGAAAAAGTAGTTTGGTTCAATCCTTAAGCAAATTAGCATCCTAAACAGGATTTCTAAGTGCATTTTAAAGAGAAACAGCTGTTATTAAGCCACTAGATATTTTGGCTTAAAATGGACTAAAAAGTAGGCAATAGTCTCATTTAAATAGCATGCAAAAGAGATGTGGGAGGCAGGATGATTATGTATATTATGCACAACTGAGAAGTGAGCTCCAATTCAGTCTCTGTGTGCATCTAAACCCATTCTGTGGAGCCACACCATTAGAATGATGCACAAAAAGAACGTGGGAGAGTGGTCTTGGTTTGGCTGCTCTGTGGGGTTTTTGAGGAGCATGTGGCTGTGTCTTACATGAAGAATGCACCCTGCCAACAAACTCCCCAGCCAAATTTCATATGTCTATATCTAAGTGATGCCAAGCTCATTTCTGACTGGGGTTTTTGAATAACCCCTACTTGTCAAAAAAATTGCTCTTGTGTTCTGCTGAGGAAAAATAATACTTTCAGTATTTAGTCCCACATATTCAATTTTCTTAACATAAGTTTGCAGTAATGGAGAGTTTATATACACCCAAATAATATTATTTGTATGGTCAGCTTATATGTATATGCATATGGAAGTCTATCTGAAAATCTGTCCCTTAGAGCATGTACTAGTTAAATAAAAAAATGTGTGCACTCTGCAGTTGGGAACATATGAGTAAAAATCTTACTGAAAACAGTATTTCACAATTTTCATATTGGAAAATTTTCTACTGCATCCCTGTGCCATGAACAAATAAAACTGTTTTACCCTGTCAGCCCAGACACCAGGGTTTATCACATTTAGATGCAAAATTGCCTCAAAAGAAAAAAATCAGGTTGAATGTTGAATACAAAATGAGTTACATTCATAGATCCTAACAAATGTGTGCATGCTTAATGATGTGTTTTGTTGACAGTTTTTAAATATTCAATTCCCTCTTTTGACTCAAAATCATTATGCTCTCTGAAGAAAGGTAAAAACCTTGCAACTCTTCTACTCTGAGAAAAAAATAACTGAACTCTTCAACATGATGCTCCCTTATTCTGACCTTTTTAAAATCCACTGAAAATTCCTTTTTTTCACAGCTGGTCATTCACTGAGTAACACAACACAACCTCCTCTTTGTTCTGCACTGTGATATATTGGGTTGTACATTGCTCATGAAAATGAACATTGATTATTGCTGTGCACTTTGCTTACGAACACGCTTTCACTGCTCAGCAAACTGTTCCTCAGCCATGTGTATCCCAATTTATACTGTTCCAAATGGATCCAGTGAAGACGTGAAGGTAACAAGCAGTGCTGTTCATAGGTGGAGATATCCACAAATGAGATGTGTGTGCTTGAACTGGACTGTCAATTAAAACACCTTGGATGCTTCTCCCTTGGCAAAGAGCTGTGCCCAGTAACATGTTTATGAACAGATTTACATAGCTTTTAATATTCTATTTTTCCCAGATGACGCAGTAAACATTAAAATGCATTAGTGATGAGCCATACATATAAACCAAATAAACCTCCGAATTAAGAAAAAAAAATATAGAAAAACAAACATAATAAAAAAACAATGGAGCGGAAAAAATAAACCATCAGCCATATGCTGAGTTAGAAAATATCTGACTCATTGGCAGCATTGACTTTGCATAATTCATCTGACCATAACACAGTTCAGGGACATAGAGGCCAGACTGAGCCCCGGTAGATCTCAGACTGAAACACTGTAAATATACTCCAAATTCCCTTTTACCACATTTATTCTCATTTTTGTGTTGAGTGTTCTTTGCCTGCACATTCAAAATGGTTACAAAACACTGAAAGAGTAGGAAGGTTTTGAGGTTGACTTGAATTGTATTCAACTCAAATTAGGTTTTATGGCGATTTTTTAAGGTTATTTTAGTTATTGCTTCATTTAAGGGCATTTTTCTTCAGAATTGCCAGTGACCCCAGATTTCAGTTAATGCTAGGTTTAAATGCAATAGTCACTTAACCATAATGTTGATTTTCATAGTGTTTATTACGTTGTTACATTATGTTATATTAGACTGCTATATTACAATCCCTTATTGTTTGTTACAGCTTAAAAAAAACCACTCAAATGATCTAAGGCTGCTCTCCAGCAATGAAAGAACTGAAGGAAGATGCTGTGCATCCATATGGAGCTCTAGTGGACTGAGACAACTTACAGGCAACACTTTGAAAAAAATGTATAAATGGAAGTAATGACAAACACTGTCTAGCCTTTGCAGAAAAGCTGACTGATGTGAGAGGTTTTCCCTTTATTCACTTCTGCAAGTAGCACCATGTTATTTGCTAAAATCTAGAGATTGTTATAGTCTCCTAAGCCCCACGTGCCTCTTTCCATTCTGAGGATGCCAGAGCTCCCCTTAAGGAACTTGAAGGAGTGACCAGGTCTGGCAGTTTTTGCCTGGAGTTATTGCTCATTCCTCAGGTCTTTGTCAGTAATCACTTCCATTAGTTCACCTCAGAGACACTGCATAGATGGAGTAATTGGGCTTTGGGGAATTTGATGGCCCCTTTTTTTTTGGCTTTTCTCAATTGTACCAATCAATTGAGTATATTTCAGCCGCAAGGAGCAGATAGGTTGAGGATCATTTTTGCCTCACATAACGACATACCAGGAGAGCACCAAGCTTCTATGTGCTTTTCCATGCAACACAGTTATTTGCGGGTGGAAAACTTTTTAATGGACATGTTCTAGAATCAGCTACTGAATATATCTATAATGCACATCCAAAACCCTCCAAATCTGTCATCTCCACACTATTACTTTTGGCAGTGGCCTCCCTGGTCCCTGGTGCTAGAGGAGGACATGAGTCTTTTTGAAATAGCTCTTTTAAAAGTGTAAACTGTTCTCATGTGTGACCAGCCTCTCTCTTTCTGGGAACTAGAGATGATTTTCTTTTATAAACTGCAACCATTTCTTCATAGAATGAGCAACAAACCAGAATATCCTCTTTTTGATACTCTGGATAGCGTGAGACAAAAGTGGGACAATTAAAAAAAAAAAATTTAAAAATCTTTTATAAGGAAATCAAGGTCTCTCACCTGATATGCTTTCAGTCTGATAACTGATTTTGTGTGTAAATAATTGTATTTTCAACAGCTTTTGGGTTCTGAGGTACTAGCAGCCTAAGACATTATGAGAAATAGGGCAGTCAAGACCAAAACAATGATAATTTAGCAAAGGAAGGTGTAGTTGTCAGTTAATCCTAGAACTGAGAGCTTACATCAGAACACTACCTTGTTCAAACTGCAGCAGTATTTAGAGAGGCATTTAGATGCTTTGCTCCCATCACAACCAGTTTCTAAAAGGTAAGGATAATCCTTTTGTTTCCTTTAGAAATCTTTTGTACTCTAAGAATATGACATGCTTGGAAAAAGACTATTACATGCTTGGAAAATGTAATCCTGAGAGGCACATGAGTGGCTGGCCCATCCCTGCTCTCATACAGCTGGAAGGACAGGGTGGTTACACCATGTGGGTGTGCTGCCATCCAGACAGAAGGACAGGCTGGAAAAATGAGCCGTATGAAGTCCAACAAACGGAAATACAAAGTCCTGCACCCGGGGAGAAACAAGTCCCATGTGCCTGGGCAGGCTGTGTGGGCTGACTGGCTGGAAAGCTCTTTAGAAGGAAAGATCCCAGGGTTCCTGGTGGACACCAAGCTCACCAGGAACCCGGAACATGACCTTGTGACAAAGGAAGAAATAATCGCACACATTTCTTGGAATTGTAGCAAATCTCATCCAATTGTTTTCAAAAGATGAATATGAACTAGTGCCGATGAAAAACAAAGGACACTCAAAGGCTTTAAATTCACACTTCAGCAACGCGATTAATTTTCTTGTCAAAGACAGGAAAAGTGATATCAACCCAGCTGCAGAAAGGTTACAGACAGAGCTGTTGTCTTATGCTCATAATTAAATATTTCATTTACAGTTATTATCAAATGTTAACTGGAATATGTTTCTGTCAGCCTTCTCTAGGATTCCATTTAGCATGCAAAACATTTCCATCAAAAAATCTATTTGCATTCTATTGAAGAGAATATTTTGCCTCATATGTGACTGAAAATTATTCTTCTGGTAGTTTTTAACTCTAGTGTTCTTGAATACCTTATTCCCACAGCACCAGGATATGAAGGATGGACACAAGGCACAAGTAGCCTGATTGTTATTATTATTTACAGTACAGTAACAACAAGGCACCTTTATACTTCTCTGCCACTACAAAGAGATCTTAATTTGATTTCTGGAACAATGTATGGAGGAACCTTCACTAACAGTCTGGTTTAATTTGGTGTGCAATTTGGGAATATTTTCAATACATTGAACATCTGCAGGTGAGCTTTGTTCCTCTGGTCCTTACACTACACAAATATATAAGCTAGCTGGAAAAATCAATCAAGTGTAACTCCTTCTTTAATCATCTTTAAGCAGAATTAACTGTTGTTCCAACTACAGGCAAAGGTTTGCACAGAAAAATGCATGCCTTTTTAACACCTTCAAACCTGTAATGGTCCTTACTGGAATGAATTCCAGAAGATCCAAGAATGACTGGTGTCAGCTGGCTTTTATCTGACTTTATTTACATTGAGAAAACTAAAAGATCAGACATTTCTAGCAAACTAAATTGTATAGAAATTTGTCATTTTGTGGCTGTGTGGATGAGACATGAATTGTAGGTACCTCAGGGCAGCTTTTTCTTTTCATATAAATTTAACAATAAAAGATACAGGCTTTTTTTTTATAATCAGGGGTTTTGAGCTGACATTTTAGTGCAGTTACTTATGATTTTTTAATTTCAATTTAATATATATTAAATATATATATTCTTCTTGTATAAAAATTATAAGTAGAAGAGTATTAATTATGCCTAAAAAATTACATCTCCAATGGGCCAGAAAACTCACTGAAATGAAACTAGAATTGAATTTAACACAGCCCAGGTCAATAAAACATTTGGAATTCTTCATTTTACTTCAATATAATTTCTGTTATTACTCCACATAAAACTCTGCTTGAACTTTAATGTGAATGAATATCCAATATATATCCCTCAGAAAAGCCTTAGATTTCACAATCAAAGAGCTATAAAGTACCATTCTGTATTGATACAGAGTAACAGGAAAATGTACTTCCAAACTGGAGCACAGCTCCAACATCAGAAAAAAAAGCAAATACAGGTGAAATTCATATGTCTCTTAATAGAGTGGAGATGATCAAGGCAATATATCCCTAAATAACAGCTCAGATTGCCAGTCTCCAGGTAATGGAACAATATTTGAATCTCACTTGAGACCATCCAAAAAAATTCTCATCCTGCATCCATCCTTCAGAGGATGTCCTATGGGGATCAAAATCTACTGACAATGCTAAGGGACTGAGCACAGACATGGTGTAGGTGTCCCTCAGGGATGGGAAATCCTAGAAGAGAATCCAGACAGCTGGTTGGAGTATGTTGCCCAAATTATCTCAGCACACCCAGCAGATTTCTTCTGAGAAATTACAAATATTCTGTTAAAACTCCTATTAGTTCATTTTCATGTACTTTTATCGATGCTACTAGAAAGTAGGTAATTTAAAAAAAAATAGCAAATGGGAAGTCACATCCAGACATTTCATGAGAGTGATGTTAATAAATAATAAATTTCCTCACTATGAACATATCATTTGTATTCATTATTCTTTGTGCCAGATGGTAGTTTTCAGGCTATTGCACAACTTAATGATTATGGAGTACCAATAGTTAATACATGCTTTTGCTCTAAAACTTTGTTTTCCCAATGTGCAGCCATTCTCTCTACTGGTTTCACAATGTTTCTTTAGGTAAGGTACCCAGGTATTCTCCATTTTCCATTACAGAAAACCTGAGAACTCTACAGGAGCTATTTGGTTGTCAAAGGAAAATGAGTTTTAACAACTGACCACTCTTGCTGTGATCAGCTGCTGTGGATTCTGCTCACACTTTAAAAACTTCCCCTACAAAATATCCATATTGAGAACTATACCTCTGACAAAAGTAAAAATCATTTTGTTGACTTAAAAGAAACTATCAAAGCTCAGAAATTACTGTAATCTGAGGAGAGGGGGAGTTTATGTTGGTTCCTTTGGTATTTTTCCTACTATCCTATCTTAAATCTTTAACTGCCCCTTAACAGTGAAGTATTGATGCATATGGACAAAAATAAATAAAAATCTGTGCTACCAATTTACCTGCACTGATATTTCTCACAAGTGTTCTGCCAGTAGGTGACAGGACACCAATAAGGAGATAAAAAAGTCATCAACAAGCTGGAGAACAAGGGAAGGTGGCATCATTTTTCTAACCCCCAGTACATCACCAGCCTGGACCTGGCAGCACCATTCACAGCAAAGAAATAACTCATCCCTCAATGCCAAGGTAGTCTTTGTAGTCCCAGAAAGCAAAACAGAAGAGATAATAAGATTTGCATCGAGCATACTAGACTATTTAAAAATAAGTTGACATCAGCAACTCATTTTAGTCCAACTTGTGAATAGCTACAATTCCTGAGAGCTGTCCATATGAGCTGGGACCTGGGAGCTTAAGAGCTCTGAGCACATGACCAACTTCAGTAACCTTATTTCCTCTCAGTAACAATTATAAATATTTATAGGCAGTCATGGGCTTAAACTTGAAAAGAAGATTTGATGAACTAGTGAGAACTTCAGCCTTGATCCTCAACTTTCCCTTTATCTTCTTGATAAAATGTGGGACTTTTCCAACAAACAAGTTCACACAGCTTACCTGTTTTATATCAACAGCACACCCAGCACTGGTAGAAGGATAAATCTCTACTGTTCATCACCCACCATCTCCAGCTGCTCTCTGGGAGCTCTTATGGAATCTGAACAGGCTGACGTTTCACAAAAATACTACATTCATGGCACAGGTGAGCAGGACATGATCACGGTGAAGGCTGTTAATGGACAGGTTGACTCTACACAAAATGTTTAGAAGTACCAAACAATCGCAGCTCCCATTTAAGTCAGACGTTTTTATTAAAAAATTAGTGAGGCAAAAGATCATTTAATGTTGTAATTATCTCTCTCTCCTGTTTTCTTAGAATATGTCTTAATGATTTAACTGCAGAGACAGCACAGGTGGCCACAAGTTGTGGGGAAGGGGTGGCTGTGGCCGTTACCCCAGAGAAATCAGAACTGTGAGAGAAAGAAGTGTGTGGTTAGAAAAAGAAGAGAGAGAATCTGGAAAGCCAGTGGGGCAAAAGGGATATAAAGCCTGTTTCCAACTGAATTGGCAGGAAGTCAAGGCCTGTCAAGGCAATAAGTGCAGTAAAACTGAAATTGTCAGGCACTGTTAGTCACTGTGTTCATGTGCTGGTGCTACTGGAAGCATTTAAAAGAGGTGTCAACCACCGCTATTTAAAAATACAACCCCCGCTCCACCCGTCCCCAGCCCGCTCCAACCACAACGGGATTGAGAGAAACCCATCGGGCTACTCCACACTTCTGTCCTGTGCCTCTCCAGAGGGGTTGGGAAGGAGACTGCTCAGGTTCTCTCCTGTGAAAGAGATGCAGAACTGTGCTCCCCTGGCATGGCTGGATACCCACTGGGGATGGGGATACTGAAGAAAAGCATTTTTAAAGGCTACACAGGAATATAGCCGTTATTTGGTCTGGGGATATCTAAAATATTTTTTAGATCTTTCTCATTTCTGGCCTTTCTGATACTGGATGAAGACTTCTGAAATAAGACTTCTGAAATATGTGTATGGAAAAATAAAAAGGTTTTGAGATGCCCCCCCCCCATGCCTGGAGCTGCCACTTATTGAGGATGCTACAGTCTCTACTTCAGTGGCAGTACAAAACATGCACTATATTACTGAAATATTTATCTAGGTAATAAAGTAGGGATAATGGTATTTCCCTAGTAACAAGAGAATATGGCAACTCATTAAAAATTGGTACGAGAGACTCTTGCACTTTAGATTATAAATAATACATTGTGTCTTTGATCACTGTATTATTAAAATTAATATATAAAAATTTTGCATTCTCAAACTCAATACTATGAAAGATTGTAATTTGCTGACACATATAACATGCTCTGATTTGCAGATTCCCTCCTTTCCCAGTTCCCTAAGAATGAGGCCTCAGCACACAGTTATGTATAACCATAGCTGTTATTTGGGAAAAAATATATGGAAACTGCTAAAAAATTTTCATATGATGTGAAATTCAGCAACGTGTTGCAGAAAGTCAAGAACAGATCAACTGTACTGCAAGGATCACTTGCTGAATTCAATTCATTCACTGCAGAGGTTTATAAATACATTGAAATATTATATCTGAATTTTATGAAAAAAGCCTGTAGAATATATAATCTAAAGAATAGGATCTCAGAAAAATAATTCTGGAAATGGCTTAGGAAACTGCAGCTAATCAAGTAAGATGAACCATGAAGACTACTCATTCAGACTTTTGTGTATAATCTGGTAAATAACAAGTAGGACAAAGGAAATTACAGTATTTGTCACCACATTATGTGGACAAATACTAGTACTGGCTTCCATACGCAGAAAAAAAAATTGAAAAAAGTGTGAGAGAGAGGGAGAAAAGGTTTCTTAAACATGCAAAAATATCCAGATCAGGAAAAATATCCTCTAAATGAAAGACTTAAGACATTTGATTTATCAAATTTCTCTGCAGAAATGTTATGGAATTAATTGATTCCTATCTTTTACACTTTAACTGTGAGAATACTTCAGATAGTAGCTGGTTCTCAAATCTGGTATTCAAAACAATCCCAAAAAAAACCCACAAAAATGCACCAGATCCAAACGGCTCCAGTTAGAAAAGCTTTATTATTAACCTTGCCATTCTGAAGCAACCTCTCCAACCTTCTTAAATAAATTAGAAATGCAGCTTTCTCACTTGCAGGTCTTTAGATTAGCAGTAGGCTTATACATCAACCAACTAACTTCTCGGTTAAGTAATGACAAAAGTAAGAGGGTATTTCAGGGAATGTCAGAAACATTGATGAATTTAAGTCATCAGGTTTTTAATTAGGCACCGAGGCACGATGGTGCATGAATTATGATGATATATATCTCATTTGCAACTCGCTAGCTACAAATAAAAAAGCATGACAATGTTTTTTGATAATGACGAACTATCAAAGATAAACATTAGCACACAATTTGCTTACAGGATGGTGTTTAAAGCAGCTGCAAATAATGAGATGGTCTCTGCTGCGTATCATTCAGTGCGGTAAATAAAAATAAAACATCTGTGAGGAAAGGTATGAGGGAGGTTATGGAAAGGATTAAAAGTGTGGAGTTGAGAGCTCCTTAGGACAGCAACTTTCCCAATGACAAAGCTGACACTGGTAGTGCTGCCTTTTAACAAAAAGGGTCACTCAATCAACAGGGTTTATAATACCCGCAAAGGTAAAGCAACATTTTCAGGAACAGGAGCAGCCAAACACACAAGCACAGGAACTGAGTGTCAGCAGGTAGAAAAGACATAGAAAAACAGTCTTAAATCTTCTGTAGGGATCTGTAAGGAGCTACATAGGTGTAATTGGGCAGTCTGCAATTTCTGACCTGACCTTTTGGCCTGTGAAGTCAATAAGCCACTTGAGTGGATCTATTTCTTCCCTCCCCCAAACTGATAGGACCAGATGTCCTTGTGAGCCAGAGATGCCCGTATCCCTTTCACAGAACCACTTTTCAGACTTCAGTGACAGTTGTTAATTTAAGTACCTTAGTCATTTTTGTGTGCTGCTTTTCCGAATCCCTCTGTTTTTTGCATCCCATTGTGTCTACTTACTTGACTAACGTGAATAAATCTTACAGCACAGGATTCTTGAGAACTCATCTGACATGAATTTAGACATTTGTTAACAGAGGAAAACAAACTAATACCCTTTAAATAGAAACAAATGAACTGGGAGAACCCCACTCGAAACCACCATCCTGCAAGGCTTATGGGAAACATGGACATACAGGTTTGTGGGAGCAGATTGGTGCAGCAATCGTATATGAAGCCCTTTACCTTCAGTCACTGGATGGAAATCATCTTCCCTAAGAATGAAAGGACATAAAGCTCATGGAGGTCATGTTCAAACCTGACAGGAAGACAAGGAATGACACCTGAATGACTTTAATCATGTGGGTACTGTCACAGGACACCACAGAACCCGCTAAAGCATTCAGGGGGAGATAGGATAAGTCTATAGAGAAGGAATTACTGGGTGAAAAACCATACGTAGCTTGGGAAGTCATTCAGCTGAATATTTTCCTTTGTTTTGGTTATATATTTGCTCAGTGCCCCAATTCTTACACACATCGGTTATTCACAGATGTTGCAATGCTGCAATAAGGGATATTTTAAAACAAATATGCATTTTGAATTTAAAAGCAATCGAATAACTGCAGATGCTGTTGATGGATGGAGCACACTTTATCTAACAGCTCCTTTGAAAAGCAAGAGCATCCAATTGCTCTGCTCTCTCTCTGCATGATTTACACTGTACCTTGTTTTATCATGGGTACAATGCAAAAATTGCCCTCTCCAATAAAATAGATATATTCTCTGAATCCTTTTAAAAAACAATACCTATTTAAAAAATCATTTAACCAAGAAGAATCCAGTGACATTAAAGCATCTCTCTGTACTACAACACTATTTTTTCTCTTGGTCTGCCATTAACTAAATTAATTACCTTGCTGCTGAGTTAATTAGGTAATATTAGTACATAAATACCCCAGCTAATTATTCTAAGCTAATAAAAAGACAAGTGCCGTCAAACATGTTTGACACAACCGTATACGTTGAATGTAAATTTTCCCATTTGCTTCCCAATCCAATTTTAATTAAAACATTATAAATATCAGTCATTCTCATAAATGAGTTTTATAGCCTCACAAGCAAATCATTCCAGAAAAATAAATGAAAAGACAATAATCCCTCGCATAATTATAGTGCCAGTTAGAAAGAATGAGTTTAATAAATAGCTCATCAAGTTCAGAATTTTAACATAAAATGTTCACCAGCCAAATAAATGTACCTGCAGCCTAATTGCCTGAAAATGAGCCCATAAAGATACGAAGGAAACGTCCTTTTTTATTGGCCTCATTATTGCTCGTTTCAGCTGCTCCTTTCCTGTTTTCCAAGGAACCATTTTTATAGCATTAGTTATTGATGAAGACAAATGTTATTAATGAAGGCAAATGTTATTAATGAAGACAAATCTTGATTGCTGTCATCTTACTGGGCCCCTCAATTCTGTCTAGTATTTTGTTTTATTGTTTTAACATTGAAGACTGAGTTTTATGAGTTTCAGGTTTTGTTATTTAATAACAGCGTAACTTATAAGAGGAATATCAAGGACTTAGGCCAATATTAGTCAGTATTCAGAACTAAATATACCATCTAAAAGCTTAGAAAATGGTTAAGAGTTGATAACAAAAGCTTGATAAAAGCTCATAAACTGTTTTTTTTAATGCTTTGACTTTTTTCAATGCATTTGAAAAGAAAAAGAGATTTTCTGACAGTTGTAAATTCATACCCAAGGGCATTAAAACCTACTCTTTTTTTTAGGAAGATATTTGGCAGGTTTACAAAGAGAACAAGATTTTTTTCTCTATTTAAGATTCCATGTGGAGAGGTATACTAATTTCTCAGCATATCTATGCACTCACCATTTAAAGAACTACACAAAGGGAGAAAAAAAGAGGAAGAGTTAACAACAAATACTACATGAACTAGGGAAAATAGACCTATCAAAAACACATTTAAAGTAACATTTGGAAATTCCTGTCATTTCTGCTAGGAAAATATTAAACACATTCAGCAAACATGTTCAAGATTTTCATCAGGAGTTTTAATTTCACAAGCTAAATGAAAAAACCATTGTTTGCATCTTTTTGTGAATTAAAACAACTAAATCACTTCATTGTGAAAGAATAAAGCATAATCCTTCTTGACCTTATCTTCTTTATTTCTGTCCTTGTCTCATCAAAGGCTATTTCTGTGATTCAAGAAGCTTAAATCTATTTAAAAGGCCAAACACATTCTCTGGTTGTCACTGACATAAACAAAAATAGGATTTTTTTTTTTGCCAGCATTGCTGAACTTTTCAACTTGTGACCTAGTCCTGAAAGTTTTGTCCAGTTTTGAGTGTGGCCCTGTGAGCAGCTCGCAATGCATCCCTTCTCCTCAGAGCACAAACTCTTTGTTTGAAACCTCCTCACAAGCCCATCTTCTTGTGCATTTTAAGCAAGTATATTATTTAAGCAAGAATATTTTCTGCACATTAAGAATCTGAGAATCAGGGGATCAGGAAGAATCCTGATTTGTAGCAATACCAAGACAGAAAGATTTAACTGTTAAACATTGTGCTCACATTACCACACAGAAAACAATAGGCAAGGGAAATTATGTCTCAGAGTAGCCAGCTTTGAATCATACCTATTTATTGTCCTGTGGAGTTAAGGAGGTGACCCATTCACTAGTTACTAATCAAAACATGCTCTATGCCATCTCTTAAACCTAAAATATCCCGAATTTTGTTTATTTATTGTAAAGAGTTATCGATGAGGCTGGCATTGGACCCAACTTTATTTGAAAAGTCTGCAAATAATCCTGTCCAGAAGTAAGCCTTTTTACTACCTCTATTAATTTTCCTGAAGACAACTTCTAAATAAGTATCTTTTTGAAAGTAACTTGAAAGCAATGAAGAGGTGACAATCACACCAAAATCTGTATGTCCCAGTCTGCAGTGACCATCTTTCAAGTCCCCAAAATGTTGTCTGACATGAAGACCTGTGCTAGAGTGTTAGAGAGATGCCCAGCCAGTGACATGGCAAAATTTTGGAACAGGAGTTGTTTTCTTTTTCCAGTTACTCATGGGCTAAGAAAAAAGATTTCTCTGCCTCAGATTTTCCTTCCAAATGCTGTTTTATCACCCCAAGTATTTTTAACTCTCCAAAGAGGGTTTCACTTCTTCCATCTCTTCAAAGGAGAGAGAGAAAACAAAAGAAATAAATGGAATGAATGGAAAGAGAGGAGGAAAGAAAAGCTGACTTGCAGAAAGAGCATCTCAGAGAGAGAGGTGTTCTTGTCTAGGTCTCCAGAGAAGAGGGAAAAAAATAAGATTAAGACCCAGAGGAACACCTCTGCTCACATGACTTGGTTAAGGATCATTTTCCCTTCTCTAACAGAAGCAAAGAAAGGAGAACAAAAATCCCAAGGCTTCCTACGTAGATGGAAGGAAAATGTCAGGTGCTGCTTTCCAAGATTCAGAGATCCATAACCACGAGGCTTGACCTCAGTACAAGGCTGTGGACATGCAGGTGTGGCAGGCCCTGCCTGTCTCCTCTGCTTCTCATGGATGTCTCTGGGGAGCAGGAGGATGCTGTTCTAGAGGAGATCACCTCTTCCAAATAATTAACCCTGAAGTTGCGGGTGGCCTGCATCCAGCAGGGGACAAACACATTGCTCCCACTCTGGATTTCACTGCACAGGAGTCAGGCATGACCTTCCTCTAAGTTACATGGAGAAACTTGTTCAACAATATCAATGTGGTTATGAATTTTGTCACTTTTTTTTTCAGAAGTACTTTTTTCTAGTAACAGATTTCTTATTTTCAGGCTTTTTTTTCCCCCCATAAACTTACTTTTTGCTGGTTTTCTACATTTGCTTTTGTTTAACTTTATGTAAACCTGTTCAGACACATAATATATAAAGCTGGATATGTGAGTGCCCTGAATCCTGAACGTCATAGCAGGGGTGGGAAAGTAGAGGGAATAAAAAGGATATGTTTATTTATCAGCACTTAAGCACAACCAAACAGACTGTATCACATCATTATTCTGATAACAGGATCTGCCATGGACCACTGCCATATTTCTTGATCAAGCACGAGAGTAACTGAGAAATACAGACTGTTTTCAAACTGTTGCAGACAGTGCACTCCTGATTTTATTCTGAGTTTATAGCACTGAAAAAATGTAGCAGGAGATAAAGATCCCCAGTGTGTGGCAGCACCAGACTTAATGGCATTTCACTATCACTCACTTTCAGTATAATTATCTCAAACAGGCAGAGGTGGGGAGCCGAACTGGGAATCCATTTTCACTGGGCAGATATCAGTGCAATATCTGCCCCACCATGTATTTCTAAAAATCTCCCTGCTGTTCCACTTGAGCATGAAATTGCTGAGTTCCAATAAGTTAGGATTTCTGGCATAGCTGGCTACAGTAAAACCCTGTTGTAGAAACTTGGTAAAGACTATTCTAGCATACAGCTAAATGAGTAGCTTTCATTTTGTGCTACTTCTGACACATCTTAAAAGTGCCCAGCAGTGTATCTGAGAAATCTAAAAACTATTTCTTAAATTATGTTTTCTAGGCACACAAAAGGCCTGTATATATTTTTTTAAAAGTCTTGCACTTTCACTTAGGTGATTCAAAGTTTAAATCAAGACTGCTGCCCCTATTTAATCACTGGCAAGAAAGAAAAGCAGCACCTAAAATACTTTCCCTTGCCAGGTTGTCTTAAGCTGAGATCACTTTGGAGCTCAGTTCCGACAGGATATATTGCTCCTACTTAACAGGAAAGAAAAATGCATTGGGCACTTCTAAGTGCAGAAATTTAATTAGTAGGGGCTACAAAGTTTGCTTTTTGGCTTAATGCTTGGTTTTATACAACCAATACAAACTAAAACATTAGTCAGATTTCCATACTATATCTGCTTGTTAGTAACAAGGAGAAACCACTATTTTCCCAATAGCATTGTTCTTTCTAAATATGTGAGGTCTACAGGGATTGAAACGGACATTTTCCTTTGAGAAAGAGAACTTTCAGTAGAAAACTCATTTATTTCTTGAACTAACAATCATCTTCTTACATTGATAATACTGGATATACTGGTTTGATTGTCCTAATCGTCTAAGAAATTCAGATCAAATACGAGCCTGCTTAAATAGCTTTGACCAGAGAATTAAAGGAGGAGAAGAAGGACCCACTCTGGGCTGTTTCCAGTTGTCAAGCATCCAAAATGACCGTGGCCAGCTGCAGTCCCAGCAACATCCTGGCTCCTTCCTTGACCTTCCTGCAGCATCTCAGGAGTGGCTGCAATCCAGCAGCAGCACAGACCTGCTTTCCTCTCTGGCAGGGTTTTCTTGGCAAAGCCCTGGACAAGTCACTACCCTCCAGAAACACTCTTCCACCTGCCTGGTGTGGGCCTGGATGTCCCTGGCCCCAGGGAGACATCTTCCCTCTGTGACAAGCAAGACACTTGAAAAATGAGATGTGAGGAGAAACTGGAAACTCTAAGTCCTTACCCCCAACAGAGAGAGGATGGCAGCAGCCCTCTTCTTCATGCAAGAAGTGTGCTTGGGCACATTTGGGGCTGTGCCAGGAAACAAACCCCATCTTCCTGGCACAGCTGATTCCTGCTTTTATGAAAGCACTGGCATGCCTGTTCACAGCAGATGCCTAAGGACAAAGCCTCTGGAGGCACCCTCAGGCTCTCACACGATCCAATGAAAGGAGCAGCTCTGCAGCAGGAGACTGATGGAAATCTCTTCCAATACTTTATACATCCTGGCAAACGGAACAGTTTCCTTGGAACTGGAAGCAATTGGTTTAACATTTCTGCATTGTGCAGGTAGTGGGTCTGTGGACAGGCAAGAAAGTCCAAAAAAGTTGCTAATCCAATCTGGGCAAAGAGAGCCCTAAGAATGTCCAACGTCTGAAAGCTGTTGTGGGAGAAACTCAGATCTGAATTAAGGTGCAAATTTCTACCAGGAAGGCTGTTAAACATGAGAATTTCTCTGATGGGGCAGTTTTATTGGGACTTGAAGTATTTAGGGTACGATTATTTTTGTTCCAAGTTGAGGGTTTGGAAAATTCTATGGGCTGTGCAAACAGATATCAAACCAGAAAACAGCTTTGCTACTTTCAGGTCACAGCCTCTGTATGGATATCAAATGTCAAGTTATTTGATATGCTAGGAACTGTGCAGTGAAGGGCTTCTTCAGGTGAGACAAGAACAACAGATACGGAATTACAGCCTCCTACTCCACTGTTAGATTACTTCGGCTGTATTTGTTCCATGTATTTAGGACTCCCTTGCATCAAACCTTCTGTTGCCATTCCTGTGCCAAAAAGCTCTAAGCCTTTTGCTCCACTGAGCTTTGGAAAAAACAGAGGCAGAATTCTGACTCCAGAAACTCTTCACTATACAGATCCAAGTTACTGACATTTCTAGATCTAAATATAAAATACATCCAACAGCTATTACATCATATTATATTGTAATATAATATAATTATTATTATAGATAATATTATAATTAATTATAATTTTTTTGCATGCAAAAGATGGGGAATTTCCAGTCCTAAAGTTTGATTCTCACTGTTCCTCCGCCACTAACATCATTCTCAGAGGAATGGCCAGCTGAGCTGGGGATTTTATGTTTTCCTTATGCAATTCAGCTTTTCCATCTTAACTTTTAAGAAGCAGGATCACTTTTACAAGGCAGAGAATAGTGTATCACCAGAATTTTTAAACACTGGCATCTTTCCTGAAAGGCTGCCACAGGAATTAGTTGTAAAGCTGTAGGGATGAGTTAGAAATTTGAGGATGCAAAACTCGTTTCTCAAATAGCCATCATCTCCCATTTGATGATGTACCATTTCCCAGCACTGCTGTCTTGGCTGAATTCCAGCTGGATTTATGCCTATCAGTAGCATTTGCTGCTTTATTCCCATCTCCTGAGATATCCATCACCCTAATAACAGAGTTGTCATTTAATTACAAGTCACATGTTGCAGCACTTTGTGTAATTTCTGTATGCTTAACACACACCATTATACTTCCTATACAGAAATAAAATTTTATGGCAAGCCAGATCATTATGAGAATTTAATATAGAAAAATCTAAACATTTTATAGAGAGTATATCTGCCTTGCAAATATTTGCACTGCCATCTCACCACAGACAGGCAGCAAATATTTGCCTCATTTTCATTTCCATACCTTATTCTGCAGTGGTATTATTTGCTCTCTGCCTTGCAAATAAGAACATAAACATGCAGAACAGCTGGATGTTTAATGGGACGAAAGAGACAGTGGTTTCAAATTGTTCACAAAGTGAATGTTATTCCATATGCCAAAAATACTTTGACAGATCCCCTTGAAACATAATTTCAATTATATATGCCTCTGCTCTCAAAAGCTCCGCTGTAAACATCCGACAGCTTCGCTCAGTGACTCTGGTTCCCTGGGGTGCACAGAGTCCAATCTTCCGACTGAAGAATTAAGAATGCATTTTGCTCATCGTTTCTCTTCTCTCAGTTAAAGTGATCTGAGGAAACTTGTGCTTATCTGCTTCTTATTAACAGAAACATTCAAAAATTTCTTGTTAGATATTGAGTTAGCCAAACCAACAAGGACTATAGGTCAGGGAAACCAGGGCCATAATCTAGGAAAAAATCAGATTGCTCAGTGTCACGGATAGTTTTCTTTAGTGCAGGGGAATATACAAATTAAAGACACGCGAGACCACATGCAAATTGCAGGTAGAACAAATGGAAAAAAAGGCCTTTACAGTTAACACATATCAATACAGAATTCACTAATTGAGAATGAGTCCTGAATACCACAACCCATATTTCAGAACACAGTTTAATTTTAAAGGATTTTTTTTTTTATGAAATCTTTCACAGCAGACAGATGGCAAAGTCAAAAGACTGAAAACTACCAATACATCTGTGAAAACTCCTGGTTATACCAATACATTATGTGAACTAGGAATCTCTGATGCTTCTCTATAACTTAACTCTCTTTTAAGATGAGTTTTCTTACCCAGATATTCTCTACTTACAACTGTCATAGACGCTTTGCTTCCCATGTACAGCATGCTATTTTTAAACTCCCTTTCCTTACACTTTAGATGTTTCTGAAATCCATTGAAACTTTCCACTGCAATCCATTGAAACTTTCTCCCAACACTCACTACAAATGAAGCACATGGAGCTTCACAAAGGCTGCTTTCAGAGTGCATGCAGGATGAATTCACTACCAAGAGGTACAATTAAGACTTACACAAGGAAAATGGGAATCTTCAGCACTGACCTTTCTCCAAAGGCTGAAATAGTTTTTTTAAGGAATAGGTCAGCACAAATACTCTTCATGTGAGGAACTACACTGGCTAGGTATACTGAAAATATTCCTTACAGAACAATTGTCTAAAAAATGAATATAAATAATGCTGGATACAATCCTTCCCTGAGGCAATTCTGGCTGTGTACTGAAGCTGGCCCAGCATTAGATCACTTATATCATGGAGTTTAGGACCCAAAACTCAGGCAGCAGGAAAAAGTTAAGCCAATTCAGCAGATGCTTCTTCCTAATCAATATCTTTTGTTCCTGTCTTGAAGAAGGGGTCATCTGAGTCCCAGTCTGTTTACCCAGCCCTGCGGCAGGTGGCTTAGTGGTGCTTGTTACAAAATGCTCTACATTTCTGGAACTGGGATCTCACTTCCTCTTCAGTCCACCCAGAGCTACGCTAAAAATGTATAATAATTTAAAGATTGTTGTTGCCACTGCAGTTGGATGTAGGCAGCAGACAGAAAACTATCACAGCTCAGTGGCCCAAACAGGACAGGATGAGTCCCGAGCAGTGGTTTCCAGAAGTGGGAGATGAGGCTTAGGCTGCACTGGCGGCTTTTTGCCTCAGCTTGGGGGACAAGGACATAAGGGCAGTCACTGTCCTTGCCTCCCCATGGGTTGTGAAGGATTCCTGGGGGACAGTGTTCCCTATGCTTCCCTCCATTCCCTATGCTTCCCTCCAGTGCCTGAGCAGAGCACCTTTAAATTGCTCTCAGCTCTCCTGTGCCTCCTCTCTGTTTATGTATGGAGTGAATTAACCTCAGTTAGGGGCAGAATCAGTTCCTCTAGGTCAGGAGGTCACTGAGTGTCTGGAGACCTCAGTATTCCAACCACCTGAACTGGAAACAAAAGATCAAAACTAGACTCCATCATAGGCTTTATGCATCACTTAAACATACCTAACTGTGAAGTTACAGGCTTAAAGACATCTTTACTCAGTTTTAAAATGACTCCTTCATCCACGAGATCTTTCAGAAGTTTGTTTAATTTAATTTGTGTGTTTAATTAATCCCAGTTTTGGAGAGAATTGGTGAGGGAACAGAGGCAGAAAGGGTCCTAAGTCAATGACCTTCCCCCTAACTAAATAAGTAATAAGCCACAAATATGGTTATGGAAAGTTTTGTCAGGAGGCCCCATCGGACTATTTGCAAAGAAGAAGTCAATTTTGTGAATTAGTAATGGGATCATAATGCAGCCTTCAGCTCAGGGATACTGTGTTGGTGTGTGCTTTATCTTTGGATATTTGATTAAGGTGCAAATACAGGAATTTTAGTCTACATACAAATGCATGCATACATAGTGCCATGCTCTGTAATAGCCCTCAGCATCCTTTTGACACCTATAAATCATTTCTTGGTCCGCTCCCTCCCCTGCACATAAGTGCTCTACTAGGGTTATTTGGTTTTCAGTTTTTCTCACCCCTGTTTCACTTCCTTTTGGACAACTCCTTAGCATCTGTTCTGTTGCTACTGAAAACTTGGAGAAAAGAACTGTCAAAGTTTAATTTTTCCTCCTTGTTGGTGCTATTTTTACCTTTTGTCTATGTCAACCTGCTGGAGGGAAGCTGGGCTCTTCACTCAGACTCTCATTACCAGCTTCATTACATCCTCCTCTGCCCAAAACCACACCTTATATTTGTTTGTCATCTATTACATTACCTCACAAAGCAGAATTGAGAAGAAAAAAGGCTGTGCTTCGCACATCATGCACTTTTCTGGAAGCTAATGGTCTTTACCCTCCCTCTATCACAGTCTCAAATTTGATGTGTTGTTTCCTCCCTTCCCTCTCTGTAATCAGTGCATTGTTCATGGACAGGTGTGGCCTCTTATAGGGAGTAAAAAAGATGGAAAGAAACCCCAAGAACCCAAATTTTTACACTACCTACTTTTGAGTACTGCCTATAATTACACCCACACATATTTTTCCATGTAAGCAATACTATAGCAGCTAAAAGAAGCTGTACAATCATAAATACAGGGGAAATGACATGAGGGCCCAGAGACAAGTAACAAGGGGATTACGAATTCAGGCAGGAGGGCAGAGATAAGTCATCAAATAGCCTTTTTTGTGGTCCACCCCTCCCCTTAAAATGAGGTCCGTGAAATGGATAAATCTGTTTATGGATTGTCTGCTAATGGATTGCCACAATAGTAAGGAAATTAATAAGGAAAACCTTCCCATGTAAAATGAAGAACATATATGCAGACCAACCATTTGGGTGAGATAATCACCAATGTAACTTTGTTAATTGGTACCAATGTACTACTTTTTTTCACAGCACTGCCATAAAAACAAAATGTTATTTTTACATGCAGAGAATCTGCCAAGTGTTCTCTTTGTACCTGATGAAAGACCATGCAACCAGCTTACTGAAAATCACTTGAAGGAATTTAAAAGCAGAATAATAACAAAACTGCTAGGGGGAAGAACAGGAGAAAGTCTGCTGTAAACATGAGAATATAGTGGAAAGAGAGTATAAAAAAATCATGTAAGACTGCTGTCGCCTGGCTCTTAGAAAGTCGAGCATGGCATAGAAATAGTAATGTAGCAACAGCGACAATAAAATAAATCCTGTGTTCATTAATGTTCATTAAGACAGAGGGAAAAAGATTTGTTCTTCCTGCTATTACAGAATGTTTGCCTATGCATATATGAAAAGCATCATTTCCAATTGCTGTTCTTCAACAAGCAACCACAATCCATTCCCAGGCTCAGTTTGTCGCCCTCATGTCCCACTGTAGGAAAGCCC
This sequence comes from Ptilonorhynchus violaceus, assembly GCA_013397565.1. Lineage (NCBI taxonomy): Eukaryota > Metazoa > Chordata > Aves > Passeriformes > Ptilonorhynchidae > Ptilonorhynchus > Ptilonorhynchus violaceus. The sequence goes on along the minus strand of VZRJ01009813.1, from coordinate 1,160,591 downwards.
TTGGGGCTATAACTCAGAGATAAGTTGGTCTGTTTGAAAACACAACCTGAGTGAAGCAAAAACATTACATATTTGGGAATCACAGGACAATTTTTGAGGAATCCATTGGAAATGCCAAGATAAATATTGTGTGACAGTCACTGGTTACTGCATACCAATACTTGGAAATTACGCAACCAGGTTGTTGAGTGCAATTACTCCACCTGGTAAACCAAAGGGGAACGTCCAGAATTGATATTTTTCCTGCTACACACTTTATCTTTGTGGGAGAGAAAGCCTAAAGAAGTTTGACAGGGTTGGTCATAGCTCTTTCTTTCTGCTGCTGTTGGAAGGAAACTTCACTTTCATTCCCTGCCCCTTTTCCAGAAACAACTCCCTACTCCCAGAACTGCCACATGAAAACTGTCAGCCAGGTACTTGCTGGGGGCTCAAATGCAGGTGTATGACTGAGGTGAGATCCTGGCCTACGACCAGGAATGGGTCTGGTTCCCCAGACTGTATGAAATTATTGGGAACAAACAGCAGAATGGTGCAGATACATCAGGGAGATTTCAGGGAATCGTACTAAACCCAGAAGTTATACATTTCCACCGTTTCTGTTATTTGTTTGAATTCCCTACCTAATGTGGCAATTTGGCTGCTATCTTTTGTCTAATTAGAACTAAATGTAGGCTGTACTTTATTAATTCCCTTAATGTCATTATCTCAAGTTTGCAGAGGTGCTCGATAGCGTCTACACTGGTGCCCTTTACATAAGGTTCAGCGCTTTTCCAAGTAATAACCAGGCTGAGGATCCAAGGGGTGATTTAGTTAGAGCTAAATAAGAATGACTTGAATTAAAAGAAGAGGCTTCTTAATTTGCACTCTGATTTTTTCCTTTTGCATTATCACTGCTTTTCCATCTCTCCTTTAATAAGATGTCTCTCCCTCCTGGTAAATATCTGTCTACTTGCAAGGACCTTTGCATCTATCATTTTCTTGTCCTTCTATTTTTAGAGCACATCTGTTCCTGCTTTGACCTCAATTCTCTCTCATCTGGGACTTAATTTTTCTGCTTCTTCCTACTGCCAGTTCCTCTCACAGCTGTCAGATCCCTTCTCTCCAACAGATCCGTAATGCTTCTGTTGGAGGTAAGCGCCTAGGCTCGCTCTCTTGACGTGGTAGGAGAAGGCAGCTCTCCAGGAAGCCCCTGCTCGGCTGTGCCACCTCCTTCACCCAGCTCCCTTCTCCCAAGCACTGCCGGTGTGGGCAGGTTACAGAGGTTGCAAGTTGCTCTCTATTTTCTCCCTGCACTCCTTTTGTGCTTTTCTAATACCTCAATACGTTACCAACAACTGTGGATTGAACTTGTTGGCATGCATTAGCAGCATGACAATAAACGCCACTTTTCTTCCTTTCATAGGCTGTGTTTCATTTTTCTTTGGATCAGTAATGAGGAAATTTGTTTTGTTCTACCTCATTTCTTCTCTTGGCAGCAGAACTAGGAGCATGAGCAGGAAGATGCAGGAAGGTCTTTCTGGCTTTACTCTCAGCCAGAGAAACATGTTTGCAGAAGAAAATGTTTGTCCTCATCTCCTCAAGTGCATCTGCTAATGCACCTAGTGCTGCTATAAATCCCAGGAGAGCCAGCATGCACTTTGGAGGATGCTGACAGCAGTGATGCCTCCTGGCACTCGGCCCTACCCTCACGCTCCAGTGACTGTGAGAAGAGCAGACAAAGCCCTTTGCCTCTTCTCCCTGTCATTCTTGGGACCACTAATGTTGCTGCCCCATTTGTAAAAACTGATTTTGAAAAAGGAGTGTCATGGCTGTGCAAACAAGGATCAGCTAACATAAATATTTTTCCCTGTTTAGCTGATGTGTGCTGTACTTTTGTTCCAGTCAAGTTTCCATACTGTTTCAGTGTTACAAAACAGTGGTGTAGTACCCAGAGACATTAACATTTAAATAAGACACTCAGACTAATATTTTTTTAAAAAATTAGTTTTAAAAAAATTGCTCTGTACTTCATGCATATTATCCAAAGGCCACATACACCTTTAGCAAATTCAGATAACACAGTGAACATGTCAATGCTAGAAATTTCTTCTTCTAATTGTGTGTAATGTTGTAGGAAGGAAGTATGTGCACTGCAAACAGTGCTCAACTGAAACATTAAAAATTATCCCTTCTGCTTTTCCTCCCGCTTAGAGCACAAAGAGAATCTAATTAACATGCTCAGTGTCTCTCCAGAATTCAATTCAAACTCAAAGTATGCTATCAAAGGCTTGAACATCAGACAGAAAATGATTTGGGATGACTGAGCTATCTCTACAAATACATTAATTTAACTCTAATGGGTCCTTATGAAAAATCATACCAAATGCAGTTGAAAGGACTTTACCTGCTTTTAAGAGAGAATAATAAAGTTATTAGGAGTTTTCTTTAACCTTAAAGCTGTCTTGCAGTTGTTGAGCATGATCATGTAACTTGACAAATGCAGTAAATCACAGTAGCCCATGAGCAGACTTGTGCGTGACATTTTTCTCTCCAGCTGATCTTTTCTCTCTGAAGAAAGTTCTCTCTCTGTCTTACAGAGACAGAATCTTTCAGGATCTTCAATTTTTTAGGTTCTCTCCAATTTTACCCAAGAGTGTCATTTACAGGTTTTGCATTCTTTTATCCTTTTTTTTAAATAAAAGAAATTTCTATATATTAGATTTCAAGCTACCCTCATAGCATTTTCCATCCAAGTAATTCCTTTGATGCGGTACCCTGCACCTCCACCTTGCAGAAGGTAGACCAGGTTTCAGCATTGTTTACCATGTGTTCAGGACTGGTGTGCCATTTCAGTAAATGCAGGATGCTCATCAGCTAAATTATAAAGAAGAAAAGCAACATAATGGCTGTTCCTTTCAAAATCCCCTGATGGACTGCTCTAAAGCAGACCCTCCCACATTCAGCACTGTAAAGGCACAGCTCACTATCACCTATCAATTTTCTGGTCTATGCAGGCATCTTATTCTGAGCACATTAAAGCCATGTTGATAAGAGCAAAATGGTTTATTTTTTTTAGTCTAGATTTCAAAGAAATGTTCTTAAGAAGGAAGGTATGTCTAAGAAGCAATGCCTTACCACAGCACTCTTATTAGCATTTCTTCAAAGATGCCTTCAACTTGGGCCCAGCTACAAAGACAAAATCTGCATTTGAATAAAGATATTCAAAATGAAGCTGAAAATTGTCGGAGTCTTATGGAAAAGATGGACATAAGCCACAAAGCCGAAATGTAGCAAAAGAAAAGAGACAGTAAGTGTGCACAGATAAGCAGCTCTTGTGTGTTAGATATGGCATCGGAAAAAAAGGAGAAACTGCCTACATTTCAGCAGCCTCATGCTGATCCCAAAAAAGCAGGGAAATTTCAGTCATTTGACTTGTCACCAATTACCACCAGTGCTAAAGCCAAGGAGGTCTTGCAGAGTTGTAAGTAATTACTGCCAAGATCACTGAAAAAGACCTTCCAATATATCCAGACCTGTGTGATGAGAGCCTGATCCTTCACAAAAACACAGAACAAACCCAGGGAGGATAATTATGCAGTCTCTATGAGACAATTTTTCTTCATAAGGCCAGGCAATTAGGGTTCAAATCTCAGTATGCTTCTTTTATTCTATACTGTTTAGTTGGGCCAAGTGTGTATATAAAAATAAATATTAATCATGAGTTTTGAAATAATTTTTTAGAACAGGATTTAGAAAGGATCACAGCAACAAATTCCACATTTTCACCACAAGAATATAATGTTTGCCAAACCCCATGACTTACTTTTAACATTACTTATGGGCTTTCTTAGATATTATGCATTAACTGAGTAACTTCTCAAATTAAAAAAAAAAAACTGGTTACATTATGTATAAATGCAACCTTTTCAGTGTTTATCTTCCAGAAAGATAACTGACAATGACACCTCATACCTATTTTTCTAGCATCCTTGTGATTCCATTCATAACCTTTCTCAGTTATAAATTACTATATTCAGAGACAATGACTTATTGTAATTTAGACATACCAATCAGTCTAATCTCCAAGAAATAATAATATAATAAAGTTTCACACAAAATGCTTGCCAAGAATGCACTGTCTTTATCCTACCTGCAGTGAAAACTGATGAAGAAACTTGGATCCATTACAATTTAGCTGTCTAGTAATATTCAGAGGTTTCTCCTACAGAAACATATATTTACCTTTTTTTTCATGTGCTTTACTTGTTTGTAAAATTTCTTATTAGTACCCTTAGTTTGTTGTACATTTTATTTACCTCAGTTAATAGAAACAGTCATTCTTTTTCCTTTCATTCGAATTTCGTTTGGGTTCACTTAATCTCCCTGAGAAGAGTGTTTCATTATTTATCCAAACTTGTGTTCCTGGCCTTTCACTTCCATTCTGCCAGTGGTTAACTCAGTTCTTGTTGAAAGAAAACATTAGAGTTCAAACATGTTTTTTCAAAATGATTTTGTAAGAAAACCTTTCAGATAGAGCACAAAAAAAGTTAGATGCTAGAACCCAATTTTTTCAAACTAAATCTGTTGAAACATTAGCAGGAATTTAGTGAAGAATTCTGAATAGCTTTAAATAAAATCTGACTCTGTAAATCTGGTACTGACATAGTCCTTGTTATCAAGCAGCTGTTCCAGACAACATACGTTTCCTGAATGTTCCTATAAACAATCAAATCTTAAAAGATATCACCCTTGGCATAAGTCAATGAGGAATAAAGAATAATTTTTTTAAAGTACATATTTATTTAACAGGTGGTGCTTTTGCTTACTACAGAAGTACCTGTTTAGCTTCTAATAACAATATTGATGGAAGTCTGCTAGATTTATATTGCAAAATTTTGACTGATGGATTTTAATATTTTAAATTTTGAAAGGAGCAACTAAAGGCAAGAACATACAAAAATATCCCCACTGGAGCACAAGAGAGGAGGAGTTTTGAACAAATTTACATATAGCAGGAATAAAACATTGTTTAACTTTATTTGAGATCAGGCAGATAAAACAAGCATTGTTTATATCCTGATTTCCTAACTGTAAGGTTTATGCACACATTCACAGATCACTCAATGTATAAAAAAAAGTTCATTATAAAACTCAGTCCAATATCCATAACAAATTCTGGCTTTAGTCTGCAAGAGTTAAATATGAAAGGGTCAGATTTACTTGGAATATCACAGAACTGGACATCAGGGCAAGCCCAAATCAAAAATAATAACTTAATCTATCTGCAGACCAGAAATTCAATGACTTAGGAATGCTTCACTATGACTCAGGACCATTTATAAAGATATATTGTTGTAATAGACATGGCAGGAATTATCTTTGTCAAACACCACCAGCTTACACTTTCTTCTTTTAAGCTTTGGAGAGATCTTATTTCAAACTATGTAACTCTGAACATGCTCAGGAAGTAACAGACTTCATGGCAAATAAAGAAAACAAATGCAGTGAGGTTTTATGAAGGGGAAAGGCATACAGGGAGTATAATCCTAAATAAGGTTCAATGAGGGAAGCAGCACCACTAGTAAAATTCTCAGCCCTCCATGGGCTGAACCATTGGTCTGTTTATTGCAAGTCATGAACATCATCTTAATATTTGCTGTTTATGGGCTGCAGGGACAAATGATGAAACTGCACTAATATAAATATTTGTCACAATAAACCATAACTGACGTCTCTTTATCATCCTCATATGCTGGGAATTACTGAGACTCCATCAAGCTCTGTACGGTCTCTACTCTACATGGTTACAGGAAAACAAGAATAAAGAACAAAGGGAAAAGCCACAATTTCTCTCATGACTTTTCTTCTTGTGGCTTAATGCAATGGTTATCATGTCACCCTGTCAAGATCGAGATAAATGGAACAGTTGGAAGCTGAAGCTTAAAACAGTTTCAAGCCTGGCTGTGCTTACACATTAAGAAATGACTGGAAGATGCCTCAGCTCACGGAGAACCGAGCGCCCTGAGAAAAGACATTATTCCAGAAAAACAGTATACTCTCCAGCTATTCTTTCTTTTATTTTCTTTTTTTTTTCCTCCTGCTGTTGTTGAAATGTTAGCATCAGTTGGCACACTTTCTGCTCCCCATCTGCCAACATTTCAGTAAAACACTGATCATTCTGATGAGAAAGGTGAAAAAAACCATCAGGTTCAAACAGAAACTTGTATAAAAGTTTATGCATGATTCAGTCTCCCATAGGGCTTTTTAGTCTATAGCATAAATCTCTAGAGCCAAAATGTAATAAAGAGGGAAAACAGTGAAGGAAAATGAGTCCTAAAACTTTAAAGACCACATTTTACCCTTGTTATTCACACAGAGCATTACCTAACCCAGCACGAAAAAAAACCCAGATACTTTCAAAACAAGTAACAGGGAAAACTTGACTATAGCATGAATACAAGAATTTTTTAAATGCATGATCCCTGGCAATGTTCTAACTTTGGCACCAAAGTTTTTAATTTCCTGTATGTTACAATTCTAAACATGGGAGAATTGAATATACTTGGGTTTGTACAAGAATGGCCCTTCAAAATAGCAGGTGTCACCCAGCTCGACTCTCAAACTCACAATTTTGACTGCAGTGCTCCCTCCCAGTGCAGCCCACGCATCCAGCAGAATAAATCTGGGCAATTCTGCAGTGGATCACAGCATCCTCTTCCACAAAAGGCCAGGAAAGACCTCTTCAGCTCAAGGCAGCAGCAGCTCCAACCTGCAGTGCTTTTTCCTGAATCCAAGATCCTAATACCCTCTGTGCCATTCACAAAATGAATTTTTAATAGGAAAAAACTAAAATCTAAGTATTTTAGAAAGAGGAGGCATCATAATCAGAAATGGCATAAAGTCATCTGATTTCCAATGAAAATGTTACTGAAATAGTGTCTCTATTCAGCAAGTATTTTGCAGCTCTCCCACTCAACTTCCTATGTCTACAGTGCAATATATTTACAGGTTTTAACAATTTTTAATGATTCCCAAAAGAACTAGGCTGGTATATGTAAACATCAATACAGAAGTTTAAATGATAAACAGGTTAAACATAAACTGAGGAAAGGAATGAAGAGAACTGATTTTCTTTTGTGTGGAAATTAACTGCTGGTAAGTAGCTTGGAGCTGGCTAGTTAGATAATTTATTTAAAACAAAATGTTTGCACAATAGTAGCAGATTCTAGATTTCTCTATTATTTTTGGGCAATAAAAACCTTTTCTGTGCCATCTTTGTCTATTGGAAATTGCACAATAAAGTTGGTGAGCTTTTTTGGCATCTGTCCTGTTAAGTAATTAAAGTCATTCAAATTGCAGTATTAAATGTTTAAATAGCTGTTTCTGTGTGTGTTGGGTGGCTATATACCTACATGATGAAGAAAATTAAAGAAAAGGGAGATGAGAAGCTCTAAGAAACAAGTTACAATGTTTCTTTTCTCTCAGATGACACAAAATAATTGAATACTTTAAGAGCTTTCCTCACAGAAAAGCCATAGCACTCCATTTTTTGTGATCTGTCTTGTACTTTCTTATAAAGAGAGAAAAACATTCTAACTGTATATTTCCTCAATCTGTCCTTTCTCCTTTAAAATATGAATGAATCCTGTAGAAGTGCCTGTCGTGTAGTGGTATTGTACAGGCATCGGACACATCTCTCCAAAATTAGGAAAAATTTATTTCTGTTTTTCAGTAATGCAAAAAAACATTATCCAGCTTTGTTTACATCCTTCAGATGTCTGAGAGCCTTAAAAAACCCTCTCTCACCCTTAACTCTTCCCCTCTACAGGTCTGAATAGCCACATCAAACAGACACAAAGCCACTTTTCTGAGTTGCACGAAGAGCATTTGAAGCTTATTTTGCAAGTTATATGAAATGTCTTCCTTATCACAGCCTACAATATATATTTTGTTTTTTCAAATCACCATGAATGTCCTTAAAACTGAAGGCTAATGCTAAGCCAGCATAACATGGTGAGCTGCTCTGCAAGAGCATCCCCACACCAGTGCTGTAGCTGCCTGCACTATCAGCCCTGCAGAGAGGCTGCCAATTTGGTCAAAAGGCAGCTGTTTCGAAAACTCCTCAAGGATAAGATCACTCCTGGTTCGACGCAGATTTGGGGCTTGTGGCTTCAGAGTGAAAAGTTCAACGAAATACTTCACTGCACAAACAGCTACCACTTGGAGCTGTTCTCAAGCAAAGATGTTCGGTCTCCAGTTTTGCCTGTGGTAAAGCAAAGCATATGTCTGCAGAGGACCTCAGGCCTCTCTTGAAATCCTCTCTGTTGGCAACATAAGTTGCCATAATAAGTCATAGCATAAGTCAAATAATTAAAATGCTTTAAAAAGAAAAAAGAAATAAATTTAAATTATTCCCACATGGGCATGCTTATGCAAGGCCTTCTGCTTGCTTGCATGTATAGAGTTTCAGCAAAAGGAAAGATGCAAGATACTACTTGTAATAGTATTATGTATAATACGAATATATAAGTGTTATAAAATTATGTAAGAACAAATACTATTTTAAAGAGTCTATGAATGACTGCCTGCAGTGGGTAGGAGCTGGGTTATGGAGACTTACTTTAAGCTGTTGGTGTCTGTTCAATAGCTGATCTTAGATCAGTGGCACACATTTTTGAGTGAATATCGAGGTCTGGGGCCTTGCTGGAGATGCTCCCTCTGCTTTCAGCTGTGCAAACCGACCTTCACTCAGGTAGGTGGGAAGAGCAGACACAGTGAGTGCGAAGGCACATCAGAGAGGAAACTTCCACCCAAGCAGAGCTGCTGGACATTAACTCCTGTGGACAAGCCCCTTGGTTCTGTGAAAGAGAGGGTTTGTAGCCCTCCCTCTGACAGGTACTGCTGGTGCTCCCGCAATCCATGCGGCACTAATGGCAGCACTGCTTTCCCCGCTCCGCCGGCACCTCGCTCCTGTGCTGCCGAGCATCGCTGCGTTAGGACTTGATTCCTCTGACTAATTTTAGGCACGCGGGCAACTTCTCCCGTAACTAGGCAAGAAACATATGGCTGCTCGACTGTACCTGTCACGAGTTGCCATGTTGAGTTTGAGGAGATATCAGCTGAATCCTGCGGGGAGCACTGCCTGGATCTCCCGCAGCGATGGTGCTTGTTGTGTGATTGCGGCGGCACCGAGGACACGTGCGCAGCGTGTCAGATCCCATTAACGGAGTGATGTCCATCCAGCTCCCAGGAGACCCACACCCTGCTCCAACTGCTGAGAGCCAGCAGGACTCGGAGACACAGCATCTTGTGCTCTCCCAGGCCCTGGGTTTGGATATTCCTTATCCCAACCAAGAGCCAAGCTTAAAATCGGCCACCTCCCATTTGCGCTGGACCTGAGCCCAGTTTCACCCAGGTTCGGAGCGGAAAAGTCGAAACTGGATAGACTAGCCTAGTAAGACTAGCAAGAAGGTCTAAAATGCCCACCCTACTCCCCTTCCTGTTTTTCTTTCAATTCCTTGGTCACAAGCCAAAAAGGATCACAAAATTCCAAAAGGCATATCCACATAAAAGAATCTCAGGGATAACATTAGTGTTTCTGTAGATGATCTCAGAAAAATCACAGCCTCTGCTACTTACCTGAGATTTGCTTGATAGATCTAACAGGATGATTTTACTCTTAATGCATATGTGCTCCTAGACAGGCAGTGTGATTACCCAACGTTGGATTTCCACTGTAAAATTAAACTTTCTTTCCCATATGGCAGTAATTGCAGTACAGGATCTCAGTAGGCGTATAAAACAGAGAGTACAGGGAAGATATATAGCAGAGGCAGGCTCTGCCAACTCTGAAAACACTTCTATGCAAATTGAAAGCTAAAATCAGAATTTTTAACCAAACAAAAGTGTATTCTCAGGTTTGGGAACCAAAATAAATGTAGGTATTTAGTTTTGGTATACCTGTATATAAAGCAATCATCTCATGGCTTATTTTAAGAAAATTATGTATAACACAGATTCTAAATAATGCAAGGTTATGCAATTCTTAATAAACGTTAAAGGAAATGTCCCTAACTCTGTGAAGACATTGGCTATTCCAATAGTTTTTCTCTTCATTCCTGAATTTGAATCTTTGTCACTAACAGTGAATCAATCAGACAGGGCTCAAAGAATATGGAAAAAAATTAAAATGAGAAGGGGAAGAAAAGGACATTCGTGCCATTGAATTTTCTCTTTTGAAGCCTTTATGTCAAGAAACAAAAGAGCAGTTGAGAGAGCACCTATTGAGTCTAGAATGACCAGAAATTTAAGGTTTTACTAGGAAACAGTAATGGCCACATGAGCCAATATAACTTTTTTATGTGTTGTTATGATGGGAATTTTTTTATATATAGAAAAGCAAGGTCCATTTTTCATCTAAAGTTGTGCTGGGTGTGATCAGAGTGGCGTTCGTGCAATAAATTACTTTTTACTGCTTCTCCTTGCTGTTAATACTGCAATGCTATTTTAGAAAATGACAAATATTTTCCTTTATGTCACACAGTAATACAGTTCCTAGTAAAGTCTACTCTTGCTGCCATTTTGCACATGATGACACAAAGGGATGATACCAACAGTCTGAATAAGCCTCAACTGATTTTTTGGTCTTGGTCTAATTTTTCAAAATTAGAAGTTTAGAAAATCATGGGAGCACATGTTTTGAGACAGATTTACATGTATTTGCTAATAAAAGGAGTGTTTTTATCCAACTTCATTACTAGGTATTTAATTTTTCAAAGGTAAAGACAAAATTTTAGAATTTTATTTTGATAATATTTTTTCATAGTGTCTCTATAGATTGTATTTCATACATCTCTGAAAAATCATTTTGCATCCAAAATGATAGTCAGAACCATAAACCATTGGGGAAAAGAAACATACATTTTTGCCTTTAAATCTTGGTGTAAAGGACTTAAACATTTAGTGCTCCTTTAACTCAGTCTCCTGTCTGCCACAGGTTCTTGTTAAATTTCAAAATGTTTTCAAAACCTTACTAAATCACCATTAGTTTGCTCATTAGAGATGGATGTTTCCTCCTTTAACTTCAACACGTTGCACTGAAGATGTGAATGAGAAAGTCTGCCAGGCACGTAAGATACTGCTCAGACATGAGATACTGATCCTTAAATCATTAGAAGTGATCCACAAGTAGATTTCTTTTTTAAATCATGAACATAACTTCTTAGCAAATTCTCTATTATTTCCCTTTCCCCCTTCAAGATGGTAGGCATAGAAACTTATAACCTCAATAACATTAAATAAGTTTAAAAAATGCTTTGTTTTGTAAGACAAAAACCTATTTTCTGTAACCCTAAAAATACAGACGTAGGAAATGTCTAACATAAACAAGGATACTTCTGAATTAAAAAGATATAAAATATTATTACAAGTTTTCTCCCGCTTCTTTAAATCTTTCAAATATTGGAAAAAATGCTCAGTAAAGCACTATGGTTTTATCTCTCCACAGTATGGGCTAGTTCAGCTGTTCCACCACAATTGTTGCTAAGAGCTCGGAATTCTCCATCCAAACATTACACAAATACAAGTTAGTGTGCTATGAAGTAAGAAAGTAGTAAATCACAGTGTCTCCTCATCTGTAATTAGGAAGCCATAAATTCCAGACAAATGAGAGGCTTTTTGCTTCTCATGCATGCATGTGTGTGTTCACACAGGCAGAGAAGTTTCTCCCGAGCTGTAAGGAAATCCAGCAGCGGCTGAAATCTGCCTGCACGGGGGAGCTACGATGGTCTGTTTGTTGGAACAGACTTTGCTTGTTTAGAAACCACAGAAATCCATCTCTGGCTCTCAGAGTGCTGTCTGCTTACAACAAGCTCATTTTATATTGCAATTGTTAAATTCATTTATTGAAATAGCTCTGGGCCCTACAAGAAGAACCTCCCTCCAACCTCCCCTCTGCAAAATAAAAGACTAAATACCAGTGCACAACAAGAATGGGAAGTACTTGAAAACAATAGCTGGTTAGGCGAGCAAATATTTAAAATATTAGTAAACCAGCATGTGGCTCTGCAAAAGAAGACATTTAAATTCTCTCCCATTCCCTTCCTCATTTCTTATTGTTCTTTCAGAGGAATGAAGCAGTCAAGAACAGCATTTGTTTAGCATTAGGAAAGACCTCAGCATAACTGAGAGCTTGGGGAAATCTCAAGCCCAGGACAGATCATTTATGAATTTGGTGGTACAAAAGAAAAACCCATATTTATCAGTATGGCACCTTCTGGAGAAAACTTCCTTTCTTTCCTTTTTTTTTTTTTAAGCAATAAATGTAAACAACCTTTCGAAGCGAATTCTGAGATCTCAAGGAATCACATTATGACTTGATATATTCTTATAAAAGAAACTCTGTTTCCATCTTCCTAATAGGTTTATGTACCATACCTCAGGCAACACGCACACAATGGGCATAAATTGTTTATACTGCTCTGCAAATCATTTAAGGAGTTATATATAGTAAAAGAGTAATATACATCAAATTAGCTTGTAAAGGCAAGGCAAACATAAGATGAACGGAACAGCAATGCAGAAAAATAAGCCTATTAGTAGTGAACTCAGTAGTAACATCCCATTTAGAAGTACTTTAATTAATACCAGTCCCTGAATGCTTGTGGCAACTGGAACAAACCAACAGATTATTATGAGGTGCCAGTGTTTTTCAGCCTAAGTAAATCCTCACATGATTACTTATGATGTTTTAATTGTCTGTGAGGAGGAATTGTTACTTTTGATTTTACTACATACCCTTAATTTGTTCCTGCCTTTTGAAATATTATTTCAACAGCAATGCTGGTAGAGAAAAACATTACTTGAGAAAAACATAACTACCAGGGCCAGCTTACCAGAAATGATGCTGTACCCCCAGAGTAGGTGGTGAACAGCAGTCAGATAAGAAACAGAGCCAGGCTGCTCAAAACACCCCCAGGGCAAAAGATCAGACAGAAAACTTCTTCCAGGCCTCTTCTTTCAAAAAATAATGCTTTTATTCTCTGTGGTGAAGTAATTAAGAAACATTTTTTTGCTATTACCTTTCTCCATCTATTTGAGGCTGGTACGCTGCACAGTAAACTCCTAAATTTGAGGGCATAATTTCCCTCAAATCTCTCATTTCCTAAATATGGCTCTACAACATAGTTAGCAACAAACACTCTTAGCAAAAAGTAGAAAAATCTATTTGGATAAACCAAGTGTTGTGCACCAGTTTAATTTTTACACTGCATGAGCAAATATTGATTTCCAACACATCCTGCCCATTACATCGTGCTTCCTCCATGATAAAGTTAACATAGATGCTACATATTTGCATTTCTATAAGCCAAGCTCTAGAACTAAGTAGCAATTTAACCAGAAAATGCATAATTCAGCAGCTCCCCAAACTTCCTCGTTCACAGCCACATTACATATGTTTCTGCTTCAATTCAACACCATGAGGATCTCTGATAGACAAGCGTGTTACTCCTGCAAATTTACACATACATACAGATCTTTTTACACATTTTCAGCACTCACTTTTCCTAGGATGTTTTTATTTGGGTGATCTGTTCTTACCACTTGCAGTTCTGAATTCCCAGCTACCCTTACACTGAATCAATATTGAAACGGTTTTCACACCAAGCTGGCCGTTCCCCAGTACCAGGAGCTGTGCTGTGTGAAATAAAGATCTGCTTGAACAACTTGGTCCTCCTAAAAATGCACCCTCCTCTATCCCTGGACTGAAAGCTCAGAATTCCATCTGCCATTACATTCACTGGAAGAAAGTGCTAAAAAAGAGGCAGGCAGCAGAGACAATAAGCTCCTTTGAGTCTATGGCTGCTGGGATCCATTTTTCCAACCATGTTCCTTCTCTGAGGGGACTTCTGGGCAGCATCCCGGGAATTCGGCGGGCTGCACGTATATTACACTTTGTCATGTTGACTGGAGATTTAGAGCTGGTGGATGGAGTTAAAGGAGCAGTAAATAATTCACTTCAGTTGGAAAGAGAAAATAGGAAACAAGAGAAGCTCTTCTGAGTCTCAGTGAAAACTAAGAGGTGAGGGAAGTTATCTTGATTCTTTCAGATGCCCAGCTTATCAACATGTCAGAGGCAGTGTGGTAATGAAACTCAAATTCCTGAAACAAGATCAGCAGCTGGAATGAAATCCAGCTCTAAGAAATGGCACCATTGCACTGAGGTTTTCCTTCATGCTTAACAGAATATTCACAACTATTCTTCTGCATGGGGTATTTCTGCTTATTAAAAACTGAGTGGAACTGTATTCAGTGCACCCAATTCTGCCCAGCCACCCAGACAAAACTCTGACTATTTCTCTGAGATCACAGGTCAAGTCTATAAAATTTTCCTTTTATTCTTTTCAGGAGACAGAGATTATATAAAATCCATCTATTCTGTTGGCACTGTCAGACCTCTGCAATACACAGGTGCTTGATGTATGGTTTTAGCTCTCCAGACGTTTTGATACCCTGTCATTCCAATAAGCTATTGAGATTGAAAAGTGAATTGAGAAGAGAGAAGGAAAATACCTCCACTCCTCTGACAGCCAAGAAGAATTTCACAAATGCTCTATTCCCATTGAGGTATCACCAGATAAGCACAAGCTCTATTCCCATTCAGCTGGCACTTGCCCTGTCACAGGAATGAAGATGCATTGTCTTCTTGGGAACGGCATGAGAAAATGTTACAAAACATGAAGAGTCATCAAGAAAATCTGCATTAACCTCTGTGACTGTAAAACATACTGCTGCAGCAGCTCGAGGTAAAGCCACAAGGTAGTGCAAACAGATGGATTTGGACAGAACTACAGCAGCATGCAGCACTTTTGAAGAGTCTCTGATCTGGGTATTTGTTCTCAGTAATTATGTCCGGTGGACCAAACGCCATAAGGAAATTTTGTTTCCTTATGAAGCTGCACTGTTTTATTTTATTGTTGTGCATGGTTTGCTCATATAAAGCTGTGCAGGGCTGTTCTGTGTAGATTGCCCTGTCTAAAAAGAATGAGAAAACAGGTACTTCCAAAGCTCATTTGAAGGCAGAAGCATCAATGGGTTATCCCCAGCTGCAGCTACCGAGCAAGAGTTTCAGGCGGGCAGATCCACACTCAGAGAAAAGCCCAGTGGGTCCCTGAGAGAGCTTCTCAGTCAGGCTCAATGAAGTCTCTTAGTGCCATCTACAACCCAGCATAGGGTACCTCAAATTAGCCCTGTCTTCTGAAAACGAGCAGGCTTCAAAGAAATGGAAACATTCGATTTTTATACTTTACTGTGTTGCCTGTGAAACCTCAAGATTTGGGCTTGCGCAGAAGCTCATTGTAGACTACATGACACAGCAGGGCAGGATGACCCAGCATTCACACCTCTGCTCAGAGTCCTTGTGAATCAACCTTCTCTGTTAGAAAATGCTGAATGAGCTTTCCTAATCAACTCTACTGATTTTTCCCGACTCCTGGTAGGTGCACAGTGGGGGCCAGGGAGTTACATGCAGCCAATTTCTTGCTATTTCATACTGTTGTGGTCCCATTTGTCCTCTTTCCTTGTGTTCCCTCTGAAGTAATCCTCTTTGGGCTGGTCATGCTGGATCTGCCTCCTTGAGTGAGCATTAGCAACATCCTGGCTGAGCTGCTGTAGGAAGAGAGGTGGTGTGCTCAGGAGTAGATAGGAGGATTAAATGAATGAGAATGAAAATTAATAGCAGAGATTTTGGGATGCAGAACTGACTGAGATGAGAACAGACCAGGGAAGAGGTATGGGAATCTCCCTGAATGGGATATGAGGCTCTAGGCAGAGAGGCCCCCAAAACGCCATATAGGAATTCCATATATTCATTATCATCCGGGGTGTAATATTTCTTTGTTCTGTCAAAATGTGTTAGGCACATGTGAGCTGCTTTATGCCACTGCTGCCATTTTTCTTCACAGAAATTCAGAGAAGCTTCCTTGGTGCTAATACACCACAATAGGATACAGGAGAAAAATAACTGCTCAGTTAAGATACCTCTGATGGGATAAAGCTCTTCAACTAAGCTTCCTGCACTCAGGCTACAGAGAAATCTCCTTTACCTCAAGGATTAGAGCTATCATTCACTGAGAGGAAGCTGTTGACAATACATAACACTCTCCTTGCTAGGATCTGAAAATGTACTTTTCACCTAGTTATGAACAGACCCATCGGTCACTGGGCTGACTTTTATTTTTAAAAACAGGAAACAGTGCCTTTATTCGAATTTGAAGACTAGTAATTCTTTGAATAAAACCATAACAATAAAAGGGTTTGTCCTTATGAGCATGTCTCTGATACGTGACAGTATGTGTGTAAATTTGCTTTGATGTGTTTTTAAGAATTTAAAAATGGTGACTGCATAACAAGATGAAATGGGCTAAACTGTCAGATCTACCACTGCAAGATTCTCCTCTCTTATTTTCAACAGATTGTCATTTTCCCTTTTCATTATCCTTCTTGATATTTAAAAATATTACATACAATTGGAAGAATAATGAAATGTGTACTTCTGTTACTTTTGCTTCATCCCTAAAATAGTCACTAATACTAACATAATAAAACACCAGCCTTACAGCATATTTAGCATACAGAACCAAACAGCTTTGTTGTTAGAAATTCAGTCATTCATTATATTAGGCAGAGGGTTTTTCTTACGTTTGTAAAACTTAATCACAATTTCCTTCCTTTTAATTCAAAAAGAAAACAATTTATTGGTTCCCTAGAATATCCCCTGACAGATGTTATAAAATTTCATTGATTCCATGTTTATTATTTAGTAATAAAAGCACATTTAAGTCACTGCATTGTAAAAATATAATTAATACTAGTTAATCTAATGGGTTTAAGTTCTTGTGAATTACTACACCAAATATTTGACATCTTCAAGTTTTTCCTAAATATATCTCTTAATATATTAGTTCTTTTATCAGAAAGCCTCTTCTATCAGTAGCATCCAACTGTACTGTTTTCCTAACATTTGGTTAAGCACATTTTACACTTTTTTTCTGGTCAGTGGATCCCTCAGCATGTAACAAGCATTCCCAAACCAGAATCATTAGCAGCTTTTTTCTCCCAGATTATTGCAATTAAAGCTTTATATTTTATTCATTTGGTGAGTTCTATGGACGGATATTCTTAGAAATATAATTTGGTTAAGTATTAACAGAGTTTTGACTATTTTTTTCACAATTATTTAATTGACTGGATTGACTAATGACAAATGAGGAAACAAGAGACTACACAGATGTACTCAACCTTAAAGTTCTTTTCCAACCTAAATGATTCTGTGATTCTACATGAAGTAAGAAAACAGGATAGATATGACAAATTTTCATGCTACATAAAAAAAAAAAGAGCAAAACAAAAAAGAAATGCATTAAGGATTCCTACTATGCCAAATTTATTACATTGCAACCTCTACACTGGTTTGACTATTTCTTCTGAAAGTAAGAACTCATATGGCTCCAATAATTCCATTTATGACTGCATTAAGATCTTCAGTTAATTAATCTGCATGATTTCTGTGGTCGCCAGAAGGGAAACCAAATCAGGGAACTAAATTATTTGGCCACAACACAAAGTAGAAAAAGTAAACCTGGGTTTCCTAGTACTGCTCCCCCATGTTCTCTTTCTCACCTTCAGTGTGCCAGATTATCCTTGTCTTTTCAGATTTCCTGCTCAGACCTGTCTGGAAGAAACTGAGAAAGAAAGGCAGGCTACAAATATTTATTTCTGTAAGTGGTTTTGCAGGAACCCTGACTAAAACTGTGTAGAATGCTCGATGCACTGAACATCAGTCTTGCAGTCCACAGCAGCCTAACAAGTAAAGACAAGTAAATTTTGGCACTTGGGTTAATCCTATCAATCACTCAAATAACCAAAAAAATTAAATTAGAATATAAAAAGTGCCAGTACTAAAAAAGTGTTTTGGAAAGGTATAAACTGCAAGGCAAAGCAGCATTTACAGGTAGTTGACAACCTTATTAGCTGAAGATTCTGCTCTCCCTTCTAGAGAAACACCACCTTCAGTAAAGCACTCAGAGAAAAACTACCTTTATTCTGGTAGATAAGACAGCCTGTATTTATAGCCTTAGGTAAAATTAAGCATCATATTCATATGTATCTATATATATCTATCTATATATATCATGGAATGTACTCAGAAAAATTATGAAGAGAGCAATAGCGCTTATGTCAATTATTTCATAAAGAATTAAAGTTTCAGTGCAATACAGAACAAAATGGAGCACTTAATAAAAAATACAATAGATAAACCCAAGAAAAAGATAGTTACTGTTCCTATCAATATTGGAGTAGGTAAAAGAATGAAGATGAAAATAATATTTGTTAAAGGACAGAATGTGAAAATAAATAGGATTGATAGAGGCGTTATGGATATTAAATGTTGCACTGGGAAACCTGGTGTTTGAATGTGTCATGGGCTCTCTAGGACACGACTAGGTTATGAAATGACCACTTAAAACCAAGATTTTAAAGTTTGTACAACATGATGATGCTAGGAAAATAAAATATTTCAAGTACATTCTCAAAGAATGCCCAGCTTGAATGTTGTCAATAAGGATAGCAGGACAAGATATTTGTTTATTTGACCATAAATGAAGAGGAAAAGACTCAATACCAGGAATTATCTGACTTTAGGCATACTCAGCATACAGAATAGAAAACAGTAGCAAACCTGGGATTCTACATTAACTTTAATGCCCAAGAAAGGAAAATTAAAAGAGCTGAGAAAATGAGACTGTAATACTTACAGAAATGAACAGGCCTATTTTAATGACCAGCAACATTTTAAATTTAACCACCAAAGGAAATCGTGGACTGGTTTAAATCAGCATTACTTCAGTTACTCACTGTTGTTGTATTTTTGCACTCATTGAAAACTTGATCCCTAAACTCAACCATCAGAGGACAGCCACAATCCAGTCACTGGAGGGACTTAAATCTTGAGGAATAATACTGATATACCTGAGAATTGTAAGATGACCTGAACATGCTGACTAAAGAAATTGAAAGCTGTTACCTGAAGCACAAGAAGCATAAAAGTCTGAGCTATGACATTAATATTCAACGTCCATAATTTTGCCATTCTCCCTCTTTGGAGATAAATAGCAATGTTCCATAATACTTCAGAATATGCAAGGAAAATGGGAAAACCTTTGGTGCTGTCCAAACTGATGCATGGAGAATTAATGAAATCAGATACTCACTAATCTGCTTTATTAGTTTTGAGGCAGCTGAGGAATCCACATGTCAATCTAACAGGCTCTCTGACATAAATCTGACAATACCCATTGAATCAGATGGTCATCACCGGAAGCAGGTCTGTCCTTCAACAAAGTTTAAGCATTTTCTTTTAAAAGATTTGAGCTTTATTACCAGAATAAAAGTAGGAGGCTCCTTTGGTTTGGTTGGGAGATGAGTTTATTTTAGCTCAGTTCCACTTACCAAATCAATTCTGGGATGAGGATTCATCCCGAGCTGACACCTCTGCAAGGGCAGCATTGCATCCCCTACCTTGGTGAAAGCCACAGTCAGAGACAGTCTCATCATCATAAAGTTCTCCTAAACTGCCATATTCTCACAAGATACCCAGCCCAGGGCAAAGGACGCTGCCCAGCAAGGACAGGGGTAACACTGCTTCTGTATTTTAGCAAAGCTCAAAATGAGATTCTACCTTCACTTGTACAGAAAAGAGAGAGCAGCGGAAGATGCCCTAGTGGCTCAAGCTCCACTTAGAAACATGAGGTGAAAAAGCAGGAATCCTTCACTGGCACTTCAGGAAAGTGTTTGATATTGTTCTGATAGGAAATATTAACATAATAAATGTCTGAACGTGACTACAGCAAGAAGGCAAGGTTGAAGTTTGCCTCACGAAGCAGAGGGCCTGAAAGGGAGCACCTCTCTGTGTCGTGCCTTTCTGCCCTTCTCTCAGAGGATAATTCATCTGCATCCTTCCCCTCTAACCTCCCAACAATCTTCCCTAATTATCTTCATCTAACACAAATTCATTTTTGCTTCCTACCCTTTGTTCAGGTTTGCTCAGTAGTTTTCAGATTTACAGCTGACAGATGAACAGCACAATCATGTAAACTGCAGTTTCTTAGGAAACCAATCTAAAAATGAACATCCAGGCTTTTCAGATATTTTAACCAGTGTTACAGTTCAAGATCTATGCTAAAGGATGAATACATGTGACAAAGAAAAGCAAGCATTTAAGCCCTTTGAGAAGCTGAGGTCTCATTTTTGTTCACATGCCGTGGCCTCCGTAATTGATAGATGCAGAACACAGTACGTGCTGTGGGGAATAAAAAATTC
This sequence comes from Ptilonorhynchus violaceus, assembly GCA_013397565.1. Lineage (NCBI taxonomy): Eukaryota > Metazoa > Chordata > Aves > Passeriformes > Ptilonorhynchidae > Ptilonorhynchus > Ptilonorhynchus violaceus. The sequence continues at coordinate 1,140,233 of VZRJ01009813.1, read as the reverse complement.
AACAACTTCAGGAAGGGGGCCACAGTGCACTGAAGATATATATAATATTGGAGGCAGCAGGAGGCAAGTTGCTTCCTAGTCATATTTTACCCTAAAATACTTTGTGATGAACACAGGGATTAGGCTTGGGTTTAGAGACTTGTTTAGAGAGTAAAGAAGGGTGTAAAGTATGGACAGATGGAAGGTTATATGCAGTTGAAAATCTTGCAGTTTTATGAAAACTATTACAGCATTCAAGGTCTTACTCAAAACCTTGAGAAGTCTGGAGACTTTTCAATTTTTCTTTTTTAAAAAAAAAATCCACTTCTTTTATTTGTCGCCCAAGAACTGGAAATATAAATATATTTTATAATTAAAAAATTAGCACTTAGAGAAAGAGGAAGATTCCAGTTCTTCTAAACTTCATTTTTCCCTGTTCTTACATATTGATTTTAAAACGACTTTCATGACACTGAATGTTTTAATCATGGTGTTGGCACACCTTAGCCTCGCAATACAGAGAGGTAAAATGGTATTCAAAATGATCTTGTAATCCCATGCCTACATTATTAAAATTATGAATGGACAATTATGATCTGAGCAGGGCAGTCTAGAGGCAAACCTCACAGGGATGCAGCATTCCAGTGGGACGGGAGCTGCAGTTCACAGTGCCTGGCATGGTGTATAATTTGCCTTTCTTTTCTGTTTCAAGATGATACACATGGACTGCCTTAGAGGGAAAGCCATCAAAAGTGCAAGAGCAACTTGGTGCTCACTCTTCCAGCTCTCCAGAGGCCAGGCTCAGCAGAAATCCTGCTTGAATGCCCGGGTAATCTCCACTGGGGAGTTCCCAGCTGGAACTGCACCGGGAGGAAAGCTGACCTACCTAGCACCATATCTGATCACACATCAAGGAGAGTTTAACACCGCAATGGGCTGCTGGAAGCTCCAGTGCCAGATGCTAATTCAGTACTGAGGGAGGATTTTGCAGAAGCAAAAGCCAGTGGTGACTGAAGCATTTCACTGTGACCAAAGCACACCAAAGCTCTGGAAATACTAAGTGGCAGCAACAATAAATTGCATTTCTCTCACAGAAACACACTCATACTCAGCACTTTCTGTAACATTGCACCTGGTCAGGGAAATATATTTACTAATCATCACAGAAAAGTTACCCTTAAAACTTTTTAAGTTGAAAATCTCATTGGGTTTGAATTTCCCCCCCTTTTTTCTGGCTAAAAATATATTATTCTACTACAACTGTACGATTAAGGGACATCACTAATTTGTTATGGAATATACAAAGCAATAAATAAGTTTGGAAGATTGTTAAATTATGAAACTAGAATTAAGGCATTTAATAACCATAAAGAAGATTCTATATATTCCAAGCAGTTCTATTCCAAAACCATTAACATTATTTTTCTATTATATAGGATCAGATAAAAATAGATAGAAAAACCTACAATGATTGCAGATAATTTTTCATAACTGGTGTCAAAGCCCTAAATTACAGGGCACACTGAAGTTCCATGACCAGTGACTTTTCATTGTTTCTCCGTGAATTACTCTGAAAAAAATCTTTAAGTTAAGAATTAAAAAAATATAAAGATTTCTGAAGGAAAAGCAACTTCATTATACATGCAAATATATGTTTTAAATGGTGTGGGAACCGCACATTCTTTATATATGCACATTAGTTGGCCAACAATTTCCACACATAACAAGTTATCTCACCTGTATTAGAAATATTTTTGTTTTACTTGGAATCCTAAGACTTGCTAAATAATCTGGTTATGAACTTTACACTCCCATTAGAAAATCAAGTTGGATGTAAGAAGAATCCAATTATAAATTATTTGACTGAAATAGGCTTTTTTCTTTGCATTTAGTTTTCACAGGATTCTTTCACACTTGCTTGTAGAAAACACTTGTAAAGTAAAAGAGATTTTTTAAAATGAGACATACTCCAGGGTTGAGCACTCACATTTCACCTTCCGGCAGCTGTGTCGTGATTTCCTTAAATGTAGGATCAGTGATAGAAACACAGATAATAACACTAATTCTAGCTGTAACAGCAGAAAAAACCATGATTTTGTAAAGAACCTGAGAACTCCTTTTGAAACAAAAGATGCACCTCTTGAGGAAAATAAAAGGCAACAGGCATTTCCCTGAATAATGCTGATCATACTCCTGCTCAATCTATAACATATGAATTTCAAGTACTGTCACGTAGCAAATTCCTATAGACACTTTTTTTTTAACTGACTTAATGGATTCAAATAGCTTTTGTTAAATCAGGAAGAACTATGTATAACTCCAAGGTTTATTATACTGTGCTAGGTTTTTCTTGTAATTGACGCTTTTTTCACTTTTTGACAAAATTAATAAATATTAAGGTTCACCTTAGACTATTTCAATCTTGCTACAATTACCATCATCTGTTAATACAGCATGTGTGACATGACAAGAATATCAGTCCCTGAAAGTTGCTCACTCTCAGCCAATTTTGCAATTGTCTCTGGCAAATTATTGCATTAAGCAATAATTTTCCCACCATTCCAACGTGAAACCAGTCCAGAAGCTGATACACACCCATAGGTCCCATTTGGAAAACCACTGTGGCCTCTGTGGCTGCAACTGCCTTAAGCCAGGCTCACACCTTTCAAATTCACCCACACATGATCCTGACATGCTCAAAGCACTATAAGACCTCCCAGTTACACTTATTTCACTATTTTAGGGGTGAAACAAAAGCTATGCTGCACATGAATAATGCAAAACACAGCATTTCAGCACAAAGTGCTTCCATTGCAGCATCAAGGCATGCTCTGTTTTGAGAGAATGCCAGAGCTGACTCAGAAGAAACAGGTGATTAAACTTCAGTCTAACTGATTACTATTTTTACATTCAAAATACTAATTGTTTCAAAAAGAAGGTGGGTAAAGCAAAATCTAAAAAAAAAAAGAGTGAAGGTATAGACAGCATAAATACCTTAACTTCACAGTCATGGTACTTTTATGGTTCAGAATTTTTATAGTTCAGACTGTTTCCTGGGAAACATGTTTGAAAAAAATATTCAACAGCAATTAGGTCCACAGATTTATGTATGTTTAGAAATTCCATGTCAAGGAGGAAGATAAGGTATTTGAAGTACTGACAGGTTCTAGCAGCCAGACAGAATGGGGACGGATAAAGGCATGAAAATTTGCTGAAGTCTTTTAAAATAAAGTAATTCCTCACACAGTAGTATTAAAGTCCTGCTGCTGCTAGTATGCATTGTCAGCAAACACCTTAATGAGGAGGTCACAGACAAGCTACTTTATTCTACAGGAGGCATTAAGCCTATTAAATTTATTTCTACCTTATTGACACAATTTTGCATTTGAAAGCAGGTACCAATGGCATGGAGCCACTCAAAGGTTGTTAACGTTTAAACAAAAGTCTAATTTCACAGGAAGCCAAAGGTTCTGAGGGTCAAAATCAGTGCTAGTAGGGAGGCATACATCCACTAATAACTTTTCCACGGAAAAGTGAAACACTTTTCTATCTGTGATGTGAGATGATACAGGACTAAAAACAGGCTGACATGTTGTGCTTGCAGCTCCACACGCTCAGATCCTGTAGTGATCAGAGCTGTGCATGCTGTGAGCAGCACACAACCAAGGAAAGATCTGCATATCTGCTCTCCACATTTTCCTTGCATGCCAAGAAAAAGCGTTGGCCTCACCTGTTTGGTTGAATGTGGGCGGCAGGAGCAGCACAACTACAAGAACAACACAAATGCAAAAAAACCCTTGATGATGGGGAGGAAAACACATACAGAAAATTTTATTGTGACACAGTTGCAGCCAAGCACAGTCACATTCTTCCAACTCAAGAAATTAAAAAAAACCCTTTCATTTATATAGTTCTTTTTGAATTTTATTGTCTCAAAATTGGCAGGGCTATCAGGTCTCAAATGCTCTCACGGGAGATTCAAACAAAAATCTATTGATGTTTGCAGAGATCTTAATATAAAATTGTGTCTGGCACTGTAGAAATTGTTTCTTTTCCAAAAAAAAAAAAAAAGAAAAAAAAAACCAAAAAGCAAAAGTGTTTGACTAACCAAGTTTCTCCTGTGTTTATGAGACTCTTTTCATTCTGTTTTCTCGTGGGAAAGAATGTGGGCACCGGAAAAAGAAGGGAAGAACGTCTTCCAAGGTAAGAGAGAAATGATCTTCCATTAGCTTAGATTTGAGAGCATCAACACTGTAGGCAGAGGCTGATATGTGACTGTGATTCAGGATATTTGCTTGGGGGAATCCTGCCTATCAAGACTCCAAATGAGCTCCCTCTGCAAATTTGGGAAATCTGCTGTTTGCCACTATAATTTTCTTTTTCATTAATGTGACACGAGTCTAGCAGTTTACTGCTTCAGCAGAAACAGACTTGTCCTGAACTGTCTCCCATCATCTGTCACAGGCACTTCGTCTTCCTCAACACAAATTTTGTTATAGTAGCTGAATTGTTTTGGCTCCTCTTCTCTCCCACATTAACTCTGTGGATTCCCAGCGTCGGTCATACAGGGTGAGCGTGACATTTTTCATTCATATTCTTTCTGTCGGTCGTTTCAATGCATGAAATAGATTTCCTACTCCCATCACAATAAAAATGTCAGTTTAGCGAAAAAAAAAAAATAGATTTAGGAAGAAAATAGGAACCTGTTTGAATCATTAATTTTTAAAATAAAATATGTTCTTAATTTGAGGTGTGTGGGTTTGTTTGCTGGAAATCACTAATTCTGTATTTTACTTCATCACACAGCAGTGATGCTACATTTTCAGAGGCTTCTTTGAGAACCATGTAGTAATGTACAGTATAACAGCAAAACTATGGAATTAAAAAAAAAAAAACACAAAAAAGAAACCTATTTTACCAACATGAAATCTTGTGAATAATTTAGGATGAATTAGTATAAGAACCAAAGATTTCCCACACACCCTTTCAACAAAACCACTTTATCTGTGCCCAATTCTTCATATCTACATTGGGGATAAGGGCGTGGCCTTCAAGATGTGCCATAAGAAAAAAGACATTTTGAACTGAGTCTTCAGAAGACAGCAGTAGCAGTGGTCATCAAATAAATCCTGCAGGTAATGTATGGCTATTAAAAGAAACTAAGCAATTAATGAGACAGGCCTGAATTTCTCCCTCCTGTTCCCAAGTCCTAAGTAATTACAGGGGGAGCAAGAGCAGAACCATATCCAAGAGCTATGGTGTGCTGTGATGCAAATAAAACAATTAGGAATCAAGGAATTAATAAAGACTTCATTTGTGTCAGATCTGAAATATCTAACCAATATAACTGGCTTTAATTTGACATTTCTTTCTAGGGCATACGACAGAAATTTAATTAAATCAATACATTTCTCCTCAATGTTAAGTATCCCTTTTTTTTATGTCTATGCTTGCATCTTGACCATTATTAAACTCTAACTCAAGTCAAGTAAACATGAAAACTTAAAGGAGAAGCCTTTGAAATGTAGACAATTATGTACAATGGATGTTTTTTTCCTATTTTTAAATAGTATTTTTATTTCAGAAGAGAAAATGTTAACAGCTCCAACTTCTAGAGCCATTTATTAAGAAGGATATTGGAGAATAAATAATTATGGAAAAAATATGCAAATGAATGCCTAATTCATTGAAAGTTTTCTGATAAATACTTCATCTTGTTTGCAAAATTTACAGGTGAAATTTGTGAAAATTTCTATAAGAAAACCCAAACTGCCACCAGGTAAATGTTTTGATGGACATCTTGGAAATTTTATCTGAATTTATGATGAGCAATTATTGTCCTACATGACAGTGACAGTGTCTTCTTTATGGGACAAATGTCCCTTAAACCGGTTATTTTTTTATAAATACATAGGAAGAGAGAAACCCTTTAATACTGAGAAGACCCTGGTTTCATTCTGTGGATGAAATTGTAAGTATGAATCAACACCCAAACACCAACATTCACAAAACTCACTGCAATGCACCACCATTCTCATTTTAAGATCTTGCTCTGTATAAGCAGAGTCTCCAGGAAAAGGAAAAGAAAGAGAGCAACAGCTCTATTATTTACTTGGAAGAACAAGAAGGGCTCCTTGCTGCCACGCTACTGGAAAGCACAAAAATCTCATTGGAATGGGAATAAAAGCTGGAGAATTAAACCCTCACAAGTACAAAATAGAAGGTATGGATGCAAAAGTGGTTGGTTCCCTTCTACAGCAACCAAAATAGCTGTAGAAAAGTTTATGATCAGTATTTAGGCAGACTTTTGGATTAAGTTCTTGCAGGACCCCTATATTCTTGAGTTTGAGGATAATGCCTTTTTCTAACAATTTTATCTCTAAACTCATTTTAATTCATCTATAATCAGCTTGTAATAAGAATGTCCCACAGGTATTAGCCTGTGCTTTAATGTGAAAAGGCTCAACCCACCTATTCCTTAGCAACCAGTTTACTCTGGGTATAGAGCAGCACTATTTCTAGAATCAAAACTGATTGCAGTGATCTGTGTCATTCCTGATGGGAACTTATGATTTTTTTGTCATTTGCAAAATAACTTTTTGCCAGCTTTTGCACTTCCCAAGTGCAGCATAAAGAAGAATGGTTTTTTTTCCCTGTATATTTCAACTTGGCCCAATCAGCCTTTTTTGCTTAAAAAAGATGAGAGTTGTGTGGTTTTGCTTTTTTTTTCATTTACTGTTGAATCCTAAATCAAGGTGAAACAAGTATAAAATGCATTCCTGAAAAAAATATTCGGCATTCATCACCATTTAAATAGATTAGTTGAACCAATCCACCTCAATAAGAGCAGGATTAAGAAAATAACCAGGCTGAATTATGCTTTTAACTTTAAAAGTGATCGTTGTGTTTACCTCCAGAGAGCATTCAGAGATAAATGGCTGCTATTAAAGTGATGATCTCATCAACACATGGCAGCCTTTCTCTCCTCACTTCACACACTGTGAAGAAAACAGAATTATCCTTCTTCTTGGAACCCATTTTATTTCCTCATGCCTCTCAAACTGGGAGAAATGAAGGCAATATCACAAAGTGTTAGCTCTCATGCAAAGGACAGGTCAAATTCTTGTCATTCACATTTGCAGATGAGCAAAATTTTTAATAGTATTTTAATTAATTTCTATAGAGTCTCCTATTTCTCCTCAAATGATGGAGTGGTTTGCCTTTTAGAAACACTGGAATGATCCATCTCTCCTTCACCGCCAGCCTCCTGCATGGGGGTATTAAGAACAACAGCACAAACGTTCCCTTTCTTGAACATCAAAAGCACTTTACAATGGTTTACAAGTGCTTTACAGAAGCACAGACAATATTGCCTGTCACAACAGATCCCTGTGCTGCCTGACATCTCAGTCCATGCACAGACTGACTGACACACCTATCAGAGAACAGCCTGCAGTGCCCAGTGTGGAGGGATGCAACAGCACGGGCAGAGCCGAGGAATCCCAACTGTTTTCTGCCTCAGACAGTAGTCAAGACACTTTTCTGCATCCTAACACAAAAAATAGATTAGAAAATATAGTCTACATTACCCATCCTTTCTAACTAGTTCATGTTCTCACTAACTCTTAAGCAACAAGTTCCCATGCAAATTAAACTTGCTCTCTCAGCATCACCTCATAAATGGAGTTTAGTCTCATGCAAGCCTGAAAGTCATGTACAGTGAAAAACACTACTCAAAGGCAGTGGCCAAAGAAAAGACCCTTTGACTTCGGTTTTGCTTTAAACTGGAACACAATGTTCCTCTTTCACAATTCAGTCTTAGAGATAACACACAATGGAGAGACATCAACATAAAAAATACTTATTGGTGGAGATAATGAAGTATTTCTGCACAGCAACCAGGAAAACCTTTACAAAGGTATTTGTCCTTAAATTGGTCCAAAAATGAATTCCCGGTTTAGTCACTGATTTATAACACATGCAAGGCACTTAATCACTCTACACCAATAAAAACTCTCTAGCCAACTTGTCTGAGCACTAGGAAATTTGTTTTCTTAAATATTTTAGCATGCTCTGAAGCCACTAGATGAACCTTGTGTGAATAGAAAATATTACTGGATATCTCTGTGGGAAAAGAATTCTTGTCTTAAAGATCCCATTGAGGAATTATGTCATCAGTTAAACAAAATGTATGAAAAACTATAATCCAGCCTTCCCCTTGCATTTTGATATGCTCCACAGGTACTAAATCAATATATTTCCATTTATTCTCCTAACACCATAATGAGAAAGAGAGGACGAATAACATCTTTTTTTCCAAAAGCTATATAAAATTCAGAGGAGAAAAGTGACTATCCCAAGGGAAAAACAACGTCAAGCATAGTGGTGACTCAGCCAAGTCCAAAGTTACTGCCTTATCCCAAACTGGAGACCCCTTTATTTTTCTATATTTTAAGCTCTCTCTTCTCAATTTTTTTAAAACAACTTGGGTCCACATGAGGTCAAATGGAAAAGCATTGAGCTCATCTAAGAGGATAACAACAAGAGGTAGCCATCACGCCTGCTGTTTGACTCATAACATCCACAAGAATTTCTTCCAGCAGCAGCAGGTTAGAAAAACAAGATCTTCAGCTATAAACATTGAGATACACTATTGATTTAGAGACTTTTGCTCCTCTCAATCCTCCAAATTCCATAGATTTTTCTTTGAGGTTGAAGTTTGACTGCAGGTGGTCCAAACACAAAGGCAGTGCTCTATCGGGTGGACAAGACCCAACCTCCTCTGCTGCTAAAAATTAAATTTTCCACAATCACAAAGCTCTGATGTTTTCTGTAAAGAACAAGATATTTTTCCTGCTTCATCAAACAGATAACAGACTTATGGCATAGAGGTAAGAAAAGCCATTCATTTAACTGTTATTTGTTTGGGTGAGTGTATTTGTGTTGCTATTTTTGTTTCCTTTTAAAGTAACCAGCGCATGGGAAAAGTTAAAGGCTTCAGTTACCATCTGGACAGTCAAAACCTATTAGGAGTATATAGGAATTTATAAAATTTACTTGTAAATTTAACAATGCTTCACAGCATCTTTTTTTAGGTATACGCTAGCCAAAACAAACTGGAATAGAAACAAAGCCTGGTGTTTCTGAAACAGATGTTGTAAAGACATAGAGGCAAAAATAAAAACTGACAAGGGACTTAGAACTTTATTATACCTTCCACAGGAAAAAAAACCAGGGTGAAAAATTTTCTTATGTAACATTATGGATGAATGAATGGCCTGCAACTGAATTCTTTCACTTCATTTGAACAGCTATTTAAAGAAAAGGATATATACCTTTAAAACTTTGGAAAGTCCTACAGTTAAGTACAAAAGAATTGACCAAATAATGGCATACAATCTGGGAGAGGTTGAAACATGAGTGCTCTTTGAGAGAAGCCTGGAAAACAACTTCAGAAAGAGTTTATATACATTTACTAAAATGCTTTTTAGTGCAGCTATAGGAAGATTTGACAGAGAGAGGAGATGAAAAGGAAAGGTGAGACTGAACATGTAAAGAACAAATTTCCCCTAGATTGCACAACAAATTCCTAAGAAATGGCAGTGCTGTTGCACTATATACAGGCTGACATTCACAGATAAGTGTCAAAGGATCCCATTATCTTGGGTATTTATTGTGAATTTAATTCCAGCCCTTGTCTCCAGTGGAGCTCCACTGAGGTGATCAAGGCATTTCCTGCAATTCTGCCAGAGCCTTTGTTGGGAGGGGACTCAGGGGCACAGTGACAGGCTTAGGCCAGGTGGATGCAATTGTCCAATGCCATGAAAAGAAGAGCCAGTTGCTGACAGTGGGATCAACTCCAGGAGTCCAGTAGAGAGTGGGAAGGGCCTCCAAGATACCAAGGCTGACACTAGAAGAGCCTCTTCAGGGCAAACTGCCCTCTTTTGAAGATTATTCTACAACATTGACAAGAATGACAAATATCCAATCATACTGCTAAGTGGAGTACAAGTAATCAGCTAATTATCTGTTTTACATAATGAGTGAGGGATGTGTTTTCACCCAAGGAAAACAGATAAAAGGAAGAAATAACATTTCCCATAAGCATCAGATGACAAGGCAGACCAAACTTCAGAGAGATGTGTCAAAACACCAAATCAAGCAGAAAAGAGCACCTTCTCCCCAGCCTGGGAGAAGGCAGCAGTGCTCAGATCAGAACTGAGCTGCCAGCATGGGTGGCTGAGCCAGCCCTGGAGATCTAGGAGCACTCAGGAACATGGATCTAAAGCTGACAAAACTAAAGCACTGCTGGAAGTGTTGTGGTTGCTTTGATGGCAAAGAATTGTTATCTTAAAGGCTAACTTAGCCCTGCCTAACCTCACAACATCCTTGTAGTCTTCCCAAGCTGCCTGCCCCTTCTTCCAAAAGTCATAAGCTCTCCCCTTTTTCCTGAGTTCCAGCCAAAGTTCTCTGTTCAGCCAGGCTGGTCTTCCCCACCAGCTCATCTTCCAGCACAGGGAATGGCCTTCTCCTGCGTGTTTTAAGACTTCCTTCTTGAAGAATATCCAGCCTTCCTGGACTCCCCTGCCCTTCAGGAATGCCTCTGAAAGGACTCTCTCAAGCAGTCTTCTAAAAAGGCCCAGGTCTGTCCTTCACAAGTCCAAAGCAGCAGTTCTGCTGACACCCCTCCTCACTGCGAGAATCAAAACCTCATCCTTTCGTAAGCACCATTCCCAAGACAGTCTCCAACCATGTGAATGCCACTATAGCACACCAGATTTCTTGGGAAAAAGGCTTTTCCCGTGGAAGACCTTAAGTGTTGCAGAGGTTAACACCATCATTAAAAAAGCTGATACAATAAACATAAGCTAGAATATCACAAAGCTTTTCATTAAAATTCTGAGTGATATCAAATTGTTAGTTATTTCAGTAATCTCAGGGCAGACAGAAAAATGGCCCAGAACCCAGCACTGATGGAGATCTCACATTTAGTAACAATCAAAAGTAGTGAATATTGATACTTCTCTGAATGCCTGGGGACTCTGTGTCTCTGGAGCCATGACAGCATTAATAAAGAGCTAATCAATAAAATAAATCTGACTGCAATTTCTCCTGGTAATGATTGAATTAAAGTCATTAATGCCATATTTCTTTTGCAAAGTTTATCTAGCTTGATGATAGTAAACATGACCCTGACTGACAAGAACAGCCTCGCAGTTATGCTGCTGCATATATTTTATGTATTTTATATCTGTTAGCATCCAATTATAAAATAGAAGTATCCTCTGCCTTCACCAATGACCTTTGAAAATTACTTTTACCATTTGAAACATTCTCCTTTTCTCCCTTAGAAGAAAAGAGCAGAGGAGAAAAAGTAATGATGGACTATAGTGAGTAAGGGAAACACACACCATTCTGCAAGCCTAAATTTATAAGCACAAAATGTTGGGGTTGTTTCATGATTGAACACCTCTTTGCAAATGCAATCTATGCTTGCACACTGAAAATCTGGTTATTTCATATCTTTACAAACTCGGATTCTCCACTGTTATTTGAACAAGAAATATATAGAGAGAATATGATCTTTGACATTTTAATTAAAACCTATTAAAAAGTCTATAGCAAGTAATAAAGTATAAATTGTCTCCCTAATTTCAACCTGCACTGCAACTGTGTCATGAATTCAGATAACCACGGATAAAAATCTTTCACAGCTAAGAGCATGGGCTGAGCAAAATATTCTGGGCCTGACACCTAATTAAGATATACTTCCCCCTGATGAAGAAAGTTCTTCATCCATTACTGTGTGTTACAGTGGTTCAGGGCTATATTTAAAAGACCATTAAAAATGTACCTGAAGGCAAAGTCAATCTTTATATTTGACAGCTTTTTCGCAGTAAGTAGCAAAGTGAATATTTTATTGCTTTATGATCTAATGACCATTCTGTTTAATCTTAATGGAGTAAAGATGAGTAAGAAAATATGCTTAGGGGATATACTAATACATCAATTATGGAGAGTGGGAAAGTACTTTAAAAAAGTACCGGTAATCTATTGTAAATGAACATCTCAATAAGCACTCCTAGCCACAGGGAGAGCTAAAAGAGATGCATTAAAAATCTACTCAGATTCTGCTCATTATAGATATGTTCTTCTCAGCTCTTAAGTAATGCAGCAATCACATAATTAACTTTTGAAAAGCAAAGCATTTAAGACAACTGTGTATCTATGGAACACTGTGGGCTTTCTCCTTGTTTTGTTCAGTGAAAACAAATTTTTCCATCTACTTTCCTTAGCATTGTTGCAGAAGTGCTCAGACAGAGGGCATTTCTTCTGAAGGTACTGCAAAAGTATAAATGTGACTCAAACCAAATGGACACTAATTTTTGGTCAAAAGAACAAGTAAAGAAAGACAGAAATAAACTCTGCTCTTGCTTAACTACAAATACACCAGGGAAACCTTCCACTAGATCAGGTTTCTCCAAGCCCCATCCAACCCGGCCTTGAACACTTCCAGGGATGGGGCTTCCACAGCTTCTCTTGGCAACCTGTGCCAGTGCCTGACCACCTTCACAGCAAAGAATTTCCTGCTAATATCTAATCTAAATCTCTCCAGAAATTTCCAACTGGGGAATTGATGCATCACAGCTACTCTCAGCTAAAGTCAATCCAACTCTAACATCCCAAGATTGTCCCAGGCAGTGTCAAGTGTGCCAACATGCACTGACTCACCCAGGCAGGCTTCCAACTGAATTAAGAAACATGAATATCATTGACATGAGTGTGATGTGCACTAATTCTGCCCAACATTTTATGGAAAGAAAAAGAAACAGGAAATATCAAAAGTGGCAGTTGACAGATAATTTACTGACAGGTTTTTATCTTATGAATAAGTGTCTACCATGGGTACATTTCTTTGCCTATATAACTCAAATGAAACCTTTTTATTTGACTAATAACATAGCAAACCCTAAATTTAAGGAGTGATTATTAAAGTGAATTTATATGTGATATAGAAAAATTGCATTTCCATTTGCAAAATGAAAATAAAAAGCCTCTGTACTACAATTACAAGAAGGTCTGTGTGTGGGATTCAAATTCACATACGTTAAAAAAAAAATTCGATTTTCACTTCTCCATCAACACAAGCTGTTTCACGAGTATTTCAGCACAAAGTCTTGTCATATAGTTTAAATAACCAAGAGATTTTATTTCTTTGCAGTATTATAGAAGTTTTTTAAGTCAAGGAGAAATGAAGCTGGCTGCAAATTATTTTTTAAAGCTCTTGGATGCCTTTCTTAATCTAAAGACTGGGGAGACGTATGTATCTTGTGTTTGAGAAAGCAGACTACTGCTATTCATGGCTGTATATTAATCAATGACAACTTAGCCCCCTGATAAAATGTCTCAAGTGGAAAAGCTAGTGATGCTCAAGCAGATTTTAGATAGTGGATCTAGTTACATTTTTACATCTAGCTACAGATTTTTGATGTAGTTTACATGGATAAGAAAATTATTATCAACAGTTTCCTCATGCCTAAACATTAAACTATTTATATTAAATGGCCATGTATGTCTTTGTATATTATACACACTTGTATACACAATTTTGTATACATTGCTTTAAAGCTGGTGATGACAAAGGTCTATTTATTCCTTTGGTTTTTATTTTCAAAGCACGAGTCACATCGTGAACTTTTCAACGGAATGCACTGCAGGCAGCTATGGAAAACTGCTTTTAGAGCCCCCTTCTCAGCTGCTGGAGTAATGAAAGCAAAAAAATCACGTTCTGAAAATTGCTGTGAGAAACTAAAGCTGTGAGGATTAAATAACAGCAGTGACGCAGCCGAGTGTTTAAACTGAACTCATTGTTTTGGAAGAACAGTAAAAGCAAACGCTGCATTTTTGATGTTTTGCAGCATAAGTGGAAGGAACAAGAAAAAGTGCATTGCAAAGAGTCCGTGGATATGAGTCAGTATTGGATTAGGAGTACAAGGGCTTGTCTTCACCCTCCTGCCCAGCCCCAAACCACAGCTTCTTCCTCTCAGCAACTTGAACGTAAACAATAAACCATCGTTTGGAAGATCCCAACCTTGATGACTACAAAGCCAAATGGAGACTACATTCATTTTAGATAAAAAACCCCAAACAAACAAAAAAAACCAAAGCAAGAACAAAATTATTGCTTCTCCCTTTTTGGGCAAAACCATGACTGCCCATTTCCCCTGCCTTCATTCCTCTTACCCTCAAATTAAGAATCCTGTCTCAAAATGAAAAAAAAGGTAGGTATGATTAACAGATTAAGAAGCATATTTGAAATGAAAAGTTGCAATTTTCATTACTGCTGAAAATTATATTTTTCAATAAATCATCCATTCTCTTCCACCATCCCTCCACTGTCAGCTAATGTAGGACTTTATATCGAAGTAAGAGCAATAAAATCCCATCTCGTATCATTGAATTTAAAATGTCATAAGGCACAAATGCACTCACACTTTGAGTTGCTGCTTGGTTTAGAGGTGCCTTCAAAAAGCAAGCCCCAAACCTGCAACTAATATCTATAATTGATCTGGTTTGTGTATCAAAATAACATCATTAACTATGTAGCCATAATGTACTTTCAGATTATAATTAAAAAATGTTTAATAAACTCTTTCTCCTTTCCATACTTCAACAGAATTAAAAAACAGAATTTTAAAAGTTCTGTTTTCTATGTTGATACTTAAACAAAATATTTTAAAAGTATTAAATGCATTAAAGTATTGAAAGTATTCAAAAATTCAGTTATAAAAGAAGGAGAGAAGGGCAAAAAATCATTGCATCCTCAACATCTAAATTAGTATTGCCAATTTATAGGGAATATAGCACAGATCATAATTTTAAGATGCATTCCATTTCTGTAAATAAAATAATTTATCCACTCTCAGCCAAATTTTTTGTCCTTTCCTAGGATTGAGACTATTGCATAGAAGAAAACATGATAAGAGGAATAAACTGACTTGTCCAAACTAGATGAATTTCTGTATTGGTAAGGTATATGCTGTTAAGGCACCTCTGAGACCACTCCAGATACAGTGCTGGCCTCTTCTCACTTATAAAGAAGAACATAAGCATTTGAGCTACTCGGTGTTTATCCTGGCAAAGAATCAACTTACTTGTGGTACAGCCTAACACCTCCTTTAAATTTCCAAATTATTGTTTGAAAACAAATTTTCTATAGAATATCTCTAGTTATGTATATACCTATCTTCGAGCCCAATATTTTATATCATTTGGTAAAATATTGTCATCAAATAGTGGTGAATGTCAATGCAAGTAACACTTTGCATAGGACACTCTTTACTCTTGATTGCCTCCTTTGCAGCAATTTCTGTATGGCTTTTTTCCATAGAATGTTCCTGAAATAGCAGAGTACACCCCATGCTTTAAGTAAGGGTATTTATTTGAAGATATCACTGACTGAAGCAAGAATATAATGAGCTGAGCTGTGTTAAAGGAGACAGCTGACTGACGCAGAATCCAGAAACATCATCTTAAAAGGAATCTAGAGAGTTTGTGACCAGAAGTTAATTACAATAAGAGACATTTTCATCCGAGCCCTGTGTTAACTCTTAAGGCTGTTTCGGGTTGCAGCCTATATTACAGTCCCTAAATTCATGCATATGTTATTTTACATCAATATTTGACTGGTGAACTTCAAAGAAACACACAATCTGTAAGCATGTCATTCTTTCCTGAGCTCAAGACTAGTCAACAACAACAACCTTCCCTCGTACTAAAAATAGGTATTTCTGCTTCTGTTTTTGACTGACAGAAACTACAACACATTAGACCCCTTTCGGATTCAGACCAGAAAAGCAATCTAGGAAAACCAAGTTAAAGCTTTATTTAAAGAGTCATGAATATCATCCCTATTCAGTGTCTTGGATCCCTTGATCCATTACATATTAATACACATGTAACATAATACCTGAACATTTCTATTCTCTGAGCATTAAATGCAGTAAATAAAGTTTTAAATCAGTATCTGTGATGTACATATTTAACTGAGAAGAGCTGTCTTAGAAAGGACATAGGCCAAGTAATGTTCATATATTTGCATCTATACTTGGCTTTGGAAATATGTGTGATATTTGTACATGGTATTTTTCTAAGTGTTCTGCTGAAATTTAGGTGGAAATAAACATTTGATACAGAGTTAGACAGTTCTGAACTGAGCTTCCTAAGCAAACAACCTCCCAAAAAGTTAATCCCAGAACGACAAACTTTGCGTTGTGGGTTATTTCCTTAGTTTTTGTTTATGTTGAAAATTTGTCTGAATAATTAAGCATTTGCAAGTCAAATGAGCTGGTAGGACTCTTCAGCTTCAGCTGTTATTGCATGCTGTTCCTTTGAACAATATTTACAATGCAACAAGAGAGAAAACAAGGAAGATCCTGTGGTTCCTGACAAATGCTGCTAATGAGAGTTCAGACCCTTGTTTAGCCTTTGCAGCACCTCCTTCACAGGCAGCTGAATGCCACTGGCTATTCAGCCACTGCATTTTAATTACAGGTTGAGCCACTGCAGAGCAAAGTATTCAGAGAGAAATCGACTTTAGAAATTTAGAAATCCCTAATTTAATTTTCAGTGCTACTCTGACCCTTAAAAAGCGGACTTTGCTGAAGTCCACAGGAGTTTAGGAAGTGTCTCCCACAGAAGGAGGAGCCGAACCATCTGCTCTTCGTGCCTGACAAACAATTCAACATTGTTGGTATTACCTTTTCTGCAGTTTGTGTTACTTAACATTCTGCTTGTGTGGCTGCAAGACAGCTCCTGAGTGCTTTAGAGTCACTCCTCAAATGAGTATGCTGTGCCATGTTAGGATTTAGAACTGCCATTCCAAACCAGAATACTTGCAATTAACACCACTGATTTCTCTAACCAAAATCTGCTGTGATAGTGCTGAACTTCTGCTCTCAGATGGAGTCTGTCCCTCAGTACTGGCAGCACAAGAAGCATGAGTGCATCTGAAACGCTTGTGTTTTAAAAATGGTACAGTGGTAGACTGAAAGAAAATAATTTGAAAGTCATTAAATCACATCTTTCCACTGGATGAATCTGCTACAGAATGGTAATAATTTTGTGACAGCAGAACAGCGTGGTAAGATCTCACTGCAGGAAATGAAAAGGCAAGATATTTAAAATACTAAAATTAGCAAATAATGTCTAGCAATCCAATCATATTGTCTCAAACAGATGACATTTCCTTGTGACTTTTACGTCTGTGTACTGGGGAACTAAAATTATTGCACATCACCCGACGAATGGATCTAGCACAAGCAACAGTTTCCCTCCTCTAGCATTGCTTTACTGCAATCCAGGCAGCTATCAAAGAGGCAGAGAAAATGTTCATAAGCTTTGATGGGCCTCTTGGTGATTATAGATATTTTAAAAAGGGTAGGAGTTTTGGTAGGTCCCATTTCTACAGGATTCAGCATCAGAATTCACTGAGAAGGTTAGTCTTTGAGTTAAACCTCCTTTTTCTTCTTGAAGGGTCTGCCTTCTGCAAAAAGAATGTTTGAAGATCTTTTATTCAAAGAGAACCTGATTATCGGATTTTACTGAAAAGGTGTGTTTCTCCCGGTTTTATATTAGAAATGGAGGGTCTGTGATGATTATAAGAAAACAAGCAGCAAGGCAAATTGAGGTAAATGAAAGAGAAATTAAATGTTGAGCTGAATTAACACCGTAACTCATTGTTTGGTTATGCAAATAATTTCATATCAATTACTGGGTAATTATTCAGAGGGCAAAAACTCAAAGACTTCCATAAAAGTTAGAGGTGTGAAACCTCTGGAGTTCATTAAGCAAGATGAGAGCTCACAACCTGGAGTTTTAAAAATCAAGGTACCTTATTGATTATCAAATAGCAACAGCTGTTAAAAGCACAGAAAATTTAAACAACAAAAATTGTGTTAGCTTTTCAAATACCATCTCTACTTGTTTATTATCAGAACAGTCTTCAGCTGACAAGGAACGAGGGAAGACAGGAAAGAATGAAGAAATGTCCTGCAGTGTCACATACACCCCAGTGTACTGAGGCAGAATTTTTGATCCAACAATAGCGCAGACCTGTCCTGTTCTCCAGGGCGTGACTGCAGCAGGCACAGTTAAACTGCAAAGGCTTTTTTTTGCAAGGGAAATACCCATCCACCACAGCACAAAGCTCCAGTGGTTTAACAGCTTCACAAGTGCCAATATTCTCTCTGATTTTCACAGACCTTTAGCAGCAGAAAGGACCATCATTTCTCTGTGACAATAAGGCATCTGGCTTAGCTCTGCACATAACTAATACAAGTGGATTAAAGATGCCCCATGAATCCAAATGAGCAATGGCAACCAGATTTACAGCTCTGCTGCAAAACAGTGCGAGTTTCCAGTAACTTTGCAGCATTATCCTGTACTCATCACTCCATCTAGCAAGAGCAACTTGACAAAACTTGAAAAAGCACTGTTCACAAAGCCACTATTTTGCTAAAGTTTTGACCAAAGGCTAAATAAAAGTTCAAAATTATATTTCGCCTGGTGTTCCAAATGAGGGAGGTTACCACAATAATAGAAAGGACATTGTGCACAAAATGTCTTCAATATCTGCCAGCTCTCACAATCCCACAAACAGAAGAACCACACACGGAGTAACTGTGGCATAAGGACTCTGCTCTAATGACTAAGAGTTTATCCATAGCACAATGATATTTTCAGAGTACTCAAATAAGCACAATTCTTTCTATTCAGTTTTTATTGGGTGACTGCATGAACTAGAAAAAGTGTGTTGAATCTTTCATGTTTTGGCCCAGACAATAATACACCACTTAATAAGGATTTGTCAGAGTTTAGTTTTGTGAAAGAGTCATTAACTTCAATGGCTTCTAGACAAACAAAAGGTGTTTTGTGGAATGCAACACCAGTTTATTTCTTATTAGAGAAGCACATATTTATTATCATCAAATACTAAAAAGGAATGGAATTGGGGTGAGCATTTCTGTTTGTTTTTTTAAAGAAAGCAACACAAACTGAATCATAATTACAGTTTCCACCAGAAGTTTATTAAAAGATGGAAGCACCTCAGAAGAGGTGTTCTGAGCCCTGTTGTATGAATTATTTACTGGCATATAAAGCTTCTATTTATGACATAAGTAGACAACAATTTCTTTTTGGCAGAAATACTTTATGAAATTTAGCGCAGTAAACAGGGGTTTCAAAATTTCTAATTACCAAAATGCCAAAGATTTTGAATTATTACACAAGGTATATCTTCCAAAAGGAAAGGATGATAAATCTACCATTTAGCATTTTCAAAAGGCATAAAAAGTAACATAATTCACAGCAGAGGTGTATGCACAGAGTGCAGAGGAGTCTAACTGAGCAAACACGAGTCTAGATACCAATTTGCGATCAAGCAGCTTGATCTGCCCAGAATTAGAATAAACACCACATTAAGACCATGCTGTCAGGCTGTAACTAAAGTGGAAAGCATGCTGAGACAGTGTTCTGCTCCTTCACTGTTAGACCAAGTCCAAAACTACTGGAAATTTCTATGGGCTTTGCACAGGAACCTGAAGGGCTTTTGGACTGTTTGGAAGAACCGTAGCCATGCTTTTCACATCAGACTTATGGCCACACTGATTTTCCTGTCTTTTCAACAGGCAGAAAAGAAGCTGGTGCCTCTGAAACCCAGGAAGGAAAATGCCCTCCCTGTGGACTGAGGAGAAAGGGGATCTGTGGGTATGTTGATGCCGTGCACTGAAGGTTTGGTTAAGCAAAGATAAAACATCCCAGTTGGCCAATTCCTTCTGGTTTCCATGAGTAACAATAGCAGCAGAAATATCCAGAGTAATTCATGGCAAAATAATCTAAGACCCTGCACATGTTTCAACCTCCTCCTGTAATGAAGGAGCCATCACATTGTCACTAATTTTTTTAGTTATTTTAAACAAACACAAGCTGAATTATTTCAACACCAATTGCAGTTTCCCAGTGCAAAGTAGCCTTAATTCCCAGGCATCGCCAGGGGGATCCTGGTTTCTGAGGCTGAAGTGTTCAGGGAGAATTTTCAGCTGTTCTGTCAAGCACAAGTGCAACCGAGTTGAACCTCCCAGGTTGGCTAATTTTAACCTCTCTAAGCCCACAATAACAGATGACTCAAAAAGCAAACTTTTGAGCTTGTTTCAGTAAACACAATAATTTTCCCAGCGCTGTAATAAAAAGTGATCAATATCCTGCAGATTCCTCTTTGTAATTCAGGTGATTTACCAGCTTCAATTGGGAAAATCTAATGACCCCATTCTTCTGTGGAACAGCATAGCACTGCTTTACAAAACAGGTAATAAAATGATAACTATTCAACTGAAATACTGAAATTACATTTTAAAAAAATCAATCAATCAGAATGAATCCAACAATGAATTTACTTTAATTTCTACTTTCTTTTCTTTTTTTTTATTATGTGGATATATTTAAAAAAATACAAACCAAAACTATTTTGAAAAGATAAATGTTTGGATGCAGTCACAGCAATTACATACTTTTTTAATAGAAATGTTTTGATCTTTCAGGTCTCATCTTCAATTCATACACTTAATTTATATTATCATGTGTCAAAAATTCTACAAGGTCCTTCCTGGAAAACAGAACTTGCTATTCTGAAAGGTCTGGAGGCACAGTCAGCTTTCATCTGAGAACACTGAAGACGATCTAAAAAGTCATCCTACTTACTGACATTTCAGAGAGCATTAAACCAAACCCGTAAGAATGTCACCTGTGTGTCCATAGGGAGCAAGCAGAGAGTACACACTACATTTTCTGGAGGAAGTGGCAAGCTACAGAATATTACTTACCCTGGCTGAAAAAAAACCAATGGTGGCAAAATGACTGAATATTTATTCTAAAATATTTAGGGAAAACCAAATTATTTCTCTTAAGGTGAGAGATATTTAAAACAATGTTTCTAATTTAATCTTGTTTCATCTGTCTAGGATATGACAATTAGAATTACACTTTATTCCTTCTGATTCATGTTTTAACCATCTTGTTTGTTTGTTCATTTCTTTAAACAGAGCAAACACAATTTGAATGCAGAATTTCCCTTTCAAATTCTGTATTTGTTTCCAACGAGATAGTTTATCAAATAATGGGTTCTGGAGAAACGAGACTTTCTGAAACCGAAGTGCAAGTGTGAATAAATTTCAGAGATATGGGAGGTCAGTGCACATTCTTTCCCTCACATAATTCCTCTTCCACCCTTTGTTTGTTCATTTATAACCCCTGAAGTCTAACGCATGAATTATCCTATTGTACACGCCAACAACTTGACAGCTTGTTTTAGTAAAACTCTTATGTGCTGTGGCTTTCCTTCCAGGCTGCCAGGAACAGTTTAACAAAAAGGCTGATTAGTGCCTTTAAGTTCTCCCAGATAAACAAACTACAAAGCAAGTTTACAGTACCCAGGATCATCCATGCAAAAACACCACACGGGCTCTTTACAGTAACGACACAAATCAGGGCAGCCGAAGGTGCCTGGTCAAGAAGAAAAGCTGCTGATGGTGGAGGAGTCTGTCATATGGAGAGCAGAAATGCTCATGCCTGAGAATCTTTTGGTTAATGACATGTAATTGTTAGGACATTTCTTATCAAAGCTCCTTGAAAGAAAGACCTTTTTTTGTTTTATACACCGTGCATTTTTGGTAATAAAACATAAAAATAATTAGATAGATTTTTTTTTTCCTTTAATAAAACCTTGAACAGAGATGCTGGTTACATAAATATGTGTCTGTCTTCACCTAAGAAACTGCCTACAAAACACAGCAGACACACAGCAGATTCCCAAATCCAAGTCTGACCCAGGAAGAAGTGCACTAACTGCAGTGAGTGAGCTCTTAGCCCAGGCACCAAAATTAAACAGAAATTGCCTTTCTTGTGTTTTCAAAAACATCAAAGCTGCTTAGAGAGTGATTTTAATGAATTGCATCCTCCCATCAAGCCACAACAGAAGGCTGAAAGGACAGCAGATAAGGGAAAGAAAAGTAGAATAAGAAATGGAAAAGGAGCAAATAGATTCTGAGGTAGATCGTGACATGTGGAGAAGGAAACAATGCTCTCAAATTTCAAGGCAGGTAGGGATACTGTAAGGGACAAAGTGCAATTAAAAAAAAATGCTGACTTAAATGTCAGCAAATTAGATCCTGGCATTACTAGCTCTGCAGTCTTGGTTGCAGAATTTTAACTCTAAATCTCTCAAAAATATTAGTGCAGCTTAAGCACATGTTAAAAAGAAACAAAAAGTCAAATAAACTCAATAAAAATGTTATGGCACTTGATGATAAGTTGCACTGTTCTAGGTAATATCCAGTCATAACACCAGTTCATTGCTTGGATAAAATGAACCAGGAGAATCAGGGGAATTATTGCAGGGTTGATGCAATCAGACATCCCAACGTTGGAATTAACTGCGGCATTCATTAATTTCATGTTCAATTTTATCCATCCCTGAAATTGTAGCCAGTTATCTATTTGATGTACTTTAAAAGCCACAATCACCTCTGATTTGAATCCAGTGTATAAATACATCCCCTTTATGAAGTATTTGTCAAGATTGTAAAAGAAATTATCATTTTTAGTACAAAAATACTGATTTTCCTCATTCCATGTGGGCCTACCACAAGAAAATATTGATTTCCCAAGTAAGCAGCAAAAATGATAAGCTATGTGTGTATATGGACTAGTCTGCTATAATTTTAATCCATCTGGGTTTATATCATATTGCTGGGATAAAATCCATCCACTTTTCTACAAAAGAACAAGGGCTACATTCTATTTCCGGGTACACCAAGGTTTATTGTGGGTTAAAGAGATAATGTATCCATGATCACATTTCACCCCACATTGAAATTGTTTTTTCCCTTTCATAGTCCTTTCATATCCCTTTTATATATTAAGTTATAAGATGGTTTTATTTTATTTTTCTTGGCTTTGGGAGTTTCTTGTCAAATACACCAGCTGTTCTTGTACCATGATTATGTACACTTAAGCAACACGAAAAAGCAAATGAAATTTAGTACACAAAGCCTCTCTCTATACAAGTTTTCTCATGAGCAAAACAATTTTTGAGGTTGTTTTACATTTTTTATATAAATATAATTGAATTTTATTTTGTCTCTCTCTGTGCGACTCTGCATAAAACCTACCTTGGAGGTCTCAAAATACTGTCTCTTTTACATGCTGCAGTTACCAAAAGGGAAAATGATTAATCAACAATATCATCTTGAACACTGATTTTACTTTTGCTGACTTCGGAAGCATCAAATATAGGAAATATCCACCCAAATACAGAAGAAGTAACTGTATGTACAGAGGATTTCTTACATGTGTTCAGCATTAAGGAATAGATTATTTTCTTTGTAAAACAGATTATTAAGGAAAGCATGCTTGTGACACATGAATAATGATTAATAGGGAAACGGAGCACTTTATATATTTGTATAAGACCAAATGAGGTGATTTATCAAGAAGTAAAATGTAACATTCTGCAGAGTGTGTCTGAATGATAAATAATCACTCACTATTTTAAGATAGGGATATTGCTTGCTGTCTTCAAGTTTCTCCTTCAGCAAAATCTTTGTCTTCACGATTAAGCCCAGAAAGATGAGTTTTACTTTTCTACCTCTGATTTGTGCTTTACATGGCACATAGATGTTCTAAGTTCGGAATCTTGCAACTTACTTGTCCTTTCCCAGACAAAAACTCTTGCCAGGCTAAGAATGAGTCTAGGAAGACAGGCAGAACTCCCTATCCACTTAAAGGAGAATTAGTCGGCAAGATCACATTCACAGACAGTGTCAATGACAAATCATTCACAGGCCAAGGGAGGATCCTTTTTTTTAAATTATGCACTAAAATACACCTACCTGCTGTCGAATTTCTTCTTCCATCTTCACTGGGGACCCCAACTCTGCGACTTGTTTGACACCTTCACTGGCATATCCTCCATACTCCCACAGGATGTAGTTCTTCGAGTGAGAGCTGCCAATGATGGCAGACCAGTGGTTGGTGCGTCCTTTGAGAGGAAAAAAACAACACAAAACAAATCAAACAACCATCGAGACAGCCTCCAAGCATAATTTCTCATTTTCAATAAAGGTTTGAAGTCCCCAGTCTTGAGGCCTTTGCGTGCTGTCAGTTCTCACTACACCAATACACCACAGCTTCAGAGCAGTAGGAACAAGCCAGTGACTGACAGAAATTGAGCATAAAACATCAGTAATTATTGGATATAACAACACAGGCAGAAATTGTGAGAAGGATTGTATTCCAGCTAATCAAGCATCCCCTCAAAATAAATAGGTTTAGTATACTTTTAGTTCACCAGAGCTCTTGCTTCAAGAAGTTTAAGAAACCTTTAATTTTAAGTTTCTATGTCAAATACTTTTGAGAAGGAAACCTGCAAAGGAAGATTTCGGTGGTCACTCTCAGATTTAACAGCAAGTTGTTTCCTTACTGAAGGGAGTGAAAAAGTAAATTTTGGTGCTTCTATATTCACCGAGTCTGCTAGCTCAGATTTCTCATAGTATAAGAGCTGTAGAGCCAAGCAGAAAGATTCCTGTTCTTGTTTCTTGTCTTGTTGAAAAAAAAAAAAATAAAAAAGCCCAAAAGTTTAAAGAAAAAAGTGTTAGGGAAGTATGATGGAATTGAAAAGAGAATTGAGCAGAAATAAGAAGTCACGAAAGTCCCACAGTCCTGGAAATAAAAATGAATTCACTTAAGTGTCAAATAACCTTCTGCAAATATATGGGCTTAAAGGAAAAGGGTGAGAAAATGAACAGCTCACATAAGCAGACAGTCTGGTAACAAGGCAAAGGCTGTAGGAGATGAGGGAGTCAGAATGATGGAGTGAGACAATATTTAACATTTTTCTTTGCAATGCAAAAGGTAGAGAGTAGCAGTAAAAACAGCTGCAAACTGAATAAATGAATGAAAAATGAATAATGAAGTAAATAAAAGGAATGCAAATTTAAGATGTGAGAGGTGGAACAATGAAATTGAAAAAGACAGTGTAGAGAATTGTATAAAGTCAGATGCAGGAACCTAATCACAAGAGAGTAGAAAATAGATTAGAAATAAAAAATGAACACCAACAGTAGTGGGAAAAAAGCTAGAAAAGTGAAGCAGACAGAATAGATAGATGGGGGAGATGCCCTAGCAGAGCAGCAAACAGAGCCTCCATAGCTTCCTTAGTCCTAAACTTGGACCAAAGCACACTTACTGAGCTCTGAACTGTAGCAGGCCTCTTGCTTTCAGAATCAATTAAAGCTAAGCAGTAATTGAGCCCTAAACGGGGAAAAAAACTAAATTAACCTTCCTTCCTCCATGGCTGACGGGACTACAATGTCAGAAGACAGTTTCTTGACCTAAGATCCAGCAATTGTTCCTTAAGTATAAGGTGGCACCCTGTCAATCCACAGAGAGATACTGTCACTCAGCTCCAGTGATGGGAACAGCAGTTTTGCCCATTCTTTCTTCCTAAAACAGGGGTCTGACTGTCCCACAAGTCACAGACAGCAGCTCATCCTGAAACACAGGAAGTGACACCTGCTGAAGCTTTTTGAAAGTGAAGGTTCCACGTTGTCCCTACAAACCTAAGGTGCATCACTACAGAGAGGAACCTGAGTGCCTTTAAGTCTTCAGTCAAATGGATAATGAATTGTTCCACGTGCTCCAAAGCTTCCCTCCCTCCCAATCCCGAACAGGACAAGAACATGTGATGCCTTTGCAGTCAGAGCGCAGCTTCTTCCATCAAACAGCTCTCCCTAAAGATACTGACTCTGCAAAGAAAGCTCCTGGTCCACCTACTTGCCCAAATGAGCTGCTCAAAATAATACCACACCTACCCTAAACTTTTCACAAAACATTTGCAAACGTTTCGCTCCTCACCTTGAACCGTCCATTTCTTATGAGAACAAAGACACAACTTGATATTTCTTAAGCTTTTTCCTCAAGCCATCAAAGAACCATCTCTATATGAGATAATCTGAGCAGTACAAGGCCAGAGCTATTTTGCATCCAGTGTCACTACCCAGGTCTTAACAGCAAACAGAACACTGACAGCTTTCCAATGCTGTTATTTCACTTCATTCTTGTAGTTTTGAGTAGTTTCTCAATTTATACACTTATATGTGCATTTTTGCATAAAGATCAAGATGCCATCACAACATGAGAATTTATCCTCTGACACATCTCATAGATGTGCTTATATTATACCATGATGCAGAGCATATCTATTTCTGTTATCATATATGGGTGATATCCAGAGAGAATAAATGCTTCGCACAAAGTGCATGTTCTTTAGGGTTTCTTAAAGCAAATTTAGAAGATAAATTAAAGAAAATATGCAAACTATGTGTTTTATGATTGGCTTTCTATTTCAGCCATATTGATGGTATAACAATAGAGTAGAATTTTTTATGTGATGGCTTGGCAAATAATTAGTGACTTACCACAGTTCATAATGAATAACATTTTATTTCAATGTAATTGCTGCACAAGCTTAACATTATAAGGAATAATGCCTATGACCAGTTTTCACTTTTAACATCACTATATCTGGACGAGATCTTTTCCTCAACTTTCAGAAATTTTAATGTAAAATCTTATTAGCTGGTACTAGCTGGTATTAATTGTGTAAGTACCAAACGGGCTTTTTTTTCACTTTTCCAGTTTAAATAAAATATTTATTTAATTCACTACTTTGTAACTGGGGAAAGACAGCAGGTTACAGAGTCCTCTACCGCAGCAAACTATTGCAACTTTCTTTATTTTCCATCATGCACCCATACTCGTCATGAGTTCGCTGACTTGGATGTAAAAGAAAAGGCCATTTATACCCACTATTACATCACTAAGCCACAGTAATTTCATAGCTTTCAATCATTTTCTCATGCCCTATTTCTAACCACCAGCTGAATCCATGGAAATAGTGCACATAAAGTGTCACACTCAGCAGATATTTAAAACATCCAATAGGCTGAAAGAGCATTCCTGCAATTATTGGGTTTGCTTATTTTATCTCCCACGTATTATGCTGACCAATAGTATTTGAACAATGCTGTGCTTCAAATGTATGAGACTCTGCACAAGTAATATTGCTTAGGCTGTTCTAAATAAGAGCTGGTACAAACCATATTTGAGTTATATGAGGCTATTCTGACACCATGACAATAATAATATTTTTTTAATCAAAATAAAAAGTCTATGTAATAAACATCAGCCACAGACAACATAACAAAGTTTAAAGACCTGTAAATGTGACTCATGTCCTCAAATAGTTTCCTAGCCTTTTTTCCCACAAACTGTGGAGTCAGTAATGAAAGACCAAATGCATAATACACATTTTTGTAACTTCAGCTTTTTCCAGTTACTTGGGTAACTGTGAAAAGCAAACTTGCAACAAAAACTTGCAATTGATTCTGTAGTTCAGAAACTTAAAAACCCAGACAGGCAAAGTTCAGAAAGTGTTTTTTATCTGTGTATTCAACCAACAAAGTCAAAGAAGACAGAGTATTCTATGTATACAATTAGTATCCTTGCACAGCAAGATTCAAAACTCACCAAAACTAACTCGAATCATTCAAAAAACTTTGAAGTAAAACAAACTGGCTAGACTGGCATGGCTGAAAAGTCAAAATGTTAGTGTGTTGCCCATCCTTTGTGGCCGTTTTCTTAAAATCTCATTTCCTACCTGTACGTTATAAGCCAACTTTCAATAAGAAAAGAAAGGAACCTTTCTCACTATAAAGGTATCTTAAAAATACAATCTTATACACACCTTAGCTCAAAATGTCAGGCAAATCAATAGATTTTATTTATAACGTGTAGCTCAGAAAGATCCATTGATTTTCAATACCGAATGTCAGCAGGATTCCATATATGTCATCATTTACACTGCTGGGCTGTAAATAAGCAATGCTGTGTCACACCACCAGCTCCAACCCTCCTCGGGGCCCCTGTGTGGTACAAGTAAAAGAATAATACTCACGTGGAAAGTCTTTGGGATGTGTTTTTTCCGACCAGTTTCCATAAAAAGTGAGCCTGTATTTGGCAGTGCCACAGGCACAACAATCTAAAATCGGTTTGTCAGTCACACCTTCTGAGGCTGAGTCTGAAAAAGCAGTAAAGTACCCATTGGAAATGGCTACAACTCAAAGCAAACAAGGACAGTAACGTTGCCATAATAAACACTTTTCTAAATAAATTGGAGTTAAACATTGGGGGTTTTTGTTTAAACTTCACTATTAGACTAAACTAGAACCCTGAAATACCTGCACCATATTTATAAGTGGATGGAATGATTTAAATCTACATTTTTCAATTAGAAGGCATTAATATTTCAGTCATTTTCAGATTCAAAAGGGATTGTTTCTTGTTGTTATCTGATAAGAACAAACCTCAGTTGATCTCAAAACACAATAGGCTTGAAGCTTCTGAACAGCCAAAGCATATGATTTTTCCAGTGGGATGCAATAACCAACTGCAACATTTAGGTTTAAGAAAGGATGAAATAGCCCAGGATTTAACAAACTAAATGCCCTGGAAACCAATGGGTATCACACAAAGACCAGGTAAAAAATTGCAAGTATCACATTTAGGGGGAGGCAAGGAGATTGTATGAGAAATGGTATACGTGTTATGGAATAACATAACTGAATGGAAGATCCCAAATTTGAACCTGGATGAAACTGTCCAAGACCTTCAAATTTTAGTTTGATACAATGAGTTCAGAGAAATATGCAGAACACAACAAGGAGGTCAGGAAGATGTTTTACCTTAACTTACCTTGTTCACAAATTTTTTTGGTGAGAGAGCCTTCATCTTGAAAATAAATTATGCGCTTCTGCACAATACTGGCTCTAAAAAGGGGGGGAAAAAAAGAAGTTTGAAATATGCTTATTACTTAAAGCTAAAAGAAAAGGCATGATAAATTGGCAAAAGGAGAGAACTGGACTGCTAAGAGCTGGGTATACTTCCCTGTACCGACAATACATATACCCAATACAGGACTACAGATAAGATATTTTTATTTCAACTTGCATTTGAATTTCACCACATTTTACAGAAACTTGAAATGTATTTACCTCTAAAGAAGTGGTCATAGGCATGTGGTGAGGACCTGTGCTCTTGAAATGCATGACAGTCAACTGAGTATTCAATATTTCAATCAAATCTTATATTACAATACTGAAGTTATATTCCATTTCAGAAAAAAATAGCACAGCTAAAGTAAGCAGCTGTTCGTAGGAAATTATGTGGCATTCTAAAGAGATAAGTACTTCTGATATGTGACAGCAATTCAGTGCAAATATCATGTCAAGCAGAAGTTAGAAAAAGAGCTAGCATAAGGTAAAGTCTTTGAAAGCAACTCAAAGGTTCCAAAAGAGAAGTCACTTTAAAGTTAATTAAGTATAGAATATTTTATTAAGGCTTATAGTTCAAAAAAAGGTAAATTTATAAGCCTCAGTTCCTCAGTTGAGGGGGCTGAATAAATCCAGTCCCAAATAAACTCTAACTACCTTCTTTGACCATTTTTAAGTATAAAATTTAATTCACATGTAAACTTTATCTTCTTTCTATAAGAAAACATATTTTGATTAAATTCAAAGACAATCTATGGACAGAGAGTCTCCTGAAGACAACATGCTTTCGGAGCTGGCACTCTTCCTTGTTTACCAGTAAGAGTACACATTCTTCTAGCAACATTTTGTACCATCACTTGTATTTAAAACTCTAAACAGCAAGGGCCAATTTCTTGTCTTACTTCAGTATTAGTCAAATAATTATCTTAATTTCTCTAGAATCATTCCTCACTCATGACAGCTCAAGTGAGAAGAAAAGCGAGACTGTATATGCTTAGATGTGTTGTTCCAGTCATGTAACCACCCTTTGAAAACGTCCCATCCATAAAATTATCAAAAATAAGATGCAATTTTACCGTGCTTTCCTTGCCAAGATGCAAGGTCAGAAGGAAGGAATCCTTCTTTTCACATTGTAAAGCACCCAGGAGAATAACTGGGTTTTGCAAACCTCTTAAAGCTAGATCTACCTGAAAAGGGTGCAAAAACTCCAGCCTGCTGTCATCCTTAACAGGGCTGGTATCTCCTCAAGGAAGATGTGGGAAAGGGCAACACAGGCAACCAATCAAGGCTGTGAAAAAACAGCGTGAAATGGAGAAGAGCAAACTGAATTTTACTAAAAGAAGGGCATGATCAACCTGCCAGTGTTTGGCAAGAGGAAACTCCTAGGACTCACCTTCATAAGGGAATGCTCACACCAGGGATAGCTTAGAGCAAATACCAGCAATTTTCTGAGTGAAACCCAGAGTTAGTTGTCTTTTATTAAATAGGAAGTGTCATGGGACAGCTTAAAAGGTGGCAGAAGACACTGACCAAGTATGTGAGAAACTTTCTGAGTAACCTTTTTCAGGGTTACTAACAAGAAATAAGGGGGAAAAAAAAAAATAAAACAAACACAACTACCAGCGCAATTGCTAAGAATAAGAGCCCAAAGGCCAACCTGTGGCAGTGGCATGCTAACTTAGCTTTTCCAGCCTTCACACCAAAGCCAAAGCTAAATCTAGACTTTTTAGATGCTACACTGCAAGGCAACAGAAAGTGGGGACACAAAAAATGCCATTTCCAACCTAAATTATTCTATGATCCTAATCCAACCAAATACAAAATTCGCTGCTTGATAAAGATCTGAATTCTGCAGATAACAAAGATATTATGAGTGTTTGAGAAGCAGTTACCAGTTATTTTAGAGATAAAATAGAGCAAGATTGTTTGAAGCCTGAACTTGTATTATGCTTTTTGCTGCAGTTAGCTTGTCACTGTAAAATGTCAAGGGAACAGTTCCTTTTCTAATAACAAAAGCTTCACAGCTTTCTGAGTCATTGTCTCTTCAGCTGTGTTTGAAACTATATAGAGAGCCAATAACTTAAATGGGAGTTTTTATACTGATTCCAAATGCACCAGGATTGGCACATTAGATGGCTGCATGAGTATCAAAAGAAGGCGAACAACTTTACAAACACTCAATCAGAAATTATTTTAAAATATTAACTGCTTTAATAATCAGTTTCTAGACTGAAGACAGACAGAAACATCTGATCAGTGTTATTTGCTAGCTTTTATAACCACCTTGTGTTCCCCTACTCTATTTTTGACATAATTTTTATTCTTCTATAAAAGTTCCGATCTTTGGACTAAGGATTCTTTCCTTTGGTTTTGAGGCTTAGAAAACCAGCTAAACATGGAATGGCTAACTTCCAGAGGTAAGAAAGCGTTTAAGAATTTACACAAGGTACACACCTGTTTAGTCTGAATAAATCCCTTCCACCACTTCCAGTGCTGTCTGAACTTAATGGGGAGATCCAATTCTTTTCCCCCACATATTAGTGGGGGACTATACTGACTATCAGAAAACAATGGATAAAAAAAAAGAAAGAGAAAGCAAATCTGACTCCAAAAATCTGTTTGTTTCCCGTATTCTTTGACGGATTTGTGCTAAAGCTTTTCCATCACCAAACTAAGGATCAAAACCGCAAGTTACAGGCATCTATACAGCTAACAGCACCTGCTTTTGTTAAAGAAAACCAATCAAACGAATTGTCCTAAAAGCGTCATTATTTCCGTTTTGAAGTTCTCATAGCAAAATGAAAGAATATCTCATTACTTCTGTAATATTTGTTTTGGCAATACTACTTTGGAGTGTCCCTGTCCTGGCCCGGCCTGGTCAGACCACATCTGAGGGGACTGCGCAAAGACTGCCTTGAAAGACTTCAGTGGAATAAGAAAGTCCCTCTACAGCACAGTTCCACAGCAATTGCACCATCCTGCTGTGAAAAGCTCTGCCCAAAACACAGAAATTTCATTTGGGATATTAAGAAACGGGAAATGTCATAAACCATAAAAATTCAGACCAGCCCTGGGAATGCTCCAATTCATACCAGAAACAGAAGAGTCAGTTTTGCAGTTTTTCTTTTTTTTTTTTTTCCATAGAATCAGCTTTAGATTATTTTCCTTACTCCTTTTGACAAATCCTAGCATGAAAAGAAATACTCTTATTTTAAATTGCCTCCGTGGGTGTAGTGATGTGACAAAAGAAGCAAGGAAGAGGATTTGTAAGAATTGTTCCTGTGACATTTTTTAAGCTTACATCAAAACCATTAAGTACAATATTAGAGTTACATTTTAATAAAACAGGTTTTGTCAGAGCTGGTGAGGATACCCCAAGTTTTACTTGATACTGAGAAATAATAATAAACTACTGGGTTGCAGATACGAAACTTTTTCTGCGCTATACTACCTGTAAGTTAACCTTGTCTTGCTCTTCCAGCTATCAAAATTATTTTCTTTAAGACCTTGCTGATTTAATTACATTATTATAACTTGTTTCCCAGCCCAGAAAGCTACTGAGGACAATTAACAGGATTTTAAGTTTGTTTTTTCTCTTGGGCTTGTTGGTTTTTTTGGAGAGAACAAATTTCTAAATGTACCATTTACTTTAACACTAGAAAGTGAGTGAAAACCACACATTTACATTTGCTGTAATTTTGTTGGTGCTACTGTATTGTGCCATTCTACTGCATTATTTATGATGTTCTCATCTTATTTCCTTCTATGCTGTCTTAGAAAAAAGCCAACCTTGTGTCTCTGACAGACACTTACAAGGTCAGGGAAAGCACAAACTTCCAGAAGTTTATCAACAATATTTACTTCTTTTTCTAATATTTAGGAGACTTTTATTAAAAACAAATTAAACTTCCTCTGAAAGCATATACAACCCTTTAGCCAAGAGATGTCCAGCAATTTTTATACTGGTAGTATATTTGACAACCACATTCTTCGAAGTAATTTTCAATTAGGAAACTGTGCTGTCTCACCCAGGACAGGCTCCAGCTACACCAGAATCTGTCATCAGCCATCATTGACAAGGGTCAATACTACTGAAAATTTGCAGTAAACCATCTCTTTCTTAATGCCTAACTTAGAAGCTAAAACAGCAAGTGCATTTTTTTGTTGCCATTTTGTGGGTTTTCTTCATTTATTTGTTTTTAAGTATGTTATTACAGTTTGAACAAAGCAACTAGACTTGATAACTGATGTCGGGTAAAACACAGTAATATTAATGTGAATCTTATCAGTGTTGCCATAATTCCACATTTACATCCCTGCACAGGATGAGGATATGAGGATTTTTAATAGATTAGTCACATGAAAAACAATAAAAGATGTTCACTTCATTACATACACACACACCAGAATATCCTTCTTCGGTTTTATTTTTCAA
The DNA here is from genome assembly GCA_013397565.1 of Ptilonorhynchus violaceus. Classification (NCBI taxonomy): domain Eukaryota; kingdom Metazoa; phylum Chordata; class Aves; order Passeriformes; family Ptilonorhynchidae; genus Ptilonorhynchus; species Ptilonorhynchus violaceus. Next base: position 1,106,876 of record VZRJ01009813.1, on the reverse strand, counting down.
CATTTCACACATACTGTCAGAAAATATAATTCAGAGTAACCCCACAGCAATACCAAAATACTCTAAGCTTATCTTACAAATTTGCTCTTGCTTCCAAATCCTTTTGGTGTCCTTCATCTCATACTCAGCTCTGCAACAACATACCTACATGGGAGCTCACTGACTTCAGGGCTAATTTGGCCATCATATATAATACAACAAAAAGCTCTGAGAGAAAACGCAGTTATGCATGCTGCTATCTTATATCTTTCCTCAGAAAATCTCTCTGTTCTTTGCTTGAACGACCACAAGACATAAATGTTAAACCTAAAATCTTCAGGATAAAAACTCGTGCTAACACAGTAATTTCTGACACATATGCTACTCCACCTATCACTTGTAAGAAACCAAAAAAAAAACAAAAACAAAACCCCAAACAGAAAAACAACATCACCTAAAGCCCATTGCTGTTCACGGGCTATATCCCTTCCATGCTGCTCTTACTTCACCAGTCCCTAAATTCCCTACTTACCTTGAGGTCACTGCTTGACCTCTGTTGATTTTGCCATTATTGCACAGCATATGTGGACAGCTGAGACACAGTAAAAGCATATTTGTCCTTTTACAGCATTTGTTTTAATCTTTATATCCTATTCATGTTACTCTCCCCTTTTGAATAATCCTCTTTCACTCCAGATTGGGGCAGTTAAAAAAAAAACCAAAAAACAAACAACCCACTTTTTCTGGACGTTGTATTGAAAAAAAGGAAAAAAAGTAAAATTTAAACATGACCACCAACGCCCAGTTAGTGAAGCCAGAAAAAATACCCCAAAACTTTAAAAAAATTGTTCTAAATCTTTAATATTTTTAGTCTGGGAAGAAAGTAAAATAATTCGAAGATAAAACAAAAAATAACAGAGCTATCATTCTCCTGCTATTTTTTTTTAAATTGTCGACTAGCAATATACTGAAGCTATGAGCAAATTATTTGCTTGTAGAGACAAAAATTTGTATGTCAAAAGCAATATCCTAAGGCTCACCCACTGGTAAAATAATGGTTACTGAATAGTCAGTAGCAGGAATCTAGATTGGAATAAAATGTTTGATGTTTTCAAAACCAAAAAAAATCTTCACATCATTTGAATTGACGGGAGCCTGAAGGTGAAAGCACCACAATTAAGAGAACAAATTAACACCCACTGAAACCAAGATAACTTAATTTAATATTAAAATGCTTAATACTGCTTCTTAAAAGAGACCTTAATATTATGAATGTATTTGCCTGAGGAAGTTATTGATGCATTATTTTCAGTACTCGAGGTTAAGAAGTGGAGCTGGAACCATCAGAAGAGACTCGTCAGTTCTTTAGTGCGGCTGAGACACACGTTTCATCTGTCAGGGATTAGCGCCTGTAACAACTGAATCTCATCTACCTGGGCTGTTGTGAGAGCTCTCCCTGACAGTGAGGCTGCACAGCCTGCTGAGCATTCAGCCAGCTGATGCCAGGAGGTGCTGGTGTTTATGCTGAAAGACAGGAGCGCAGAGAAATGAAAGAAAATAAAGGACCAATAAAAGGGTTGATATTGGTGACTTTTCCACTTTCCTCATTCTGAAGGGGCAGTATATGGGAAGAAGGCACATTCAAATGGTATTTGAGAAATAGCTGAGAGACCACCCTGCTCATGCAACACATAATGATCAAAGATTGAATTAATCCGTAAAATTAAACCACATTATTAGGGTGGTTTTCACCAAGCTTCTCCACCTACTCTTTGTTCAATATCTGCTGCAACAAGTTCGTGGCTAAGAAGAGTGTTGGAGTGGTGCCTCAAGTTCATACAATTGTTATGGTTGTAAAAATTAGTTGTAGTAGGCACTTGCGGCAAAAATTGTTGCAAAACTTTGGTACACAGATTTTTGGAGAATGCAATGGCAGGGAACCTGTACATCAGGGTCTTTGGTCTTCCTGCTTCAGCCCTAAAAATGCCAAAATCATGCAACCTTCTCGCATCTGATTAGGTGCCAACACCAGTGGCACTGATTGCACATTTGCTACAGCAGAGCAAGCAAATAGTGGACAAAGAAGAATTGCTAAACACATGAAAATCAGAAAAATACTCTCAGGGAAGAGGAAATAGCAGTGTTGAAGGATACAGAAACAGATTAGGAAATGGATCAAAAATTGTCCAAAACATGCACAGGAAGGGCGAGAACCAAGTCTAGGCATATCTCTTTGCTGCAGCAGTGGATTATCAGACTGTGGAGGTGACTACATATAGATTATATACATTAGCCCCACCAAATCACTCTGGGGTAATGCAACGCCTTGGAAGAGTGTGATTCCTATTCACAGGGGCTTTAAGCATTTTCTATACAACAACACAGAGCAGCAGCAGGGAGAGGAAACAAACCCTACAGTATCAAGAAGCCTTTTGCCTCAGTGGGGTTCCTGAGGTCTTGTTGATCCGGATAAAGGTCAGCATTTCATGGAGGAAGTGATTACAACCATGCTTAGAGGAGCGGGGATTAAGCAACAGATACACAGTCTGTATCTCCCTCAATCATCGCGACAAGGAGAGCACATGAATAAGACTATTAAAGGAGCATTGTGAGCAGTAGTAAGCAGTAATGAAAGGGATTAGGATGATAAATCACCCTTCATATTAGCAGCTTCGAGAAGCAGGCATAGGCTAGAAACTGGAATTCAACCCTACCATGTTTTATTTGGAACAAAAGTGCAGTTAATTAGATTTCGTAACTTCGTTAGAAACTCCAAGAGGGAGATGTTTTAATGGTGATAATTGAGATACACCAAGTGTGATTAGAGATACAAGAGCAAACAGAGCAAGGGTTATATTGTGGAAACAAGCAGGGGTGCTCCTTCAGATCCCTGTATGGGAAACAGGTGAATCCATTGTGGTTTTGAGACTGACACCCAAGCAGTGCCATTTAAACTTTTCCAGTAGTTGGTCTAGATTTTGAAACTGAAGCAATGAGGAAAACAAATCTGATCTTCAAGACAAAAACATAAGGTATATATATGTATCTGACTTTGTTTAGTATAGCAGGGAGTCATTTTTTTCCCATAAAACTTTCAAACAGAAAAGACACACAAAAAATTACATGCTTTGAAAACCAAAACCATACCATTATCAGATACACGGATGTTGGGGGTGCTTTGAAAACCTAGATGTGTCCTGCAATCTTATGCTGCTGTTAGATGATGCTCTAGCGACACCTCACTGACCTTCTACTGAAATCAATTACCAACTTCAGTTTCACTTAATCAGAAGTAAATTGCAGCCTGAATTTCTTATGAGGCATGAGTGGCCACCAGAAAACTAGAAAATTATAAGGACAGCACTTAAAACTTTATTCTCATTGAGCCAAGTAGGGTACTGAAAGAGACAATGCAGACAACACATATCCAAGTACCTGTCAAATTTGCCTCCTCTTCAGTTTAGCTTTATTTTACTTACTTGTCTGAACATATTTAGCACTTTGTGAGTAGAACTGTGTGTGGCAGAAACACAGATTACTATTATAAAACTGGGAAGAATTATAACTATTTGTGTTTCTTCACCATATTGAAGACAATGTTTTGGCCACGATTAATTCAGAGAAATTAGACAAATACCTTTCATTAGTATTTTGTTATCTAACTTAAATCTGAAGAGCAAGACAATTTCTTTATGAACAATCATGAAATGGTGGTGCCTCAACACCTCTGCAGTGTGGAACATTTTTTATTTTTTGTGTGAGTTCCTTGTCTCATCATATATGTACTTCAGCAAAAAACTGCAAGGCAGCTGCATCATAAGAGAGCACACATTTATTTCTCTGTATATAGCACAAGTGTATATTCCATTTTCAGAGAAATCTACGGGAAGAAACTGTATGATAGGTAATCTGTAAACTTAAATGAGTTGGTACATATTAAGGGTATCATGAGGCTACACATGCAGCAGTGAGAGAGCATCAAGCTCACAGAGCTGAGTCCCTCCCTAGAACCAGGCCCCTATGCCTACAACCTTGTCCTTTCTGCAGCAAATGAAACCCAGAAACCATCAAAGAAATCTAGTGTGCTTTCTGGTGCATTGAAAGACTTTCAACTACATTCTGCTGGAGCAGTGAACTGATGGAGCAACAAATCCATTTCTTTGGGAAAGCGGGGCAAAAAGCATTCAGGCTGCTCCTGTTCAGATAGCAAAGATACTTAATGCATGTGTAATGAAGCAGAAAAGATGGAAAAAGTGGATGCCTAATTACCACAAGGAGAAGAAAGGAATGGCCCACCCAATTATTTGTTGAATTTAGTATTTCAATCCTTTCACAATAGCCTTAAAAAATTGTCAAACCAGGTAACGAGAAAGACAACAACAATCAATTCCACAGTCAGTTCAGCAAAGAACAATTCCTTTTCTAGGTGTTTTTTTTCGCCTTTCAGAATTTCTAAAGAACTGCAATAATACAAATAGCTGCTCCCTTAACAAAACAAATCAGAATTGATTTTGTGGTGCTTCACATGAAGCAAAGAATCAAGATAAATACAGTGTTCAGGTTCTGAGACCCTTACTGGTATTATATGTCACTCTTAGAGACTCTCCAGCTAATAAATGTAAACCCACATGAGAATCGAAATACAATTCAATACAAGTAAGGATGGCCAGAATCCACCACTTGTTAATTCATCTATTTGCCTTTCACACTATATAATAGCTGTGCTCGAAATTTTAACTGTAAAATGTGCTCTGCAGAGCTGTTCTAGATTTCTGTGGGCATGCAGGCACTTCAGAAAATATTTACATCAGCATGCTAGAAAAACTTGCTAATGAAAATTTCATACCATACATCCAATATAGCTTCTTACATTTAACTGCAGGTTTACTTACAATCTTGAAATACTGATTGTATTACGAAGATGCAAATGACCAGTTGTGCCACCTTTATGACTAACTTAAATTAGACTTCGTAACATCTAAGAGTTGCCAGAGTGCTGTAGGATTGAAACCATTCATTGCTTATGTCTACTCTTATTGTGGGTCAATAGACATTTTGAATAATGGAGGATCTTGCCAAGATATTATAACAGCAGATTTTATTAAAGCCTCCTAGTCATTAGGTACATACTGGATAAAATCATTGGTTACTAAAACTAAACCACATTACACTATTTAGCTTTTTAATTACCTCCTTTCATCATCACTGTACTCAATTTGCCCTTCATTTCACATTCACTGATGTGAGATTAGAATAACATTGTACTACAGTAAGCAAAACATATTTGCATGGCAGTGAGCTCACTGGTATCCTGGCTTCCATACAGAGACCAAAATCTCTTTATCTGTAAACTGCAGAAATAGTATGACATTTTGATTCATGAATAAAATACGTATTTTAAAAATGTACCATATTCCATTAAAATAACGCCTTCAGTTCCTGACACAAGACAAATGAGTTCCTTAACACGAGTTACCATGCATAACTTCAGTTCACGCAGTTATAAAAAAACTGATTTCAAATATTCAGTAATAAAAAATGACACTTCTGATGTCATCAATAGTGACTCTGCTGTAGGTTTTGAAAGGAAATCAAATTATGATTATCGTTATTATTTCCATTCCTTTTCTCTCTTTGTTTCCCCTAAAAAGATGACAATGGCCTTGAAGTCAAATTAAACATCTGTTTGCAAAATAAACCAGAGTGCTACTGACAGCTGCTGCCAAACGGCAAATGTCCTACAGCTGTCGGGCTCCCAAATTAACAGTGATTTTCATTTACAAACAGCAAACAACAAGAAGATTATGAAGTTGATTCTTTTTTCCATCCCACTATTTGAAATTTATGAAAATGCAGACTCTACTAGGGACTCAGCCAGAAAGAAGTCAGAGTGTAGTGTTTTACTTCCCAACTTACTGGGAGCAAAAAATCAGACAAAATAAGATTTCAGTATAAGATACTTCATAGAACTTCCCTCCTTACATGTCTTAAATCCTTTTTTGCATTTTCCTCTAGGACATGTAAATTAAATTAAATGTAAAAGAATTAATAATTAATTGAGGATTTACNTAAATCCTTTTTTGCATTTTCCTCCAGGACATGTAAATAGAATTAATAATTCATTGAGGATTTATCTTTCTCTGATGCAAATTTTGTCAATAAAGAAAACTATTGAAAAGCATTTTCTTGATTTTTCCTACATCTATTTAGATTTTTAAATACACAGGTACATCAAACCAGCCAATTTTTTCAAAACTTTACTTAAAATGCTTACATATTAATCACATCAGAAGTAGATGGCAGGATTTTCTAGACAGCAATGTACATATATTTAAAACAAAAGAGGTGGGCAGGGGAAGCTCAATCCTGGTACATCCTACTATCATACAGTAAAGTCAGGCAGTAAAAAGTTGAGTATTTCACTAAGTCCCTTCTAACAGCACTTGTTATGGCTTCCTTATCTATCTTCAAGTTTGGGATCAGAAAGCGGGAACACTACAAAGCACTGTACCTCACTTTCTGCTTCTCATGACTTTTTCAAGTGCACAATTTAAGCACACAAGTGTCCTCAGAGCAGTGTTGAGAATTTGGAAGGACTGAGAAATTCGGCATGGATAATGGTTAGGAAATAAAAGCGAAAGTCTTAAATGTCCCATGTGGTTTTGTAAAATGCCAAATTAGAATGGAGGTGACTTCTGATCAGTTCTGTGTTTGTGCCCACTGTTAACCTTACTAACTAACTTTTATTGAAGAAGTGTTTCCCCATGAAATCTGGAGAAAACACAAAAAGAGAACTGATATCAGTGTCTTGTCATAAAGTATGTTGAACTTTTCCAATGCCTGAATTCCTACCCCACTGCACATCAGTGCACAATTTATTTTTTTCAAAATAGCTTGTTTTGGAAAAATACATTTGTGAAAAATAATAACCATAGAGACCAACAAAAGTAACTGCATGTTACTTCAATTTACCACAAAACATGCCCTAACACTGATTTATTTTTTTATATGAAATTATTGTAGGCATTTTCAAGGCAGAGCGCTAAAAATTTTAAAATATTATCATTCATAATAAATCCATAACTACATTCCCCCTGTTGCTAGAGGAAAGACCACCACCCTTCTCCTTACTCTTTCTTTCTCATTGTTTTTCTATTGCTTTGCACTCCTCAAGGAATAAACCCATCTTTCAGCAGCAAAACCATTAAGCTGTTTTGCAACACTACATCTTTGCAAACAAAACAGCATGTGAATGAATCTAACTAGATTTTATAGGATTACTATATTAATTGCGCCATAAAAATAAGATTATTTAGAAGAACAAAAAACCACAAGAAAATCCATTTATAACACTTTCCAAATTCATGTTTTCCCACTGTGAAGTTAAAGAAACAATATTAAATCTGTGAGAAAATGAAAGTGAAATGGATTTGGGATTTTTAAATGTAGATGTGCCAGTAGATCCAGGGGGCTGCTATGGTATATATTGAGAGGCAAATATGCATTTTTATATCTAAAATTTGAGCTGCCATAAATATATTCTTTCTTCCTAACACAAGTAAACTCTCTGTGGATATTTAACCTATAAAATGAAATACAGGTCTCTAAGTTACTTTTGCTGAAAAGTTTAAACATTTGTTCTGTATATTTAAAAAAAAAATGCTCAATGAAGAAAATATTTTTTTTTTTTTAAGGAACCTGGACAGTGCAATACAAGCTTTTCTATCCTGCAGTGGTGTATAAAAGAGTCACTGGCCTTTAGCTGCTCTGGAGAAAACAGAGGCATTGAAAAATGAGTTGAGCTGTACATAATATTCCAGTGTTGAAGGACACGAATGGACCCAAATCTACTCACTCCCAATCTATGTCCCTGGCCATTTAAAGCTGTGCACATTTCTGTTATGTCTCCTCAAAGTGAAGAATGGGGGGAAATGAAAGCACATGGGAAATTGCACATTTTCTATACATCAGAGGTTGCATTTGTTCTCTGGACTGTTAGGATGTACAGAGATATCTTAGCTGGCTATCTTAATTGTGTAGAAATACATAAAGTGTCTACATAAAATATTCTATTTAAGCTATGCACCATGAAATATTAAGCTATACTGCCATTATCTCTATCAAAAATGAAGTTTTGAAGCTACTGCTGCTGTTGTGTGGTAGGTAACTGGAAGATAAAGATTTACTTTTTTTAAAAACTATGAGTACAGAATTTTTTATCATTTCTCTGCATGCAGAAGACTCATTGCTTCTACTAGGAAAAACAATATAGCTATTTATAATATGAGAACTGTTATCTTCTCTTGTTCCATAAACAGATTGCTATAGAGAGCTCTTGCTAGGCAAGGAAGGCAGATAATTCTCTATTTTGCCTTGGCTGTTATATTTACTCATAATGGAAAGCTGTCAGTAAATGTTTCACAACTCTGTTCGGTTGATCCACTATTTGTATTCTAATAAACAGTCAGGTAAAATTGTTGACATGAAATGTCTGGGCAATCACACAGGGAGACTGAGAAGATAAATGGAAAAGACTGAATAACAAATTTAATATCCAATTCAAACAAGCAGGGTTTCTTTGTTGTTAGTTTTTATACTTGGAACATTTGCAGGCATAATTTTATAGTGAACTCCTCACAGCTTTTCAACTGTGTGCCAGTAGCTCATCTGCTTCAAAATAACAAGTGTAAATGGATAAGTGTAAATCCATGAATCTTCTTCAAGAAATACAAGCCACAATCATTCAGAAGAAAGAGCATGTAACATCCTAAAAGAGCATAAAAGATCATCGTATTTCACATATTTTGTAACAAATAGGATGCATTTAAAGAAAACATTCATAATAAAGCATTTAAATAAACACCAAATTAAACATACAGAGAAAGACTCAAGCTTTATTTTAATCAGGTAACTATTGGGGTAAGTAGAGCCTAGCAAAGAAAAGAAAATGTTTTAGTGGTGAAAACGTCAGAGAGGAGCCAAGAATCTACTTATACCACTTCATCACCTTAGTCTAGTAACTGGAATAAATTAAAACCATGTCCAACTTCTCTTCCCTCTGCCAGCTCATAGATACTGATGAGGGATTTAGGACAAGCATGAAAAGCAGCAAACACATTTTTCAGCTGTAACTGAACATAATTCTTTTTTCTTTATTGTTTTTTTAAGTTCAACTCTGTGACCATCTATCAGCTATTTCTTTTATAGACTGGCAACAGTTTCAGATGCTCTGTAGCTTCCACCCATGTAAAGGAGCCTGACAACTGGAACTTCTGTTAAAAGCAAATTTATGCAATATTGTTTTCGTAGGAATCATAACACCAACATTTTTAGCAAGAGAGATTAATTCTGAAATGCATTTTCATTCTGAGTATCTCAATTCGGCATTTCTGATGAACAACTCCTAACGCAGTGTTAATGGCTTGGTCATATGTTAATTTACACACCACAGAGCTGCTCTTGGGCCTTGTTATCCAGGTGCCTCGTGCTCTGTTTCTGGCCCAGGAATCTCATCATGAGTTTGGAGCGTAGAGAAGATATTTGGCTGCATACCAAGACAGTTTCAGGATGTATATGTAGTTATGAACTCATGAGGTTTTATGACATTTAGTTCTTCTTTTAGTCTCTCCAACAACACATTTCAGCATTGAATTTACTCAGAGTGACAGGTCAAGTGACCTGAATGAATAGAATGCTTGAAGTTACAAGAAATCAAAAGGTAAATGTTCAAAAACCTCTAACTGGAGTTCACTTGCTCTCAGAGCTTTGAAGTTTGAGAGGAAGAGGATTGTCAGAATCCACATGAAGGTTAAAAACTGAGTGTTATATCCAAGGCCTAGGCCCATGGACTAGAATTGTTCTCATAGATATGACAGCTTTGATACAATAGCACAAGTACCCAAAAGATTCTGCCAATACATACTTGACATACACTAAATATGTCATGGTTTTTATTTAGAAGGCAGCAATTCTTTAAAATTCCTCTACCCTCTGATTACATGCAAACAAGGTCCAATGTAATTAAAATCATGAATATAATTCAGAAAAACAATAAGTTCCTCAAAAACTTTAAAACATTTCCCTAGAGATGACTCGGAACACATTCCCAGAAACAAACAGCAGAGACACTATGATGAATACAGTGCATTTCTGCAAGTAGTAATGGTAATGAACATTATTTACAGATACCAGGTTTTAATTTGTTGCTTGTTTAAGCATGATATGTATGGCAGAAATAAATAACTTGCCTGCAGGAGCTTTTGCTGCATTTACCATACAAGTCACATGAATTGTCTGACAACTCAATTATTTCATGAGCCAATCACAAACTCTGGTTTCTTCTCTAAATGGTAAATTGAATGTAACTTATCTGCATGTGGCCATCATTTACTGCATTTAACAATTAATCTCAGCCTCGGTGAAAATCAGCAAATGCTAAAGGAGCAAAAGATAATTACCATCTCACGGTACGTGACTCTTCATGAGATCTACACCAGCTGACAGATTTACTCAATTTGGATATTAACAAGATTCTCCCTACCATGAAATTTTAATACGTGACAAGCTAAGAACTTTACAAAATTTTCTTCACTCTTTTGTTATATTACAGAATTCTAAAGGACTTGCAGAAAACTGTTTGTTCTGTATTTCCCACCAATTCCCTGGGTCAGACCTTTACCCACCTGTTCAGTACCACACTCAACTGAGACACTCTCTGAAGGAATACAACTAACCAGTCAAATCTAGAAACCTGGGGCTCAAAGCAATGTAAAAGAGGTGATTTTCCATCACTGCTAAGATACTTTGTATAAACATTTATTGTCCTTTTTTGTCAGTAGTGTAAATCACTATTTGAAATCCATACTTAAGGCTTTCCTTGTTAAAAAAGATAAATCTCCATTGTGGGATTTTTTTGCAGAATTAAGCACAGCCTCTGACTATTAGCTGTCAGACATAAAAAAAAAAAGCAACTGTACTGTTCTACTTTTTCATAAAAGTAGAATATGCTAAACCAACCATGAAAGTCTACATGCAGAAAAAAAATGTTATTTCTTAAAAGTTAAAACAGTTTTAACTCACTTCAATAAAACATTAAAACATATTGACCAAGACAGGGATCAAAACCCTGAAAATTTCTCTACTCCTATGTCATGATACAACTACCACCAGACCCTGCCACTGCTCTATTATCGATGTAATTATTTTCTAGATTGCACATCACAAAAATAAACATAAACTTTTCTCAAGAAAGTTTTAACAGTAGGTTTTCAAAGATTCTGGAAAGCAAGTGCATTCTGAAGAGCTCAAAAACCTAGCAAAAAGCTTTAGAACAGAAACTTTTATCAGAAGATGAAGGAAATGACCTGGTCCTCCCATCTTGACATGTGACATGTTGGTGTCCGATCAATCACAAGAAACAAGCAAAAGAAAATAGGGATAGAAAGATGTTGCACTGTGAACATGACAAGAGGTAGATGGTGCACAGCATGACAGCTCAGAAGGGTCCAAACAGACAAATAGATAACCTTAACCAGAGAAGCAAGAAAGGCAGAGTTGTAGGCCCTTTCCTGCTCAGGCTGATACTTGGGCAGCTTCTGGAGCTACCACAGATGTTGAGGCAGCCAAGAGAATCCTTATTGCCAAGTATGACCCAAGTGAGTTCTATTGACTTATCTTGAATAACTGTGGCCCACACAGCAAAACTTCATATTCAAGTACTTCATGCTGTGCTGGGATTGACTGCGCTGTCTGACAGATGAGGATGAATTCCATTCCCATTAGGACATCCTAAAAATCAGGTTGCTTAAAATTGTCTGGCAGTGTCTGAGGCCTTCCCCACAGTGATGGGCTGCTTCTCCAGTCCAGCCATCTGCAGAAATCATTGTAAGAACTGCCATGCTGGAGAGTCTGTGCACCTCCCTGTAATTGGATTTATCTGCACAGCGTTCTGAGCACGCATCAGGTGAGTGGAAAAGGGGCTTAAAGCTTGAGGGTCTCCCAGGCAGTGTGAAACATAAAAGTCTCTTTTCTTGTGTCTTCAGTGTGACTCAAGCACAGGCTTAAGTGTGTGGATAAATGGAGCCTCAGCTATTGTTTGCATCCCCAAAGCACATTCAGTACTGGCAGTTTCAGTAGTGCCTGGAAGGATTGGAACCTTCAGGGTATTTCACTGCCATCACTTAGTGGGAATGAAGAAAACACATGAATTATTCTCAGCTAAGCAATTACAGCCCAACCTCATATGTTAATCCATTTCCTTCCTTTTTTTCCTCACAATTCTAAGTCTTCACACAGAAAGAGATGTTTTAGAAAGCATGGTAGTTATAATAAATCAAATTCAAATATGTTTATTCTCCTAAACTCTGTATTCTGCTGTCACCTAGAAAGCTAGCATTACACACACCTGCACACATGCAAATGATTTAGCATCCCTTACCGAACCCTAGAACTACAAATTACCATTTTTCTATGTCATTTTATGCTTGTCACGGCCAAACTGATCACATGCACTACGCCTAGAAAGGACTGGGAAGACTACAAGCAAAATGTAAGCAAGTGTTTTTACCAAAGGTATCAGACCTCAGAAATTGCAGAAAAGAAGCTGTTTCCAAATCCCAGTACTAGTCCAGGAAGAGCTTCCTGAAAGACTCTATACTTAGTTATTCCACTGTAAACCTAGAAAAAACCCACATTATTTTGCACTAAAACTGTAATAAGTTTTTATGGATTAGTTATGTTTAACTTGTGACTACATTTAACTTTTCTATATAATGAAGTCAGTAGATGAGAACATAGCGAAAAGGTATATCTTTATCTTTCAGAACAGGCTCCAAAATGCTGCCATTCTGTTTTGGAAATTCTAAAACAGAGTTATCATAGTCTGCAAGGATTGAAACACATATGTATTGATAATTAAAAAAAAATATTTGCACTCCCATCACATAGAGAAGAAAGAAAAACACAAGAGAGTTTGTTTCCTCTAAAGTTCAAGGTTTCAGAATTTTTCCATGTTGAGTTTGGACTTCACTCTTTAAAACAATTACTGCTTTTAAACTTTAGCTTTTATCATCTAGAATAATTACGAAAATTGCATCCAACATTTCCATGTTATTCTGTGGGAGCTGACCATAAAGAAGGTTTATGAAGAAGGCTGACTACAAACTCTACTTCAGATGCTGTCAAAGCTTTACATACAAAACAGAAAATATAAATGTTGTTAGTGCCAAAAACCCATCAGTGATTGCTATGTATGGGGCCATGGAGGACTGCACTGCAGCACAAACAGATGCCACATTATGATGTTAATTTCTGGCACCAGCAACTCTTAATAATGGTCATTCTTTCTTTGAATTGTCCTGGGAATTGAGCGGTTACCTTTTGAGGTCAATAAAGCAATCACTGGGAGGAAGCTTGTATTTCCCATATAAATTTTTCATTTCCCCATGAACCTAAATTTCCAAGCTACTCTTTTAGCTTCCCAAACAGATTATGGGAACTGGTCAGCTAATCCCATTCTTATTGGTACTTCAGTGTTTTGTTGGCACTATTGACATATATCCAGCAGCCTGAGAAGGTTGTAAGCCACTGGTTCACTCTGTACATCCTTAGAGGTGGTGGCAATTTCATACTTTCATGTGTAGAACATCAGAACTGCAGTTCTGACTGTTACATTTTGTAGCCTTTCTTGACTTTTCTGCAAGAAAGTGAGTACTTCACAGAAAAAATCAGTGTTGAACATCGAGCATGACCTGACTAGCAGCAAGAAGAGAAAAGAAACACCTAGCAAGATCCTGCAGTTGGTGGTACTTCACTGCATTCCTTCTCTGACAAGACTCAGGCAGGCCCCTGAACCAACTTCAGTCACAGATGTTTAAGTTTCAGTGAGAAAAGTTGAGGTCTTGGTTAATTTTTTTTGGTAATGTCAATTCTATTTAGGACAGTAATGAAAAAAAAATAAAATCCATCAGCTTGAGTTGTTGTGTATCATTACTGGATTAAAGTTTAAATCTTGTGTCTTTAAAAGGCTGTATAAAACATCATCACCTTATTATTAATTTACTTAAATAGCAACTGCCTCAAGCAATATTGGTTATGCAGCTAAGAGGGGGTCAGTCCTTGGGGGAAGACAAAGGAGCTTTACTGATAAACAGCTCAGCAGCACTCAAGGAATCTTCTGGACTGCCAAAGAAACTCTCAAAAAATTCCATCTATAAACTTATAACACAACTTGTCTCACCATGCAGCAAGTAGCAGGTTTTACTGCACTTGATGTACACTGCTGTGCTGAGCTTAAGAAAAGGCTGTAAGTGTATTCTCGAGCTGCTTTAGTACACATTAAACCATGTGATTCTTAAAACTGTTTTACTGAAACTGAGAGGCAGCAAATAGAAGCACACTGGAAAAGATTTGAGGCTGTTCCACAGCCAGGGCCAGAGCTGGGATCACCCCAGATGTGGCAGGGGAGAGTGTCTGTCTCTTGTGCTCATCAGCAAGAGGAGAAGTGAAACACAGGGTGAGAGGGAAGCAGCCATGGACCATTTTTGCTGGTGGCAATTTCACAGCCTGACCAGAAATCAATTGCAATTTTAATAACACGTTTTCCTGAATTGGTCTGAACTATCTTCAGCTCAATCTTTGTGAGCATTTCCTTAAAAGCTTAAAAGTCACTATCCCCAACACTGATAAGAGTCTTTGAAATACTCTGGTCTACTTCAGGGCACATCTTAGCAATTCCTAAGGCTTCTCCCAGATATGGATTCAAAGTAAGCATAGAAATCCCAATTGTTCATGCATATTTGACCAATCTGTCCAATTAAATACAGCAAGCAAAGTCTCAAGAGACAGGACAACGTCTCCCTGGCACTCTTCGTAGTTCTACGGACAACTATGTGACCCTAAAGCAAAGCGCACCTACATAGTGTTACCTTTGTCTACTGCTTGAAAAGCATGAATACACACACGTTAGTGGGTAATAATAGTAAAATATCAGTAAGTCATCAGCTCTAAAAATGAAAGCATTCATCTCTAAAAAAATAGATCTGTTTTTACTGATAAAGGTTCATTTAAAAAATCTGCCTCTACAGAATATTCCTATTATTCATCCCAACTAAGAGCACGTTTTTTAGCCACCAGACGGATGCAATTTTGATCTCAAAAATTAAGAGTTTTTAGATTTTTATGTGAAACAAATGGCTAACAAGTTCAATTAGGGTTACTGACTCAATGGTTACCCAAGTCTTGGAGCTACTTTTGAATATTTAGGCTTTAAATTGCTAACATTTCACTGTGCAAGTAGAACTAAACTTGGTCAAATGTGTCAAAGGAGAAAAAAAGAATTAGGAACTGCATTGTTCTTACTTACTTCAGAATCACACAGCCTGTCCCGGTGGGAGGAGCCGTCCAAAACACCTGGATGCGTGTTCTCCTTCTGGGCGTGCTCTCAGTCACAGCAACGGGACAATTGCTCATAAACTGCGTTTCTTCTTCATCTATGATCTAGGGAGATGTAAAGAGAAGAATAGGAAAAGATAAGGACATGCATAGCCAACGTGTCTCGAGCATGTTTTGTCAGTTCATGTTTTCTTTGAGTGGAACATTTATAATTCTCTCTGCTTAGCTCAGCACTACTTCAGTGAATTTATGTATAACATGCAGATTGCTCACTGGATTGAAAACAAAAAGCTCACAAAATAAAGACAGAAGAATAAGTCAGTTCTAGGTAAGGAAAATTCAGACTTTGATGAGCATAGCTGCAAATAAGCTTTTCTGTGGATCCTGATTACTGGAGCTTCCTGTAAATATTAATGAATTGATAATAACAAAATATTAAGAATTTCAGATAATTCAGAATCCATTATTTAGTCTAAACTTCAGACATTTTTGATTTTTTCATTGATTGACATTTAACAGAAAGGTTTAAGTGGTATAAGTTAAAAACCTGAGAGAGGCTGATTTAGAACTGGTGTTCTAAGGATTTTACTCAAAGGCGTCATGACAAAATAGCTTTCTCACTGCATATGTGCTTCATGAATTGTACTTTAAGCCTTCTGTTCATCAGATCTCAAAGAAATTTCATCAGAAACTGCTAAGTTTTATCTGGAAACAGGCAATGCTCTGATATTACAAAATTTCTCTTCAAAACTGCTCAGTGGTCCCCTTTCATTCGATGAAGCCACAATTCACACAACATTGGGTCAACATTCAGGCAATGAATTACAAGCATTACTATTTTGAAGCTGTATTTATCAATTTATAGCAAGATTCAACTCTGAAGGAGCTTTTTCAGAATTCTGGTTCTAATAACAGACAGGCACACACGCACTTGTACCAAATAATAATTTAAAAAAAATTAAAATCTTCTGGCAGTAAACAAAAGTTTAAACAAGTATTCTGACCAAAAAAATATTACTTTGCATTCTAAAAAAAGAGTGGCAATATCTATAGTTGGGCCAGATCTGCTTTAGTGAGCAGGCATCCTCATTATCTCACCCAATGATACCGCCAGCATTCCCAAATATTTTTAGCTAAGCCAACAAACATTTCTGTATTTCCATGGCAGAATGAAGTGGCACTGGCCCAGAGGAGTGCTGAGAAACCCTATTTAGCTGGTCAATAGGGCAATGGCTAATGAGTTTTAAATTTAAAGCCATTAATATACTTCAAGTTTTTTAACGCTTCGTAGAATCTGTGTAACCAAACACAATGTGCACATTTGCTGGGTTTTAATTAACGGGAAGCAGTGGGAAGCATGGGATCTAGTGCAGGCTTAAGCTGGCTGCACAGTTTCTACTTCTGCTGGATGCAATTTAATGCGTGTAAGTTGAGCATCAAGAAATCCCTGATCTACCATCGTGTCTCGGCCACCAATTGTACTTATTCTGTCTGCTTTAGTCCTGCAACAGTAAAATAAAGAAATAAAATTGCCTACTTACGTCTCAGAAAGGTTGTCTCAATTATTTCAGGACCATATCAATTGACCTTTTATCCATATCTCACAGTAATTCATTCTCAATCAAAACCCAATTTTGGTGGAAGCTCTGAGAGAAGAATGGGTGATTTTATACCTTCTCATACACAAAAAAATACTATTTCAAGTTATATAAAAGCATGATAATTCCCATTGAAAAGACTCTTAGGAGGTCATCAGAAAGTTCTTAAAAAGGACAGCTTTTCTAGAAGAAACAAAATATTAAAAATTACTTTACAAATTACACTAGCTCCCTTGTCCGATGCAAACTGCTGTTGTAGTATAACTCACATTCTAGGATAAAAACTTTAAAAATATGTTCAATTCAGGTCAAGATTATGCAATTACACCAGTATGAATATGATTGATCAAGCTATTCTACAATGACCAATGAAACCTCTTCCCAATCTAGTTTAGCTCTTGCCTGGCACACACTCCATCAATGAATGTTTCTTGAGAAGCCCAAATGAAACAAACCTGTGCTCTCTGAGTATAACATCTCTATTTTCAGTTAACAAGAACTTAGCTGCTTTCATGTCCCTGAAGACCATTCTTCCAGCAGTCATCATCGTAGACCCACCCATAGTGCATTTGCATGTTAAGCAAATTTTTATCTCCAGGTGAATTAACCCTTCTTTTTCCCCCAACAATGAATGTAACCACAAGGAACACCAAAACCAAATCCAACAACCTAAGGAGGTTGTGAGCAGCTGTGAGTAGTTATTACAAGTCACATGTATGGCTCCACTGCAAAAGCAGAACCTGAAATATTTGTTTAATTCTAGATAGTCACTATGTTGAAGCACATCCTTGTTCCAGTTGCAACAAATGAACATGGAAATGCAGGCAGATTTTGCACTTCTATTGCCTACTTAATTCCTGCAAATTAGCAAGTAAAGAGTTTTCTCAAGGAATACAGATGCCTATAACGAGCTAATTTGAAAGTCCTGGTTGCAGTTTAGAACATAATCCTGGAAGAATAGGAAGTGGCTTAGCCTCAAGGCTACATCACGATTTCCTGCATCACTAACCATCAAAGCAGAAGACTTATGCAATAAGTGTCTACTGGAAAAAACTGAGCATAAAATCATAAGGTCTTCCAAAAAGCATTCCTTTGAAGAAAAATTGGGCAGAAGCTTTCTCAGGAAAGACTCCCAATGTTGACAGACTACAGTACAGAACTCCTAAATTAGTTGGAAAGGCTCAAATGCCAGTTGATTTGAGATGATTAAAGAAAGTCATTTTACAATATATAATAAACCCGAGAATTTTCCAGATTCTAGGATTTCAGATAAATAGAAACCCATCTTAAATATATTTGTTAAAAAGAAGAGGTTTTTTCCATATCCATGAGGGTTCAATTCTCTATAAATAAAGTTTCTTAGGATTGATAAGAAGGGATTCCTGATTTATAAAGTAAGATTACAAATGACATGATATTTTAGGGTGGTGGATGATATTATTACACTCACATGTAACACAGGAGAAAAGCAATAGTATCCTGGCCAACTCTGGGGGGAAAAAGGGACGCGTAATACAATCCTGATTTTTCTTTTGGAATCAAGTCAGACCACATAGGCGTGAAGGAAAGAACTGGCAGGGGAAAGGCATGCAAATTAAAACATAGTATTTGCAAAATTATGGCTTCTAAACCCCAGGTTATCTATAATGGGAAGCCTTACATTTTCAAGAATGGGCCAGCAAATTAACCACATGTTGGACAAAAATCCTAAAACCAAAAAATAAACATGCAGCCAAAGAATCTGAAGCCTCACAGGGAGGGACCTCTGTGTGACTTATTCTTTCGAATGACATTAGGTTTTACTATTCTAGTGAGGTTTTGGTGTGGTTTTTTTTCCCCCATTATGATTGTAGTATTATTGGACCAATTTATTCCTTCAGGGAAGCTAGTGCAAATCCTCAACAAGATTCTTGGAGTTAACTGGGATTTGAGCAAGTGTCACAACAAGTAGAATTTGGCTGAACTTGGGTAAACCTACAAACATGAAAGTAAGGATGTTAGAAGAGAAAATTTACCAGCTCCAGGCTCACTCCTTTATTATTTGCATATTCCAAACACTGATGGGGTTGAGGACAAGTTTTGTGTGTTCCTGAAAAGCAGGACTGGATAACTGCTTACTTGTTAAAAAAAGAACAATTGGTTTTCTCCGAACTGGAATATTTCATGCTGAGTGACAGAGCTTGCTCTCTGTTTCTGATTTCTATAAACTGTTAGTCAAATAAACCAGGCAGTTATGCTATCATTAAATTTATATCAGTATTTTAAAAAATTTAAAAAAAATCGAAATGCTGTAGGTCACAAAGAAAGGGATTAGTATTGAGTACAAAAGAGATGAAGTTACATAAATCCTCTACTGGCTTGCATCCACTTCCTTAGTTGAAACCACTGGCTAGGACTTCAGCACCATTTCTTGTTCTGTGGACACATCATCACTTTCCACCCACTGAAACAGCTGCATTCTACTGGAACAATTGAAATAAAGGGAAGAAAAAAAAAAAATAAAAAGAACACAGCTAAAAGTTCACAAGATAAGCATCTTTGTGGGCAGTTTTCTTCTTTGGAAGAGCTGATATGAATGTTGCAAAACTGTCTTCTCCTTGAGGAAAGTTTCCAATTATAAAAAGAACATCGGATCTATGCAACAGTAATAATATTTGGCCTTTAGGGATTAATCTAGAACAGAGCTTGTTATATGGAACATAAAACTAGTGATGTACAAAGTCAGTTTAAGAATCCTACCTCAAAGATATGTTTCACATAACCATATTCTTCGGCTAAAGGACATAGCATTTCTTTCAGAGTCTGTGCTCAGAATCAGAATAATCAGAACTGGGACTTTTTATGCGGTGTCAGGAATCAATCTTGGTGCAGACTACAATTCAAAGTTCTATAGAAACACTGAGCACTGCTGGGCTCTCAGTGAGATTGGCCACCCTTAGCCACCAGAAGGCTGGAGTGTTCTGATAACAGGTAGGATTAGGATTTGATAAGGGTTAGGGTCTGATAAGGGTTAGGGTTTCTCTAGAGCACTGAGAAAAGTGCAGATCTATTGAAGAAAGGCATTGCTAAAATACACCTGTGGATTATCACTATGTTCTGGTGACTTCTAGCACAAACTTTATGTACATATCCCACAGTGTTGCAATTAGAAATCAAATTTAGCTCCATAATCATTAACTGAGCAGAAAATGTTTGCTATCAAGGATCTGCTGCATGTTGCCCCTCATTCTAAACAAACTTGAGCTCTATTATACCTACTGCAGGGCAGGCAGGGTCTATTCTGAGGTGCAATTCGAACAAGAGGAGAAGAAAGCAGTTCAGTGTGACAAGAACCTGAAGTGGATTAAAGATACAGCACTACACACTGCCAGCTTTCACACTAAACAGTCTTTCCTGCCCAAGACTGGCTATGGAAATCTTAAAAAAATAGCTATTCCTTTTTTACTTAATTCAATACCCATGAAAAGAGTAAGGGCTGATGTATATTGACAGAAACAGATAAGAGTAGCTTGACAGTATTTAACAAACATAAAATGTTATATTGTATATTTTTCTTGCTTTTGAGCCAATCTTAGTTAACTTAAAATTACAACACGCTGAATTATAAAGCTTACACTGGAGACTTAAGACTTGTAAAATAAAAATGGCCAATTAAGTAAAAGCTGTCCATAAAACTCAAGAGATGAATGAACATGGGCCATTGTGAAATGGGACAGTTTTCATCTAGGTAGTCACTAAGAGGGGATTTAAGGCCCAAAGTTTCATCTTTGTTTCCTAGGAAGTTTTCTCCTTGACTGCAACATTAACATCACTATGAAAACAGCTTGGTTAATTGATTCAAGCTAATTTATCAGACTATATTACGGGGGGGGCGGGGGCTTGACAGACAATCCAACTTTTCCCAGATAACATTACTTTTATCATCTCTAACAGAAGAACTGTATTAGGCACAGAAAGCTGTCATTATTCTCATAGCTATAAATCTCATTGGGTTGTATCGATAACTTTCTTTCAGGAGTAGCCATTTTGACTAAGGAAAATTCTCTCATTTCAAGTTTAAAAAGCAATTTGCAAACACTAATTTCCAGCAGGGAAAGGACAAAATCTTTACAAACTCTATGATCTTTTGAAATCCCTTCAAATATCCTAGTTTCTTAGCACATCCAATATTATCCAACAACGCTCATCAGAAACAGGGAATTATTTTTGAAGACTGAACTTGCTTTTCACACCTTGGCACACAAAGATTCCAAGTGCACCAGCTGGCTCTTCCCAAAGAGAGTACCCTGGCGTGAGCATCAGAGCATACAAATTAGTCACAGCATCAGGGGCACCAGCACAAGGAAACTGTGCAAAGGAACTTCGTGTGACGTTTTGTACAAAAGCAGTGAGTCACTCTGTGCCTTGCATGACAAATGGCTGAACTTCATTCTCATTGTCTGGTGTCCAGTCTACACAGCAACTTTTACAACATTTGAAATTATGCATAAGGATTTCAGGAAAGACTGAAAATGCTAGTTCAAAGAAACAGGACTTTTGGCTCAGCTTAACGTAGAATTTAATCAAGTTAGACCTAAATCTAGAGTAAATTTAATGAGGTCAGACTCTATTCTGACCAATTCAAACACATTAATTTGTGGGTTATAGGCTTTTTT
Source organism: Ptilonorhynchus violaceus (assembly GCA_013397565.1). NCBI lineage: Eukaryota > Metazoa > Chordata > Aves > Passeriformes > Ptilonorhynchidae > Ptilonorhynchus > Ptilonorhynchus violaceus. The sequence goes on along the minus strand of VZRJ01009813.1, from coordinate 1,085,254 downwards.
CATTATATACAGGCAGTAGCTAAAGAAATGAATTTGCTTTTCTATGAAATCAGAGGGTTTCTTATGGCCTAAATATAGTTTAAATTAGGAAGCATGAAACAACAGATGAAAAAACAATAAATTTTATGATTGTGAAACGAAAATGAAGAAATTTTACTTCCAAAACTCTGTTCCAAGCTATAGGAAGGAGAGTTGTCCCACTGCAGCCCTAAAATAAACTAATAACCAGTGAGGATGATGGGGACACTGATGAAGGCTGCTGTGATGACCCTTAGCAGGTCCCCTGGGAACAGAGTCAGCATCAGTCAGAGCAGTCCTCTAGCCAGTTCCCTACACCTGAACCACGGCCAACCCAAAATAGCAGCTCCAGAAACTAAAATCCAATATTGAAAAATAAAAAAATGGAGCACAGCCACTTAGGGCTGTCACTGGCTTTCATGGATTTCTCATTTTTCTGTTCCTTGTAATGGAGAGATCAGAATGTGAACAGTTCATCCAAGATTACAAAACTAACACATTTTGGATAAGACTATAGCCACAATAAACCTCAGCAAAGATACATGCAGGATTCTTTGTGGAATACTTCCACAGAGAGATTATTTATAGTCAGTGCTATGTTGTCAAACTATTTCAGTGTGAACATTATTTATTTGGCAAAAAAATAGCCACTATTCCAATCTGGTAAAAAATTTTCACAGGGAAAAAAATAACTTTTGATAGATGATGTCTCAAGTGCTTTAGCCTGGGAGAAAGATTGCATGCTAAAGGGGATGTTGTATAGAAATCAATAATTTTTAGATAACAATCACTTGAAAGAAGTAAAAATTTAAGGATTTTGTATATTTCTTGTTCAGTCTATACAGTTAGGACCTTTCATTCAAGTCTATAATACACACATTTTTTTCGGAAATAGAGAAAACTGTTGTCAATTCCTAAATAAATTTCCCACCACTTTATCTGGTTATATATAATGCAATTACTTTCCTCATATTAAAGAGCACATTTTAATCTGATTTTCTAGATAGATAAAAAGCATCGGGATGTTGTGTAGAGAAATAAATGCTTTTGTAGCCTCATGAAAGAAAGTGACAGAAAGCAAGGCAATGTGGCTACAGCACTCGACTGGACATGAGACGTGACTTGTATTGCCGAGTAACCTTTCCCAAATCACTTCAGTGTAGTCTGTGAAGCAGGGATATAGACGTGGAGCTCCTTTGGCAAAACAATTTATTAAATGCTCTATGAGAACATACTTATTACCTTTAACAGCTTGTCACACCTCAAATTGGGCTCAGGCTTCATAAACAGGAGTTCTTTGGGAAGAGATTAAACGCGAGATTCCAGATCTTCAGCCTGTTCTGTGATGCGCCAATTGCTCAAGTTAAACGGAAAAGTAGATTAGAGAGTCAACTAGAATTTAAGCCAGGGAAATCCATGGAAGCCATAAAGTTGGAGTGGCCCCCTGTGTACCAACCCTTTGTCTCACTTTCGTAGAAAGAACAGCCGAATTCTATCAAAGATCTCCCAGCTCGGTGCATTGATGCCACAGAATCCAGGAAGCTGAACAAAAACGAATCTGGCAGAGCTGCAGTTTGACAACTGCATCTTCTACACCAGAGTGCTTTTTCAGTGTTTCCAGGGATCGTGGCACAATTAATTTCGAAGTAAAATTAAAAAGGAAATTTAAATAGTGCTAAAAAAATAAGAAGCTTAGTTTGCCAAAAAATTGTTTATATTTTCATTTGGCTGCACAGTGGGCTCAGAAGACAAACATTATTTACTTATTTCTCCTATTTACCCTGCAAAAGCTGAGATACATTCTATTAGAGCATACTCAGGGACCAGCAGTCAAGACTCTACTTGCGACATGGAAGATGTAGATTCATAAATCCATTCTGAATTAGGCAGTTCACCGTCAGTGCAAGATTTTACAAAACGAGCAGCCTTCAACCAGTCTCTTTTCTGTTCTACTTCACGTATATCCTGAACCAAGGGGAAAAACTGGCTTGACAGTCAGGTAATGAAAAGCACTGATGTGCCTTCAAATCTCTGCTCTGTTTATTTTGATGACTTTCCCCCCAAGCTACAAAGCCAGCCTCTTCCCTGCTGGCCTACTGAAGTGTTTTACAAGGCAGAGGGATTCAAGAGGAAGACACAGAGTGAAATCCATCCTGAAGGAGACTGTTGCTCCATGGAGAATCACATTTTAGGGCTGCAGAATTCCCTGGTGCAATCCTTGTTCTAATGGCTCAGACACCTGAACCTTCTCCTCCCCATCTAAGTTTAAATCCTTTTGCCACTCCTGATGGATCTCTATTTTTGACTGGAAATTACATCTGGATGAAAAGTTCTCCCAACAAAAAAATTGTGAAAATTGATATATTCCATTAAAAGGATCAATATACTGGTGTTCCTTTCTGGGGAGACAAGAGACCAAAACATTTCCCCAAAATATTAAGGATTCCTTCTAGCATTCGCTTGCTAGTCCAGGAGTGAGACTGCATCTGTTCTAAGAGTGCTAACTTAGAACTTTTTTTAAATGTTCAAGTAAAAAGCAAATCACAAAACTCCTTTTGCATTTATTTCTGACCCCCACAAATGCCCTTGTTTGAAAAGGGACAAAACAAAGCTCTGATCTTCCTTCTCAGACTTGTGTGTTGTCTTGAGCTTGGGCACATGCACATAAACCAAACTCTAGCAATGTATAAAGCATATTTCACACACACACACATTTCCCAAATCCATGTGGTAAAGAATTCCTTCAGATTCTTTCCGTCTCAGCACAAACCAAAGATTTACAAATATGCACCTAAACCAATTTCCAGCTCTTTTGCTAAGCATACAATTTAAGGCCATTAAAAAGTCTGATGCAGAGTGCTCAGTATCTGGCAGGACTGAATCCAGGATAAAGAAGAATTATGTTTATGGACATGCGTGTGGAAAGCTGAAGGACTACTTAATTGCCGTGAACAAAACTCAGCATTTTAATTTTTGCTAAATGCAAATTAAAATCTTGTCAGCACATTCTTAATATATCAAAACAATATGGAACTTTTCATACCAGCACAAGGATTTTACTCAATTTCTGCAGCAACTCTCGTTATCTGCCTGAGCCCATGTGTCTTTGCTTCTGTCAATGCACAGTTTTTTGCACAAAAATACCATTTATAAATGCTTGAAAGAATGTGCCTTCACTGTGACTAATAGATATTTCATTAGTGAGGACCTCCAGTCACCGTTCAAGTCCAGTCAATAACATATTTTAAATTCAGTGGTCCAGAACTTCTGTTCACCCTGAAAAGAAGCTTTAAGCTCATAACTAATACAGTTAAGAAATTTAAATAACAAAAAAATACACTCTCATATTCATAATGAAAAAATACTTGAGAGAAAGCATGATCTAATCCTAAATCCACTATTCTTATCATCAGTTCTAGAAAGCCTAACTAAGAGCAGTAAAGAAAATGTGACTTTCATATCAGAACAAACCACACGGGCTGGGTGAGAATCGTTACTTACTAATTACTGCATTACAGTGGTTTTGTAAAGTTGGTGTTAAATGATACTGATGAGGTGTCTCTGCCATTTGAAATTAATTACATTATTATCTTTTGATAAGATTATCATTCTTCATGTGCTGTTGCCACAGTCATATATTGCCAACATCTTTAGCACCATAATGAGCAATGCGTGAGTAATGTGGGTGCCAGAGAAATATTTGCTGTGGACTCACACAGAGGACATGGACCTTATCTTCTGCTCACACTGGCACTTCTCATTTACATTTCTGTGGCAAGGAACTCCAGGTTCATTGTCAATTCAATTTAAAACTCAGGAACCACCATTTTTATTTCAGGAACAAAATCCCGGATAAGAACACAGTTGCAACACCAGTCGATCAAAGAAAAAGGAATGTTAAATTTGAGGAGGCACATAAAGCATCTGATAAGGAAGAACTTTTATAGTGGCTGGTCAAACAACATATACAGCTCCTGCACTGAAGGCACCTTTCTGCGTGTCAGGTGCTCCCTGCAGAGGGATGATAACAGCCTGCTTGCCTCCCCAGCCATTCTCTCTTTTCCATTTGTCAGAGCATTAATTGCCAGCCAAAGGAACCTTTTCTAATTATGACTTTGTGGAGCACAAATTGCAACATAGGCTTAAGCCTAGATGGGGCTTCTTTACTAATATAATAAATAATAATATTGTTACAGAGATGACACTTTTCTGCAATGCAATGTAACAATTGGTACAAAAGTACAAAGGAAATGCTTCTTCTGCTCTTAGGAACACCAGAACTGTTGAAGGTCATTCGAAATACACAGTAAAATGTGAGTCTGCACATTTTACTGGCTCAGCATTTCTCAGTTGCTTAGTTTGTTCGGGCTTTTCATTTACCCTTCATTTTAGAAAATATTACACTACTCAGCATTATGACTGTAGTGCCAAGAATAGCTACCTCACTTGGAGCTCCTCTCTTAAGAAGGGATTTAAGGATTACAGAAAATACATATTTTTAATAGCATTATTGTCCTGCTTGGTGTTGGAGCTTTAAAGCATCAGCAGCTCTGGCACATGTGCTATTCATGTTCCTCGTGAGTGTCTCAATGCCAAAATATACATCCCAACCTAGTTCAAGCGGATTCCACACAAATTCTCGTAGCCTTTGGATGACCGTGTACAGAACATAATCTATTTCTGAGAGACTTAATCCACTGCTAAAACCACATTTACAGCAGAAACACTGGTGATCTGGAACTACAGGCTTTATGCAGATAAACTTAAGAAGGCATTTGCCTCCTTAAAAAAGCTCTCAAATCTTTTGCTGAACAATTTGCATCAATGGTCAGATCAGGAATGCTGCTGGTGCAGAAGAGCTGCAGGAAGTCAGGAAGGGTTTCTGGCAGCACTGCCAGTAGTTGTGAGCAATTATAAAGCCACCACACTTTTTGTGTGCTTGTGAGTGTGTGTCTGAACATTAGACAGAGTCAAGAGATAATAATCCAGGCTATGGCTCCTCTTACTTTTGATGTGCTGACAAACTACTAATGCACAGCTTCTCAAATGCTTTCCTTCCTTAGACGGCATCACAGATTATATGATCTGTTCATGATCAATTCCCCTGCCTGCCACTCTGCCCAAGGTTTTCTACAAAGTCTAATTTCATGTTACCTTGAGCACCCTTCCAGCAAATTAAACCTGCTTGCTGAGAGTTTCCAAGAAATCAAAAAGTTCTGCTTTCTCCCTTCCAGTAGGAGAGGATTCTGATTCAGACAGACACACTGCACTCAGACAACAGTAAAGGAGAGTCTTGTGGGCAGAACAGATTTCCTCAAGAGTTTGGTAGGTTCTCTTCAAATGCTGGCTGAAGTCCAAGTCAGTTAAATGTTGAGACTGAACAAAAAGCTCACATTAAAACATGGTTTAGACACTTTTTTGAACATTGTCTTGAACTAAATGTTTATTATGGGAACAAATCAGTGACACGAGTAATAGAAAGGTAAGTTACGGCTCCAAGGGTTGTGTGTGTTGGTGGTTTTGTTTGATTTGGGGTTTTCCTGTGGTTTTTTTTCCCAAGAAGTTCTATATTACCTTGAATATAGCAGTATATTTCCTCACAGTATAAGATATCTGCTGGAGAGCTGCACAATGTTAAAGGAAATAAACATGCAAAAAATGGGATTCTGAAAAAAAGTAGAATAACAAATTTGGTAAAGGTTTCTAATAAAATACTCCATAGCTCTGAAAATTGAACTATTCTGGAAAAAGAGCTGTCAACTGAAATGGAATTGTATAAAATTCTACTCATGCACACTTCAACACTGTAAGGACTAAGAAACTTGTCTAGGTTTAAAAAAAAAAAGTATCTATATATATATATATGTGCGTGTGTGTGTATATATGAATACACATATATCTCTTGCTTTCATATTAATTCCAAGCAGGGCTGAATGGCAAAGACATGGTTTGTTCCACGCAACTCTCACTCACCAAACCTGGCATGGCAATCGGAACCACACCTCAATGAACAGGCTTCCTCCTGTGCAGGAGACTGAAGAAGTTTTACATTATTATGATTGGACAACTAAAGTTAACAAAATAAGTAGCATCTGCTCATGCAGACATCACTGCCTATTTAATTTTTAAAAGCTACAGAACATTTGTAAAACATAAAAAAGCTCCAACTCTGCTGTTGCTGAGGGTTTAAGACAGTACTCGCCACATTCATACACGGACTCTTCACAACCCTTTGTGAATAAACTGATTCCATTTTGCTTCAAGTGATCACAGGGTATTCTGAATTGGAATCCACAAGGATCATCCAGTCCAACTACTAAATGAATGGTCCATATGGGGATTGAACCCACAACCTTGGTGTTATCAGCACCATGCTCTGACCAACTGAGATAATCTCACTGAATGACATGTTCATTAGTGGTGCTTCCATATTGCACACGGACCATGAATTTTGCCAAGTCCTGGGCACACAACACCTTTTTTTAAACCAAATCATTAAAGGCAGCAATTTTGTTAAATCTGCTTCTGAAATTTTTTACACATTCTAAATGCATTTCCAAGAGAGGTTGTGTAGGGGTCAGCAGATTTCTGAAGCTTCAGTGCAACCCTATCTAAAGGTATTAGACTAAGTTTTCAGCTCCTGATGCTTTGGCATGTTTTGTTTCGAAATACAAGTTTTCTTTATGTGAGTCAAGTTTGTGGCTGTGAATAGGCTTTCCAATTAAAAAATTGTACTCCCTTCTTACCATACATGCATATGACACCACCAAAACCTTCAGAAAAAAACCCAAATTTATCTCAGTCTCAAAGGGATTTAATTCCTATTAATAAGCTTTTCAAGACTATTACAGTAGGGTGAGTAGAAACCCAATATATGCAGTTGTAGACCGAGAGCGTGGTAAATATGTTTTCTTTGATGGGTCCATTGCAACTGAGCTTATTCTATGATTCTGTGAAATAAGATTTTTATAGCAAGAACAATCAATCATATGAACAACCTCCCCAGGAACGTGGTAGACTCCTCTTCACTGGAGATTTTCAAGAAGTGGCTGGACAAGGGTCTAGATAATCTAATTAGGGCTCCCTTTCATGGCTGGACCAGATGATCTTTCAACGTCCCTTCCAACCTACACTGTTCCATGATCTTATGAAGTAGGCAGTCAAGAAATTTCTGTTTCTCATTTTTGGTATGTATTACCAAATGCGCTTCCTTGTCTTTTTTTACTACACGTAATCTGCTACAGGTCATTTTTCCAACCTTGACCGAAGCTTCTTTCATGTCACATGATTTAATTTTTTCATTATACTTCCCTCCAAAACACTTATAAAGTGCAGCACCAAATATGAGTCCAGACAATACCACCACCTCAAAGAGATGTGCTGGTGTGTAGGAATATAAACAGCTGTCCCTTCCTTCTTGACTCCCATGTGAGAATCTGAAGTGTATAACTGTGAAAGTTTTCATCTGAGAATTTCACCGTAAGTGACACAAATAGTCGAACCCATCTATCTAAGCATTTGCAGAACATGAGCATGGAAGCACAAGAAATAACTCATATTTTCATTGCAGAAACTAAACATTGCCCTGCAGGTCAGCTCTAACTCATCAGGCCATCTTTCACTCCTAAAGCTGAATGTTGGTGATAAAGGAAATCTACCTCAGTAGTTATGGACAATCAGTCACATCAGCGCTTGTTCAGGGACATTTGGTAGTTTCAATATTATTCTGAATTATTCTCAATAAATTTCAATGAAAAGCTGTATAAAGCTCAAAGTCAGCACTCTGGATCTGTTATTTTTCTGTCCTTTCTAATCTTGTGGAGACTAATCACACAAATTTTGCACAGATACTTGAGAAAACAATTCTATAAGGAATGCAACTGTAAAACAACTTTAGACAAGAAGAATAAAAAAAAACTAGTTCAAAAAAGGGAAAAACAACTTTTGGTGGTCAGAAATTCAACCACAATTAAAGGAAAAATTAATTTGCAGGAGATACCAATGCTTGACAAATGACAGCTAATCTCCAGAATATGAGCTATGTAATTAGAGAAGTATTAAAATTACAGTCCAGGAATCATATTTAACAGATGAGATTCTCATTACTTCTTATTCTCACTGAAAAAAACCCCAAACCACAATACATTTATGTTATACAGAGCACAGTAGGCATTACACCATCCATTTTAGTATTCCCAAATGTAAATGTTGTTGTTTCTGATTCTGTGCCACAACAGGAAGAACTGAAACATAGTAAGAATCCAACTACATTTATTTGTTTAAGTGACTAAGCCTAGAGTGCTAAGAGAGTATTTGGAGGGGTTTCATCACCTTAATCCTCTATCAGGAAAGATTTGCTTATCTTTTTGATATATATCAGGACAGCAGCTATTATTACTGGAACTGGTTTTAGGGTTCCCACCAAATATATAAAAATAGACTGTGTTCCCCTATTTTAAAATCTCTGTGTTATATTTTACATTCATGGTTGGAATGTTATACATTTTACAATCACTTGTTATTTTATACATGGGCAATATTTACACGGAAGGAGACAGATGATTATTTAAATATTCCTGACTTGGGAGGCAAACACTCCATGGGAAGAGCAGAACTCCTGAAGTTTAGCCATGGCTCAAGTGTGATATGTAATCTTGAGCAAGTTCCTCCAACATTTACCGTTCTGTAAAATGGATATCATAAATTCGCATTCGAGAAAAAATGTATGGAATTTAATTTGTGTAAAAACTTTGAAGTCTTAATCAGAAAGATGATACAAAAGAACGTTCGAAAGCTGTATTATACCCATAAATGTAAATGTAAATGTGGAGCACTGACAACAGAAAGTCATTAGGACAAGACTCCGTAAATTTAATTGGAAAAAAAAATTAGTCATGATTTCTCAAAATTCAAGAGGTATGTATCAAGTATTTTAACACCAATGAGTTTAGTATTTTATCCTGCATTTATATGTTTATTGTGTGTTTAGTCTTTCAATATTCCTTTCCATATTTATGTAAGTTTAGCTTATTAGGCTCAGGCATATCCCATGTTTTTAGTGTACATGATGTGTATAGATGCAAAAATATGAACAGAGATGTTCATGCTCCAGGACCAGCTTTCACACGGGTTCTATCAGGTTTGCTCCTCCCAAGAGGAAATGCCAAATCTCTCTCATAGTCAACAGTGAGAGGGCAAATGGGTTCAGAGACCTAAGAACACATTGCCATGTACACAACGTTCTTCCTGTGAAAGCTGCCAGTTGCATAACATCTGCACCACGTACAAAGCTGGCTGTTTAGAATGTGGGCTTAATACACTTTGCAAGCAATGTAATCAGTGAAACATCAGATGAACTAAAAGAAAAAAAATAGACAAATAAACAGAGTTTTGAGGAGGTACCATATGGGGTTTTTTCTTCCTTTAGGGAAATCTTACACAATGTCTAAGAGAAAGTTCCAAATTATTGTTAAGAACATACAATATTGAAGCTAAGGCTATTATATAATCCCAAGGTTTAAATATATCATAACCCAATTCTAATTCTTACAAGCACTTTGTATAACCTTTATGGACACTAAAACTGGGTTACTGAGAGACTCTAAAGGAAGCCAAGAAACTTTGCACAGTCAAAGAACCCAGGGTCCTATGCATGCAGCTAATACAGACAACACTTATGATTCTCTTAATCTGGGATTTATCACAGTGTGTGGGCAGATTTTCTTAACAGGAAGGATTAGTGGGGGGGGTGATTTCCTAACAAGAGGTTTTTGCTTTACTCCTGCATCTGGGATTCCCCCACTATCATGTAAAGAGAGGCCAGAGCGAAAGGACAGCAGTAAGAGGCGAACTGCTGCCTTAGCAACCATTTAAAATACCTCCTCGAATCTTCCAGGAAGCATTCCTCACTTAATGGTATAAAATAGGGAGTTCATTTTCCAATGAAAGTGACCCCTTGCTCAAGAGATTGTAGTGTAAAGTATTTCTCTATTTTCATTATTTGCTTGCTACTTTATGTCCCCTCTCACCTCTTCTCTGTTTTCTTCCTATTTAAAAGCAGTCTGTTAGCTAAAATGAGTTTGTGATTAACAGGCTAAAGAGAGCAACAACAGGTATGTTAAGTCTCCCATACAAGCAGAGTCAACTTTAGTCATACAGTTGAAATTAGGAGGAAAAAAAAAAAGGAAAAAAGATTAAATGAGATCTAAGAGAACAAAACCCTGATGTGTGCCTGACAAATAATGAGTAAACACTGGCAATGCCCTAAGGAACCTCTACTACACTACTGACTGTATCAAGATATACAATCATTAAAGTTATAGAACAGTAAGTACTAAAGCTACTTCTTACATACTCATTCTTTTAAATGTTTCTTTTGAAAAGAAATGCAGGTTCAAATGAACTGTGCCCACCCACAAGGAGAGAAAAGAGGCAAGAGCAGCAACAGTGCCTCAATTCACATAGATGAGAATAATTGGAGCCCAGTTCAATCTGTGAAGTAAACAGAAGCAGGATGAAGGCTTTTCAATTTACACCTACAGCCTACAAATTAGACAGAAGTCTGGTAGGATGAGCTTGCCAGAGATTGCATAATAACCCTACCCCCAGCAACAATGCAGGGAACAGGGAACAAAATGGTAGGTCTATACCAGCAGGGAATTTCCCTTTCTAATTACTGAGTACTATGAAAAGCAGTCTCAAGAGCCAAACGTCAGCTTTTGTGCAACCGGATTGGGAATTTCTTCATTATTCTTGATTTATTCTCAGCTGAAAATTAATTTCAATGCTGTTTTAAGAATCAAAATTAACTATGCATAAAAAATACAAAATATTGTCGAACTAATATTGCTTGAGAATTTATTTGGTAAAATATTTTTTTTGTACCAAAAGTTCAACAGATGACCAGTAATTATGGCTTGTTGAAATGTCTTGCCTATATCGGTATTCCTTATATATTCACTTGTCTATATCAATTGAAACCAAAAGACCCTAACTCAGAAAATTCTGTTTTTGCAGTATGTGCAGGGTACATTTCAGATCCTACCCTTTATAGAGAGAGTAAAAAGAGAGAAAAGTAAAGCAGAATACATGATTTTCAGTTTTTCTCACAGCAAACAAAAAGGCAGACAAAACCGAGCAGAAGGGGGATGTTTTGAGATAAATAGTTAAACAAAAAATGCAACCCACTACTGAGGAACATAATTACTCACAAGTAACTTTTCTGTCCACTTTTGATGACTGTGGACAGTCATCTGTAGATGTAGATCATATGTAGATTTCCACTTTGGGTGATTCCCAGTAACAGGTCCTTCCAGAAGCACAACTACTTGGAGTAGGAGCTAAGAATCATTTCAGAAAACAAAACTACATAACTATAGTGGCAAGTGGTATGCTATTTCTAGATAAATCCTTGAATTTGTAGTGCTGGATTAGTAAGCCAAGCTCCTGTAAGTCAGTCCTATAAGTAGCTCTCCTGATGCTATCCAGAATGGAAATGTCCATACCCTGGCTTGAGAAACAACCTGACTTGGAAGGGCTCTGTGGTAAGGCCATATCTACTCATGGCTGTTCCCTGGTGTTTCCCTGCTAGAAACACACAAAAACGAGAGGTTGAGGAAAGGACCTGGCTCAGCCAATGTAGCAGGCAAGAGAGCTCCTGATATTGAGAAAGGTCACAGAGCAAAAGGAGCAAGTCAGAGAAGGGGGAAGGCAGAGACAACCTTATCTCCTGCTTGAAGTGAAAGCCACATCTCCTGCCTCCATCTGCTGATGAAGTCTGCACAGGTACCAGGGCAGTTCTGTCAGAGAACAATTCAGCAGGTGAGAAACCATCCATAGAAGCATTACTCTTAGAGCAGCAATGACCACAGTCAGGAAACCCACGCAGATCGGGATTCAGGGGACAGCTGGGGTCAGTGTGAGTGATTAATGGAAAGGTCACAGAATCACAGAATATGCTGAGCTGGAAGGGATCCACAAGGATCATTGAATCCAACTCCTGGCCCTGCACAGAACCATCCCCATGTGCCCAGGAGCATTGTCCAAATGCTTCCTGAACTCTTTAACGGAAGGGCACCCCATTCAAGGTGATAATTCAGCAGAGGCTGAGGTGGACGATTGAAGAAAATCAGGATGTGGGATGACAGATCAGAAGAAATTCTGATGACTGAATTTGGTCCGTATGTCTGGAGAGATCCTTTTTTCAGCTAGAGATGTCTTTACAATCCCAGACTTCCCAAACCAGGGATGAACAAGGTCACTTCATATTGAAGCGATCCAGCATCGTGCTGGATGAGACAAATTCTGTAAGAGTATGAAAGAAAGAGCAATATAATGTAGCTCTTTGGTCTAGGACTCCAAATAGTCTCAACCTGGTCATGGAAAGAAGACTTGTCAAAGCTACATCTCAGCCTCACCATGCAGTTTGCAGAGAAAACAGACCAAAGAAAAATAAAGTACCCTGATCAGAAACATGTCTGCCAAGTCTCTTGAGTAGAGACTAGCACTGACGCAAAACATCTGATGTGATTAGGGTGAGAGGGTATATTCTTCAGTAGTATGAGTCCTTGCACATCATTCTAAGGGTATCTTTATGAATTATCATTACATAAACTGAAATGACCAAAAACATCTATGGAAGTATGTTAAGAAAAAACACCAAAAGGCAAACACGTTGAATGCACCATCATCAAAAGATATGGTCACTTCCTGAACAGGTCTTGTATCATTCTGAGGTAGAATAAATACACTGTGACCAGATGACTAATGAGGCTGGGTTGTTAGGTCATGAGAAAGCTATCACAGCAAATAGAATAATCAATTACAACTGGTCAGGGCAGCAAAGGAAGGTGAAACAGTATCCCTTGGCAAACACTGAGAGGTCACTACCATCATTAGGAAGGGAAGAGTTGTAGAGTAGGAGGACTGTCAGGGTAGTCCACAGCTAGGTTTGAGAAGGGTACACATGCAGTCTAGAATAGTGGAAGTTAAATATATTGTCACTTTAACAATGCCAAATGGCCTTTTGAATTCAGGAAGCAGTTCTCAAGACAACAGGCAGAGCAAGCAGTACCTTTAGTGTAGCAGCAATTAATTCAGCAATGACTTGCAGTGAGAACTGACCTGCCCTACTTGACTATGAAGCCCTCAGGAAGGATTTTGCCTACAGCAGCCATTCCTGAACGAGTCAGGTAGGTAAACTTCTGAATTTAAAAAGAGCCATTCTGCTTCTAGGTCACCAGAACCTCTCTTAACACAGTGGAGAGAAAAAGAAGGAAAAAAAATAAATAAAAAGAAAGACCACCATTTAAGTTTAATTGGCAGAATTTCTACTGGCATCTGTGTACCTTCAAAAGTCCAGAGGACTGGCAACAGGATTTTCTTATAGTCCATGTAACCTGGAGAAATTGTCAAGATGAGCCTCAGCCTTTATCATCACTTTCAGTCACCCTTCTGCGCTCTACCCCCAACGCCCCGATTCATTTGATGGGAAAAGAAAACACATCACGAGAAAAGACTCTCAGGTACAGACATAATTACACATGTCCATAGCCTAGTCACTGCAGGCTGGCAGCTGACAGCGCTCATTTGGGGAGAAGTGTAGGAATAAACACGTTTCCCCAGAATAACCCTTCCTTTTGAAGCCCTGTGACATTCTGGAGGCAGCATGCATGTCCAGATCCATAGGTATCACAGTGAGGATTACAGGCAGTGATAGCTGAGAAAGTGCGGATCAGGAGGGAATACCTGATAAATGCTTTCTAACCTGATGTAAAGTGGAAGTGCAAAGAACAAACACTTGCTCTAAGGTCCCATTGATTGGAACTGACATGCTGAAGGTTTTCTGACGCTGCAGACTGGCAAAACTACATCAGAGGTAATTCTTGGAGCATTAAAGAAGGGGATAGGAGCTAAGAGATAAGCGTGCTGATCTCTCTCAGTAGAGATACAAACAATCTACAGTAATTGATGAGTGCCTTAGATGAAGCTGGTGAATAACAGGTGGCCAAAAGGGAAATCTAGGAAGGAAAGCTAATGGCAACATTATAAATGAAGAAAGAGATATTGAATAGATATTTCAATGAATGTGGAGCCCACATACACCTAGAGTTACGGCCCATGACAGTTGCCATATGGCAACTGTAAAGCATCTGACTGTTGCCAGAGGGGTTAAATTCTCCTAAAATTTCACATGGCCCAGGTGTCACCATCTGAAGAATGACTATCTGAGAGGGGAATAACAATGAGATAGGCAGTTTACCTGGGCTGGAAAAAAGGGATATTTGAAATAAATCCCTTTAGAGTCACTGAGATAGATATGTCCACTTTAACACTGCCTGAGGAAGAACGTACAGCTTTCACTGATTGACAAAACAGAATTAGCAGGATCCACGCTTCCAAGAACCAGACTTTGTCTCCAAGTGGAACAATTGTAAATGCAAAACTGGCCTCTAGACTGGAAGCAAGACCTGGACAGAGAACCCTCTTAAGGCATCAAATAATCCTAAACCCCAAAAGGCTCAGAATGGGATTCTGAACACTGATGTGTCTGAAGAGCAGATTGGAATCTCCAAGCCAGAAAGGAACAGTGCTTCCAGTGTAATTTCCTCTCTTGAGGATTGATTTGTCAAGTGTCAGTGCCAAATTCTAGGAAACAATTCCTTAATGAGTCTCTTAGGAAGCCTCTTAGAACCAGGAAGTCTTGCAGTTTAATGCTAATCCAAAGAACAGAATAAACTAATAGATGTCTTTTCTTTAACAGGAGATTTAATTAGGCAATTCTGATATTTTATCATGACGTAGTCTGGCTCTGCATGCATTGGCAGTGTGCAAGGCAGGACAGAAGTTACACTTGAGATAACCTGACTCTGATAAGCCTTTGTTCTGAAGAGGAGTCTGCATTTTTAGCTAACCAATCTCAGAAGGCATGCTTCCTGTTTTTGGCTTTACTGTTTTTAGAGGGTTTCTTTGGTTTGCGTTTGGCTGTTTTATTTCAAAACAGAACTCGAATCATCACAAATTAAATATTTGTTTAGGCATAACCCTTTCCAAAAACCATAAACTCTTACCGTGACACAATAACAATTTGAAGTCATTCTCAAAAAAAAAAGCATTTCCCCAGCAGACACAAAAAACATAGATATAAAGAAAAGAGAAAAATTAGATTAGATTAAAGAAAGAGGACTAAATATTACATGGTCAGAAGTTAGAAGATCTTTTGCATAGTCAAGCAGGGAGATTGGGAAAGGGCGAAGAAAAAGAAACGGCAGAAAAGAAACTAAAGCCAAATTAACTAAAAAACTTCTAGTCTTAAAAGTGATAGCAAGGAAACCCCTAGACAACACACTCCAGCAGAGCTGAGATAGGCAAGTTGTCAACAGCAGAGTGAGCCCAGGCTAAGAAACTGAAACACATTTTTGTTCAGCAGCAAACTAAGTTGCATTGCAAGTACAATTTAATATTTGTTTCCTCTTTGTACACCTGCTAGTAGTTCAAAGATCCACTGTAACAAAATACACAACAAAACAGTATTCAGAAATTTCTTATCTTTTCTGATTTTGGCTATGAAATGTTATGGTTTGAATCATTAATTCTAAAAGACACAGCAGCTATGTAGGCAATCACTTGGGGGAGTTCCCAAGGTGTAACAAACCAAAGTCTGGCCATGCAAAACCTGAAAAATGTTACAATGTAACAATTTTTTGTCTCTTTCATAGCACAAAATGAAACCAGAACAAAAATGTAACGGAAGGAAGCAAAAAACTGCACAGTTGGAATGCAATTTGGTTTCTCTACAGCCTCATCAGTAGCAAACAATGACTACCAGAGCTGCTTCTGTTCTGCAAGTTCTGGTGCTCATCACTCTCTTACACCACCTTTTACTGTCTAAAGCAAGGCATGACTATCTCCTGAGGCAATTTTTTAACCAAACCCATGCCTATAAGTGGTTCATGTTAAGGTTTCTCCAGTGTACCAGAGATATTTCTATTTAATCTCATTCAAAGTGCTCACATTTTCCAGTCAATGCTAAAACTGGCAGTGGTAGATACTTTTTTAGGGATTTTTATTTTTAAGATCATATTTAATCCCTGAATATCATGATGTGGAACTTGAAATTCTAGAAAAATGCGTGAAAGTTCAAGGTTAAATAATTCCACACTACAGGAAAGGTGAACTAGAGCTTGGTTTACCATTCTAAAATATATTTTTTTACGCCTAGAATATTATTTACAATGATTCAAATAGAAAGTTCAGGAACGCTCCTGCAAATGCAAAAGAACAGGAGATTTAAATTTTACAGACTCAGAATTCATGTCTACCTTCTTGGTCTACAAATTCTATACCTGGCATATTCTGATTCTTTCCTATTTAAAATACTCCTGTAATTATAGCTTTGGATCATTACCTCCATATGCTTTTATGCTGCAAGATGACAGACTCTGCTTAAGTGATGAGATGCTGGGACAGGGTATGAAGAGAATGCAAAAATGGGCAAAATACCTGGAAGTCCTGGACACTTGTTAAACAAAACCATATAATTTCATACACCTCTGAATTAGCTATTTACTAAGTAGCCCGATGAGTTTGTATTGGGATATAAGGTTAGAAAAAACAAACATGCAAGCCAAATACAAGATCAAGATTACATAAGTATAGCTTAATTTTTAATATAAAAAGCTTAATAAATAATGGCAGTAATGAATTCTTTGCTTATAAATACAAGAATAAACAATTTGGAATGGCTAAAAGCCTTTTAAGACTGTTTTTTTTCAAAATGCACTGTATTAACTGCTTAAGAAGATGTCAGATTCCTATAAAATGCTGGAACACAGCATTTGAGGAGCTGCTTTTCTAAGAGTTTGTAAAAATACCTTTTGGTCTAAATGCCTCACTAAGCACATCAGTCAAATAACAGCATCAAAAGAAGGGGTCACCCATCGTGTATTCAAAAACAAAGGGCACGTTTGGGCTATCGTTTCAGGGACTAAAGATAAAGGACCACTTACCTTATTTAGCAGACTACAATTTTCCTCAGATGTGTTTTTCTTCAGCTCATGCCTCTAGCTTCTATAAATGCCAAACCTTTAATGAAACATTCCCTCCTGCTACTGCTGTGCC
Source organism: Ptilonorhynchus violaceus (assembly GCA_013397565.1). Lineage (NCBI taxonomy): Eukaryota > Metazoa > Chordata > Aves > Passeriformes > Ptilonorhynchidae > Ptilonorhynchus > Ptilonorhynchus violaceus. Next base: position 1,068,118 of record VZRJ01009813.1, on the reverse strand, counting down.
TGCTCACTTTCTTATGTTGTTTTTGCACTGGTGGGTTGTTAAATTCAGTGACCTAAACTAAGAATATTTTTGGTCCACTCTAGAGCAAAAAAAGCCAAAAGGACACCTCCAGGAACACTACTCTGACAAAGGTATTTAACACCAAACTATTACAAAAATAGCAGGCATAAGATACAAATCTAACAGCTGATTATGCCAAAGCAGTACAAAGAAGTGTCTAACTTTGAGTGAATGAGGAATCACAACACAGGCAGCAATACTTGCAGGAAAGGATTTGGGACTTTATCCTGCACCTCCTGTCCAATGCTCAGATGCTCCTGCACTAAAGGCGAGTTGCACTTAGAAGATTCTTCCTGAATACAAGGCACTCCTGAGGTGTGCCACCCTATGGCACTCCAGAGGATTACTGTATCCAAATTCTGTATGATTTTATGCCAAGGGTCCAGTTTGACTCTTGTGTACAGTTCTGAGGAACATAAGACTGAAATCTCAACTTGACTGCAGAAATAGCAACGTTGAAAGAAGATGGCCTACAATGAAAATACGAAAATTTTAATAAGGAACAGGTAGAGGGTGTGTGGAATTGGAGGGAGAATAAAAGAAACTTCGGAATACCTGCCTTGTAATGTATCAAGAAAATTCTTAATTTAGTAAGAAAATCTCACAAGAGAGCAATTTAACCACTATTAGTGAAGACTCGGTTTAGATATTAGTAAAAGCTCTACAAAGTTGTCTTTAAATTTTCTATAAAATATAATATATTGAAGTGTTTAAACTTGGAGAGATGAATTTGTTCTTCTTGTTGAACACTTCAGAATAGATTCACAAAGCACCCACCCAAAATTTTCTTGGAATATTTATCCTTCCTCAGAGAACAAGGAAGATAGACGAGATGAGGCGCAGAACTAAATTTCTATTATTCTACATTATTTATCAGACCAAATCTATTACATCGCATACATATGTTGATTAAAATGGCCTATATGGATACTCTTCTATAGTCAATCAGTGCTTGATTGTTACCCTCGGGTTTAATTTGCCTTCGAAACAATTTGCAGACTGTTGCTAAACATTACAAAAGAGAAAGATCAGCAGTCTGCACGACAAGAGCTGGGAATGGCTTGTGTAAAGAGGCCAGTGGGACAGATACCCAAAGCTTTCAGAGTCTCACTGCTCTCCTGAGTTGTACAATTATCACTGGCATAAGTAAGAGCTGTATCACTATGTCCCCAAATTTCTATGACTGAATTTGGCATCTTGGATTCCCCAGCCATATTTAATTTAGCGATTTAACATGTGTTTGTGGGAGACAAAGTGATTTATTTTAAGGCTGAATGGTGTCCTGTGTGTACTACAAGGACAAAAAAGGAAGTTTGGCTGCATTAAGTAAACAAACAACAGTAAAATCAGATTTTTAAGTCTCAGTTGTCTCAGAGGAAGACAGATTTAGAATGGTGGAGTCCAAACTACACTTCTCTAAAAGTTACAAACGTAGAGGTAAACAAAAGGGGTGGAGAAAAAGTACCTGTCCCACCAACAATTTTAACAGCTGTGCTCTTTATAGGATCATGACCCTGCAGCTTGATGATTAATGAAGATTGACTGTACCTGCTGACTTGCAGATACAAACGAGTAAATGAGCCATGAGGAGGTTACAGCAGCTGCTTACTGCACGTTCCAATGGGTTGCAGCACTCCCCCTGCTCCAGCTGGACTGTGACCCCTGAAAACTGTGTTTTCCCAGCCTAAGTGTACCACATCCAAGTCAAAAACTCAATGTTAGTCCTTATTTAACACCTGGCTAGTCCAGCACGTGCTCCTCTGCAGTACTTTGAGGCACTTCCCCTGCTGGTCAGTCTCACACTCAATAGCTGTGCAAAACAGCTGCCACAGCCCCAATGGGGTCTGGCCCCGAGTGCAGAGTGGAGTCAAGTTTTCTAAATGACAAATGTTCTAACTCACACTTCACAACTGGAGAACGGCACTCAGAGGCTTGCAAATCAGGTGTTTTACAGTCTCTGAGTCACAGAGGGAAAGTCTTATTTGGTCAGCTTTCATTTCATTCTATCCTGGTTATACTGCAAAATTTTCTAATCTGAATGAAGCACCTGCTTAATGCAATGCTTTGTTTTGACTGTTGTTTGAGCAGTAGATATGTCTCCTTATGGAGGCAGAGGCTTATGCCTGTAGTCCAAAAGCAGCATTTAGTCTCCTGTCACTATTAAGGAATTTTCACCGACTTCTGTTCCAGTGTGTAACTCGTTGAATAACATATGCTCCATCTGAACACAGGGACAACAAAACTGTGAGTGGCATTCAAGTTACTGCACACACACACAGCTCTTTCTTACTCTGCACAGCTGTTTAGCCATCCTTAGCATCTTCACTTTATAATACAAACACAGTGCAAACCCTTGAAATAAACATCTTTTTTCTTCTGGTTGCCACCACCCAGCCATGATACAAGGCACATCTGTATTTATCACTGCAAGCATTCTCTGGATACTTAAAAAAGAATCTTACATCTGTATCCACAGAGGCAGAACAGGCAGGCACCATCCAAATAGACTTCAGTCAAGTGTGCTAACGTTGGATGAGCATGGTGAGTACTGTTTGTGCCACAGATATACAAATTTAGTTATGCATAAACTTGGAAACTCCCACCTGCCAATTAGAATGCTGAGTTCAGATTGCAACCAATACAGTAAAGGTAATTAAACAACATCCCCTCAGCCGAGATCCATGGGGCTTTTTTCTTTAATCTATATAGAATTTCCATTTGCTTCCCACTCTGCTAACTTTGAAATTCCTCTGTATTTCAGCAAGGCTTAGTGAGTTTCTCACTGTGATTTAGACATAAAGGCAAAACTCAGGCTGAATTTTTCCCATTAGCCAGAGCCATAGAGACATTAACAACTGAAATGAAGAAATGAATGGTGACAAGCTTCTTTTCAAACAGATGAAACATCTCCATTTCTACTTCTTAAAAGTAGCTGATCCTTCAGTGCTAGCTTATTCTTAAAAAACCCCCAACTTTATTAAAAAGTCCATATTAAAAAGATTTCTCCCAAAAAGGAAATTGTTTCATTTTAAGGACAATGGAGTTATTCCAACTTCAAATAAGCTTTCATTTATTCTAGATTTTCTTAAAAAAAGTACAAAAACCAGACAGAGGCCTCTAAGCAAACTCAATAGGAAAACAGGGCAATTACTTCTTGAGTTTGCACATCATATTTGTCATATACAAAAACACAGAAGAAATAGAGGAAGACATGTTGATTTCTGCCTCCTTGCAGATCACCAAAATCGGAACTTTTGAGTATTTCCCTTGAGAACCATAAAACCTGAGGCAAGTGAAATCTTCCACCTAGAAATCATTATCAAAATTACTATCAATATTATTACACATCCTGTAAATTATAATCAATATAATTCAACAGTATTTCTAAGCCTGCTAAGTCAAACAGCAAATACCTCATATGAGAGTCAAATCTACCTACATCATTTCTACCTTCTTTCATAAATATGATATATATTCTCTATTTCCAGAATTCTCTTCATGAAATGTGATCTTGGACTAAAATTATCATTTTGTGAATCATCGCTCTGGATTCTAATCCTCTTAATAATGAACATTTCATCCCACTGAATGTGTTCATTAAGTAAAGTACTACTGAGCATAAATAAAACAGCAGAATCTAATTTATGAATGATAAAACAGCCATTACAGCCATGGTAAACACTTCTTAGAGTCATATTCTACATCTCAGTGGACAAAAATATCCAGGCAAAGAAACACAAAACCCAAAAGGTGAGAAGAAGAGCTTTGACATTCATTTTGGATGATAAGTTCAGGTGTCCTAGGCTCTAGCTCATTTTTAATGGTAAGAATGTGGCAAGGCAAGCTGAAGTACAGGTACAAAACCTTTGATCCCTTGAACAGGTGTCATGGAATATGAAACATGCTATGTTGTCCTCAAGTCAAGATCCACAAAATATTTATGCTTACTTAAACATAGTCTGCATTCTGCTGTGCATATAGATCTCCCTTTAAGCCAAGCAAACACTAAGGAAGACTCCAACGGGTGTAGGTCAGGGAAAGTTCTCTCACCTGGAAAGTTCCTGCATGATCTTCCTCTTTGTCACCTTCCTTTCCTTCCTTGAGGGCGATCAATGTGAACCCTCGGAAGTAGGCAGGAGTGGCAGCAGAAAGTGTCACTAAGACAGAGAAATAATGAAAACATAACGTTAATTGTGAAATCAGCCACATGCATATCATTTCACAGCTTGAAAGGTGTGTGTTCTAAGTTGGCATTAACTAAAGCTACAGCACTAACAACATGGAGCCAAGCCAGCCAGAATACAAAATGTTCAGTCCAAGTTTCCACATAAACTGAAAAACACTGGCATGATGTGAAATACTTCAGCTTTTCTCTTTTACTCCCACTTTTTTTTAAAGCAGATTGATAATCTGCTCAGATCTACAGGAGGGTTACATTGTTGGTGGTTTGGGGGTGGGGACACACATGTTAGGAGTTTTACTTCTGTGTGGGGTTTTTTGTGAGTGTTTTTTTGTTTGTTTGGGGGAGATGTTAAAGGTGAAGAACCATCCCCTAAATATTTGAGTTCAGCTTTTGCCCTGCTCTGAGTACAGACAAGGCATTTTAGTACACAGAAAGTCTCTGTAATGCCAGATGACCACATTGCCTGCTCCAGCTCAGCTACACTCAGCGCTCCAGCTGGTGGAAATGGTGGATCTCAAAATATCCTTCATCCACTGCATCCTCAGGTCAAAATGGGACGTGAAGTTAAACCTATAGTTAAAGCTGACCTCTAGAGATTGTGCTGCCAGCTCTGATTGCCAAACCAATCCCACACATTAGCAAACTCCCTTCTTCACGCACCTGTCCTGACCAGGAAGGCAGTGTTGGATCCACCAGCAGAGAACGGATAATGTTATGCTGACTAATCTGACTTTACCATGCTCAGCATCAGGATTAAATCCCTCGTTTTGTCTTGCCAGTGCAAGATACCTTTGCATGATCTTCCTGTTTGCCATTATCAGCACCCAAGCACCACCCAGCAACACTTGAGTTCACAGAATCACAGGATAATTCTGGGTTGGAAGGGATCCACAAGGAGCATCAAGTTCAGCTGTTAAGTGAGTGGCCCCTACAAGGACTGAATCCACGTTTCTAGCACCAGGATCTAACCAACTGAGTTAATCTCAGGGTCATCAGATGAGGCTCTTCTAAACACTATCAGAAAGACAGAATGAGGCAGAACTTTGAGGCAGGACTTTTGAAACCGCCAGAGTCTTTTCAAAAACTTATAGGAATCCTCTCCTGAAACAGGAGTAAATTTTAAGGGAAACAGTCTTCTTGAATTAAACTAAAGTAACAGAAAATTGAACTCTACATGCTTTTCAGTAGCTTTTACTTTAATACAGACAGCGTTGCTCGCAGTACACTATTGTCACACTCTCCAGCCCTGAGAGGCACAATAAAAACTGAAGACCACCCACAGTTTCCATGAGCAAACTGAAACTACCAAAGCTGCTCCATAGAAGAGTATCCACAAGAGACTCCCTCTCACACAAATAGGCCTTGAGGGATTGAATCACATTCCTGAAAATTGTACATTGCCCTTAAAAGATATGGATTCCAAAATGTGCCTAGAGTTCATTTGGAACATATGAAGAGCTCTTTGATCTAGAAAGTCAGTAGTGGAAAAATATAAAATAGGCTATTTGAAAATTTCTAGCATTATGTAGCTGTATTTGGGTCTAAAAACCCTGGTGTTTGTGCAAATGCATAACTTTTCTAACTATATATGAAAAAAAAAAAAAAGGATAGGAGAGATTTATTTCAATTTTCAACCTTTTGTGTAAGTGCCATGTTTAGACCTATAAACCTGCAAACACCTGTACAAATCTGGGGTAATGACTGGCATAAGAACAAGCCCCTCAACTTTCAAGTTCATTTTCAACACACTTTTCATTCCATTGAACCTTATCATGAGGTTAAACACCATAATTTTGGTGGAGAAAGAAAATTTCACATATTAGATACAGAAACTGAGTAGCAGCATAATGCCATTAGAATTTCTGCTTACTTTGCTAAGTATTGTTCCAATTCATTAATTCATTTTCTGCCCAATAATTAGTATGATTGGTCCAATTTTGCAAACTTCTGCAGCTCTATCTAAATGAAGACCCACAGGCAGCCTCTCAGTTGCAACAGCTGAGAACAGCACACTGCTGAACTCGACAAGGAAGAACACATCACTCTTGCTTCAACACTGATTCTTAGAAATTAACTGCCATAAAGGTCTTTCACATGCGACAAATTTTTCCATATCATATGCAATTAAAAGCTCTGAATCACTATGAGTAAAAGGTTACACCAGAAATACTTAAGTATGTATGCAAGCAAACAGAGAATCCAGCTGTGAATTGACTCAACAGCTTTTCATTTTCCTCGCAAATTTACAGATGAAACCAAACAGTTTTCAAAATTCTAAACACCTACCTATAAAACAGAGTAGATCTGAAATGCTACAGAAACACGAGAAAGAAAAGCAAAAGCAAGGTAATTCCAAAGCCTGACTCATAGTTTTTGAATGCCCGGGCTTAGCAATACCCATGCTGTGGTTGCAGTCATTTCAACCCAGAATAAACCCATGCTTCCTCCAACAGGAGTGATCCCACCCTCCCCCGCCTGTGCTGCTCACACAGCAGCCGCATCCAGGCAGCTGTGCTCTCAGCTGGACTAGAGAAGACATCCAGCTGAAAAGTAAAACAAACCAACCCCAGCTGGAGAGTTCAGCTGGGTTCATCCCTGGGCGGCTGCTCCGGGCGGCCCCAGGAGCGCTTGTGCCAGCGGCAGGGACGCACGGACACAAGAGAGGGGCCAGGAGGGCAGGGACCCGCAGGACCACGGAGGGCTCATGGGGTTTTAGCATCTGTGCAACCTCAGCTCAAGGATACCAAGTGGGATGCGTGCTTTGGTACCCCCGGGTTAGGCCAGAACACAGGTTAACACCTGAGCTGGCAAGGTTTCTGAACTATCCGTGCACTGAGAGGACACCACAGCGCAAGGGTTTATTCCAAGCACTCCCAAATGCAGAGCTTGTTCTGGGGATGGCTCTGTAGTCACTGGCTCTGGACTGGGTGTTTCAGCACAGAGGAGGCTCTCACTGCACGGACAGCAGTGAGAAGCTGTCAGACCACATCTGGTTTTCACAAGAGAGCAGCTCTTTGTTGCATAAGAGGTAAGAGTTCTTGGGCTAAACTCTGCCATTTTAAACAACAGCTGAGTCCTGCTCACACTGTGTTCGCACTAATTAACATCCCCCGAACAATATGAACTTCCTGCAAAGATCTGTTGAATCTCAGTGCAAGCCTCAAAGTTAAGGATTTTACTTTAAAGGGAAGATTACATAGCAGCAGTTACATTTGTCTGCTTCCATCCCTCCAGCAAATCTCTAATTACAAGTTGCACTTTGGCACACACCTTCAACATGCTCCTCTTTCCCCACTGTCCCAAGCCGAAGGTGGGGCGATCAAAGCAGTTGCTCTTTTGGTGTCAGGCAGGAAATCTGATTTTACACATCCCACACTACTGCACATACTGTACTATACATTGCACAAGTACCAACAAATACACTTCTATCCATATTTTGTGAGTCATGGGAATGGCTAATGTAGTTACAGAATGAGAGCTTGTTTGCAAGGTGTTTGCAGGTTGGGGGGAAGAAAGACATGGAAAGAAAAGGACTCAACATTCCTTAGAAGTCCCCACACCAATGCAATGGAGTGTGACATATTAAATGAGCCTTTCTTCAAAACTGAGAAAGTGAACTGACCTACAAGTGGAAATTCCATTCAAACCAGAAACAGCATCCACATAGAAGGTATATATAAGGATTATAACAAGTCCAATCCTCCTTTTCTTCTTCAGAATCACAATTTCATGATATCATAACAGAAAGGATGTCTACTGCATGTTAGCATGTGAAATGGACACACTACTGCTTTTTTTGCAGAAGCAATTTTATTGCATATTATTATATTTTAATAGCATGAAACTTACCTCATTTTTTCATGGAAATCTCATGCAATCATTAATCTTACTCTAAAATCAATAAAGCCAGGACTGAGTATTCTCAAGGATCATTATCCTGTAACACCACCCAAACTTAAGGCTCATTTGTGCCTTTGAATGCAATGAGAACTCTGACCTTCAGTGGAGGCAAGAGCAGCTACATCAAGGTCGAAGGTAACCAGCAGGTAGGAGAGGACCTCAACCCTGGGATGGTGTGCCCACAAACCTGATCCTACAGGAAGACCTGTCCACCACATGCATTTGGCTGTCTCCTTCACAAGGGGAGAGGCAACAACATTGCAGCCTGAAAGACCAGGCAGGTGGAGGCCACTCGCAGGCTACAGCAGCAGAAGTCCCAAATAAGACATCAGAAATCAGTCACGCCACCTGCCCTGGGGGACACCACCAAGACCGTAGCCACTGCTGCTTTGTTAGGCATGAGGGACGAAAGGAGGATGGCTCCTCAACCCTGCTGCTACCACATTTTTAATTATCTGAGACAGGAGAATGTTCCCTTATTTACTGCTGCCAGTGTCTGCGGACAGAGGAGGTGAATACCCACTCAGAGAAGTTATTCAGTGCCCAGGGCCACTGTTCTCTATCACAGCTCCAAAGGGGGAAAACCACAGCTTCACAGATCTATACACACAAATCCATACACACAGATCCACCCAGAATTTCCCCTTAGGGCAGATAGACTCTGATCGATCTAAAGGTGTAAAACTGCAAGAGAGCCATAAAAACTTCCTCAAAGACAAATAGCAGCTGTGAACTGTGGTCTCCTGATTCCCACACTGCAAGAGTGCTAAGATATTTCCTCCAGTCATTGCAGCTTGAGAGTCTGATGTGACACATCAACCGAAGTCATGAAGACAAATGGATGCCCCTATACTGTCAGTTTTGTGGAGAACATTTGCATGTACAGTTAATTCCCGTGCTCTCCACCTTGAAAATACTACTTTGTTCCAAAAGCCCACTAGGGAATGTGCCAAGGATCCAGACTGCAGTAAACCGAGCAGGGGCCATGGAAACAGGAATATTTGGCTCCAATGCTAAGGAGGTTGTGCAAGTCTTCTGCCATGTTGTATACATAGTAATTTTCAGATAAACAAACAAATACACAAACCCCCACAGACCTGTCATAATATCTCATTTTTTTAATCATTAGTTGGATTTTCTATCCTTTGCATACAACAGTAATAAAGTTCCAGTTGGACTGCAGAAATGCCTTTGAAAATGAGCTCTGAAAACTTTCTGTATGCTGTTAGTTTTAACTACTGCTGCAGATAACACATATGTTACAGCAACATTTACTTGGGTTCTTCCAACCACTCAGAAAGCATCCTTAAGGAACTGTCTGCACATCCTAATGTGCCATCTGAACACTTCAGTCCTAAGAATCAAAAAATGTAGGCATATATTTTGTTCTACATTTTAACTTTTTATTATTAGCTGTAATTTTCTCACTTCCAAGAAGCTATAATAGCCTAATGTGATTTTATTAATTGAGTTCCTAATGCCAAGACCTAATATCTCTAGAAAATTAGTTCTGCTAATTCATCTGGGAGTTTCTTTCTTCCTACATTTCCGTGCAATAGAAACTTCTTTGGTAGTTGACTGAAAATGTCCAATAACGTTTTTACAGAAGTGAATTCCAAAACTTTTAAAGAATGTTCACATTTGTCACTATCAAAGAACTCGACACATCTTTATCCTGCTTAGTAGATGTATCAAGCTGACAGTGCAACACGAAGTTTTTCAGGCTCAAGGTACTAATCTTAACATCTGGAACAGCTAACCAGTTTGTGGGAAATGTGCATTTCCTCACACCACATTAAAATAAAACAGATTTTGAGGGGGAAAAAAAAGTGCAAATAAGAATCGTGCAAAGTTAAAAACTGATGCTCAAAATGGATAAATCACTGCTGCAGATGTATTTTTCAACCCTTGAAAAAACACAATGAATATGCTACGTGTACACTTACTTCTTCCTATCTATACTAAGATTCCCATGTTTGTGCAACGGGAAAACATTGCACTTTACCCTGAATCTAAGAAAGGTCAGAAGAAACACTTAGAAAAATCTACCAATTTTTTTTTCCAAAGTGATACCTACAAAGTACCTTAGTTACGATACCTAAAAATGTCCAAATTATTTTTAAAGTGCTTTTAAAATACAAGGCTAACAGCACATTCCAAAAAGGTTTATTTCTGAAGGCATTATAGAGTGAGACAGGAAAAGTGACCAAAAGCCTGCCTTTGCCTATTAATTAGTAAAAAACCACCCAAATGTGGTTTGGAAGTTAACATCAAGGATTGTATGTGACATGCTCAGGGAAGAACGAATGCCTCCATCTCTTATTTACAGTGGTCGTTAGCACTGTCTCTGCCTCTTTCCTGTTTGAACCATCTGTTCATTTACCCAGAAAAAAAAAGGGGTGGGACAAACGTAAGTGGAAAATGTGGGAAGTTGGCAGGGTGCTGCATCATGTTTGCCCATATGCTAACTCATTATATTAACATTCATATTTCAGGGCAAGAACAATTAGCTCCGAGTTTCCTCTCCTTCCTGCTGAATGTTAAAGCTTCTCCCATGCACTGTGTTATATTTAAAGGGATAGGAAGAAATCCCACAGAAGTGGGTAAACGGGGGAAGAGCGTGGTTTGTATCACTGCAACTTGTGATCTTGCGCTAGCGCTGAGCCGGTAGAGAGGATTCATAAGAGAAAGGAAATTCCTGTTAATGAGGAATGTTTGGGAGTAAAGTGATACACTGAAACCCAACTCCCTCTCACTTGTCATGAAAGCATCCTCGATAAAGTAATGCATGGGAGGATATTACCCTGCCTTAACGCACACAGTTACACACACACACGCCAAGAGGGATCCGGAGATGACAGGCAGAGACACGTTACAGTTTCAGAGCCACTTATCCTGCCCATTATCGTTAGGATGGGATGTAGAGGATGTTCAACTTACCCCGGTAACTGTTTCCAGGCTTGTAAAATTCTGGGTCGCCCTCCACCCTGAGGCTGAATTCATTGTACCCTTCCCTCCTGGTGCCTTGGGCTCGCAGGATCCGACTGCAATATCCCTCGGATTTGGCGGCTTTCTCCAAGGTTTCGTCGGAAAAACCCTTCGCCACCAAGGGGAAAGTCAGCGCCAGGAGCCGCAGGGCCAGCGGCTGCAGATGCGCTCCCATCCTCGGCGCTCCGCACAACTTTTTGTCGCCGGGGCGGCNGGGGAAAAGCAGGGAGGGGGCAGCGAGGGAGGGGAGGGGAGAGAAGGGGAGGGAAGGAGGGAGGGAAGTCTGATCTTGCCCAGATCCCGAACTGAAGTGCTGTTTTGTTTCAGAGCGTGTGATTAGCAGCTCGGTAGTGTTTACTTAGGCGAGCTGAATTCGCAGGGTTTGGTGAAAGAGCGGAGCAGGGGACGCTGCTGTCTCCCAGACACCCAGCGCAGAGCTGTTGCCGCTCGGGCTGAGCCCACAGACCTGACATTAATCACCCGCATTCCTGCCAAAGTCTATAGTTACTGTAGGGATAACAAGGCTCAAAGAATTTCCCGACACCCCGACACCCCTCCCGCCTTTCTCCAAGCCAGCAGACGTGGTAAACATTACCAACCAAACCAGCGCAGATGGACCGAGACAGCCCTCGCTCGCCGCACGCCTGGCAAGCGAGGAGCATCGGCTGAGCTTTTCTCGCGTACCACGGAGCAGAGAGAGAGAGAGGTGCGGGGAGGTGGCTGTGCCAGGAACACGGGATCCGTCTCTACATCATCCTGCAACCGTGCATTTCAGAGATGCGGGCTGCGTGAGCCTGCTCACAACAGCTGTGAGCACAGTTCACCTTAGTGAACGTGGGAGGTCTGCTCCAACACTCGGGAAAATCCAAGCAGATGCAAACAGGAGAAAGCAAGGAGAGAGCAGGGCTCATTATTTTGCCTTCACACTAGGCACACTGAGGAGCAGCGACACTGAATGATTTATCTAAATCCGCAAAAGAAGGTTACAACAGTGGAAAAAAGAAAGTGAACCTAGACCCCTGGGGTCCCTAACTCCAGGGGTTTGATCCTAAACCTCTGTTCTTCTTTCTCTTCCCTTCCCTCCACTGCTTTGTAAGTGGAGGAGAAAGTCGGAAAGGTCTTCGAGCAGGACCTGAATACTTTTAGGATGACAGATGCACAAGAGAGCACAAACCCCTTTCTAACCCCTTCTTCCAGGATGGGACTGTAGTAGAGGGATAAATACAACTGCATTTTTGCACAGCTTCCAAGAAGTATGAGAAACACCAAACAGTTTGAAGTCCTCCTGGAACCCACTAAGGCATTTGCGAGCATCAGATTTGCAAATTTTTTGGTCCCAAACTTACCTTTGTAAGTTGATTAGTAACAACCTTGCATTGCATGCCAAATAAAGGTGTATATTTAAGGTCTCTGTGAGGATGGAGGCAGGACCTTTTACTTTTTGAAAGGTTACTTGCCAAGAGCTTTGCTACTATAAGCTTGTTTATATATCAGTCTCTATGTTAAATGCTTATAAAGAACATAAACTGTCACAGCCTCAAACTATTCATTCAGTAAAGATAATGTTAACTGTTGGATGAGATTTTAGCTTTTATTGCAAACACGGAGCTACTGACAATGTCCCTCCACATGCTTGTGAAGAGGTGGCAGCCAAGCCTTGGTAACCACACTGAGTGGTAACACCCAATTTGTGAGGACACGTCTGCCCAGACACCTGCAAGAGTGGCTGGAGTACCATCTATGCTGCTCTGCCAGACCACTTGGAGGGCCAGGCCAACTGTAGAGACTTCCACTGCTAAGAGTTTGATTATGGAAGGATAAGTGGTCTTTTACAGCACAAGTTGCTTTTTCTGTTCCTCACATCCTGCTGGATGGAGGAGAATGAGCAATCCTGACTTTTCAGGCTAATACCCCAGGTCATCTGTTTCCACTCAATCTGCTCTTCAATGTTTCCCTTCCATCCAACCTGCCAGAACGAGGGCAAATTGACTAATAGTCTGTAAGGCAACAATATTCACTCTGCTTTTGCTGCTGAAGCTTTGAGTTAGCGTAGCTATACAGAATATTTAGTTGCTTGCTTTCAAGGACCCATGTTCATTTGGGTAATTAAGTGACTACAGTTCAGCAATGTCACAGACCCTTGGGTCTCATTTGACCATGATCTTCACCTCATTCATTAATGAGAACAAGCTTTGCTTTATGCAGGTTCCTCAGTCAAAGATGCCTGTGAATTTGATTAATTCTCCATATCCGACTTCTCATTTCTCTTGCTGAGATTGATTGAAAAGCAATTACCTGACTTAAGCATTCCTGACAGGAACTGCACAGGCTTCTACACAATCCACCTTTGTTTTGAGCTGAAGTGTTGTGTTCTAACTCAACCCTCCTCAAAGGGTTTCAAGTCCTTTTCATATTTTTGGGGGGTTTACGTGATAAATAATTCATCAGCATCTATTAACTCTTAAATGTCAATAGATTCTATGTCTCTTACTTTTTAATTCCTGGATTGGCCCGGCCTGTTACTTCTGGTACTTTTTTGTCCAAAAGCATTGTAAAGTTTCCTAGAGAGGCATAATACAGTGTCTTGCTAGAAGTGAATGCTTCAACTTAGCAACTGATATAGACAAATTAACCTGCACTGCCTACAGCCATGAAATGAGTAATTTGTTGTAGAGACGGTTTAGAATATGGGCAATGTCATTAAGCACGGGCATCCTCGGGGTTTTCTATTTGTTCTACTAATTAGTGTGTGTTTGCCTAAAGCATCCAGCATGATGTATCAGTCAAAGATGCATGCAAACTGATGAGCCCAACCATCCATGGCAAATTTAACAGAGGAAGCCTCGTATCTTAGAGACTGCAGCGCTGCTTTCCTTTGTGTACTTCCTAGGATGAATAAAGTTGCTGTCCATGACTATTAGGCATAACAATCATTACTGGGATAATATTGCATCCGATGGAGCTGTAATGGTTGGAGGAATCTCTCTCCCCTCCCCCTCAGCCCCACAAAGTGGGCTTTCCCAACAAAATTATTTCACAAGATCAGCAGTCTTTCTTACTTTTTGCTTCTCCAATAAGGAGCCCATTTTTTCAAATGGCATCTTAGAAGACTGCACTAACTACTGCAGAACACCCCAGGATTGTCTGCAAGATATGATAGGTGGCACTTATTTTTTTTCCTTCTGCTTCTATGATTTCAAATAGTTATTTGAAGTCTTGGGAATTATCTACAAAGCAACAATGTGCAATGTCATGCTTGGCTACACACCTGATTGTAGGGACCCTAGACCTCAAAATAAACCAGTGCCTCAGGTAAATATCTAAAACTATTACGTGAACATTAGACCCCTTAAAAGAGTCAGTTCACAGAACAGAGGCCAACAAAACTATCCAAAAAGAAACATCAGGGTGGCAGGAGCACTAAATCACATGGCCATCAGGTAGTTGCTAACTTCTCTGGGCTGTAGGATTCACCTCCCTAAACCCAGGAGCTGGAAACTTAAACTCAGCTTTAATATTTTCTATAAATAAATACAGAAATAATAACAACAGGGGAATACATCTCTTTCACAAGATGACTGGCAGGAATGTTACTCACTCTCTTACACAAGAACTAATGATTAAAATATTCCTGTAGAATGTCAGGGACAAATGGGTTTCAGCTCCTTGCTCGGTTTGCAGGTCTTCAGATCCTCATCTCTCACTTCTCAGGAAGCTGCTAATTGAGAAAATCCAAGTCTTCTGGAAGCACCCTCAGTCCCTCATGGAAATTTTAGACTTCTAAAGTTGAACTGAAGCTCAAATGAAAGAAAGGGAATTGAAGATGCTGTATCAATTAAAATGCATTTTCTGAAGACAGATCTAGGGTGCCTTTTGCTCCCCCTCAGGCATTAACTGCATTGGGATCAAAAGCCATCCAGGGGTTCAGGTGATCACCTAACACCAAAATTTGCAGGAAGCGTATTCTGAATACCTCTACCAAATTAAGAGACATAACCTGAGGAAAGTCACTAAAAGATCTTTTCCTCATGAGCTAAATATTCCACTGCTCACAAGCACCAGAGCAGCTGTTCAGACAAAGGAAGAGTGCACTGGGGTGCACTCTGGGTGCACATCCGCACTGGATGACTGGGAAACAACACTGCAACACAATCTGCAATAAAACCTTCGGTGACTGGGAGGGTAAGCAGGGAACCTTAGGATTGCATTGTTAAATACGCCTATCTCATTTTTAGACCTTTGTGTCCTTCTATAGATTTAGCTATTAGTCTAATTTGCATCTCTCTCCTTTCCCACTGCTCCAGCAGTCACAGTCAGTTTTTCTTAAACAAGACAGAAACTCCCTCTATTGATTTAGATGGAATAATAATCCTGTTGCTATTAAAATTCCCCTCTATCTATAGCAAGAATGAGGCTTTTCTAATATAGCTCATGCTGCCTTTGAAGCCTGCTTAGAAAGGGATCTAGAGATATCTGCTGTCCTATTAGACAAAGTAAAGAGCTTGGGAGACACTTAAAATGATTTCTTGCTTCTCTGTAGCACTGTTCTCGACTTCTTTTCTCTTAAGAATCTAAGCAGTGACAAGTAATGACAGTAAATGTTTGCAGAGGTCTGTTCGCCATTTACACCACTGTCAGTCAATACAATGTATCTCCAAAATTAAACTTCCCAGCAGCTCGTTACATTTGCCTGTTCAGTCATGCATGCCTTCAGCATATTTTCACACTGACAATGCAGAGAGTTTTCATTTCCAGGCCATTTTATAGAAATGTTTCGTCCCTGACATGATGAGAATAGCATCATACATATTACTGGGGAAACACTGCAGTGCTGGGAGAAACAGAGGCAGAGAGAGCAGCTCTGTTAAGGCTCCTCTTGGGCTTAACTGGGGCAAAAGCTGAATCAAGTTGGAAAACCATGGGACAAAAGAGGTGTTTGAAACAGCACAGAGAATGCAAAAGATCTAGAAAAGTCTCGCCAGCACCCTGGATAACACAGGCCAAATGTGATTTGAACTAAGGCCACTCTTGAATATATTTTTCAAGATCAAAAGCTGACAGAAGCTCATCTTCCACACAGAGTCTATTTTGGGGAAAGGTTTGCTAAGGAAAGACCCAGGCTTCTTGGAATATTTACCTCAAGATTCCTTCCAATATCAGAAAGTAAATATATTCTTAAAAAATCTCTCCCTTTATCCCACACAACTGCTCAAGTTCTATCTTGGGAATCCCTGCAAACTCCCAAGAGTAGAATAAACATAACCAGTTTCTCCAAGCCCAGTATGAAGCTTCATTTACCCCTAAGAAAATTCAGTGTTGCAAACCTGGAGCACCAGCGACTTCTAGTCATACCTCCTCCAATTACACCTGACTTTCCCCCTCAGCAGTCTCTGCCTTTAGGAATTTCCAAATTTCCGTGGACAGGGCAGGAGGGGACATGTTCCCTGTTGCTCCCTGTGCACCTCACAGAGCTGCCCTTCGCTGCTGCCCTGCTGTGGTCCCATCACCTCCGTGTCCAGGTCCACTCTGGACAGCACCTTTCATCACAGAGTAGAAGTTCAGCTCTAAAAAAAACAAAACCAAAACAAAAAACCCACACGACCTCCCACAAAAGTTTCATGTCTGCTCCTTCCAGCTAAACCACACAACAATAATTCTGCAAGAGTTTGTGTTAATTTAAAACCTTAATACTAACCCAAAATTCAACATCTTGGTAATTTATTGACTCTCCTCCCACTGATTTTACAGGATTGCTGGTTCTCCTGTATCAGCCGTGACCCCAGTGCCTCTAACTTGACCATGTCTGGCTAAAATATTAATGAACAACAACCAAACTGAATTGAGCTTTTCCAACAGCATTTTTGCTGTTTAGAGTCAGCTATTCAGTGGATTCTTATCACCATATTTTCATCCTTGAATTGCTCAACACCTGTAGATTGGCTGTTGCTTTCACCTGCTCACCCTGTATTTTTATTTCTCCAAGACATGGGATATGAGATAAAATTCCTGGTTTTTTCTGTAGTTGAACTCTCAAAGTTGTAATATAAATGAAATTTTGCATACAGAAGAAAACCTTTTTTTACTAATTCTCAGGCTGGATGTTTTTTCAGGAAGAACATAAAAAACAACTTAGATTGTCTAAGAAAATGAATGGTTTCTATCTAGACAAATAATTTATAAAAAGCCATTCACCAAGTTTCACACATGTCCATTATTTATTCACTCAATCCATCCTCTTTTTCAAAAAGCATTTTTATAGCAATATAGTAAGTAATTAAATTTTCAATCAACTCTGGTAAGAATAGGCCTTAATTAGATTGCAAAAATGGAAAGAAAATGTGCAATAACACTTCCCACCAACACAACAGGCCCAAAAGCAAGAATGATGTCATCTTCAGAGTCCAAAAAAAACCCAAACCCAAAAACAAAGAGGAAAAACCACCTCAGAAATTAAAAGCAACAACAAAAACTTGCAGCCAAGCAGATAAGGGAAGGATGAAAATTTGTTTGGGATTTCTGGCACTGACCATGAAATCAAGACAGACGAAAACAAGAATAAATCATAAATATAAGGTGATGCCATCAGTGAACTCGCTGACACATTTGCGAACTGGGACCATACTTCAAGCACACTGATATTTGCAGAATAGAATTGTCTCCCAAAGCAAGCTCTTTACAACAATCTCCTGCTACGTGTTATGAATTTATCTCGCTCGTGTTCTCCTGCTGTATTCAATAGCCATTCCTTTTAAAGGAAATATTTACTGTACCATGGTAGCCCGTTGCATCTCCTTTCATCATGAGATGGCAGGTTTATTTGAACCTCCGGCTGCCAACTGCAGCACTCCTGTGCTTTATGGACCGTTGACACTTCCCTTACAACACCCATTGTCCCTGGGAATCTAAATCAGCTACTTCTACCTCCAGCCCGATGCAAATTAAATATTTGGAAGTACAATGAATTCTAAGGGGGAAGTGCTCAGCTGACACGATGGAGAGAGCCAAGGAGAGAGCATGGACAAGCTGAGAATGCAGGACTAAGAAGAGACATTATTTCAGAATTCATTCTGCCACTGAGCTCACCATGGCTCTCTGTAGCTCAGTTCCCTATCAGACAGGATGGCAGGACATCTCCAGGTAAAAACACAACCTAAGAACAGACAATACCTGTGTATTATTACTGCTTGCAATAATTAAAGCTCTACTAGTATTAGAACATGGTTTCAAAGCAGTTTTGGAGCAAGGAAATGTTTTTAGAAAGTTTTCTTTCAGTTTATTTGTGCAATTCAAATTACGCCAAGTGTTGCTAGATATTCCTGCGGATCACTAGGAGCTCAGATGAAGAACAGACAGTCACTGCCCACAGAATCCCTGCAGAGTGATTCTGCAGTTGGGAATATCAGAAAAAAAACCAATAGTTCTCCAAGAAAGTTTCTTAAATCTCAGATTTCCAGCTCAAATATTAAAGGAGCTTTGGGAAATCTTCTAAAGATTTACAGACCCACATCTTTTTCATATCAAAGGAAGCTTTGTGCCTGTAGTTTAAAAAGGAATCTAAACTACCTGACAGCAAATGGGTAAAACATAAATATATGAAGAATTTTAAAATATGGATTTTCATACACATAGGGGAAAAAAAATCACAGATTAAAAGTATGTCTTGCTCGACAAACAGATGGAAGATCAAATAGGCAAAGGCACTATGTTAACAATGTACCTCATTGTGAGTTCTGTGGACATGTCATCTTATTTTAATTGTCATCAGCATACAAGGTTAAAATTGCAAGCTGATAATGCAAAACAGGGTTTGTGGGAGGAGGAAATATCTTTTCCCAGAGCAGCTGGTATAGCTGAAAAAAATCTATGAGCTTTCAAACACACCAGCCCTTCTGCAGGTCTGAAAATAAGTTATTTTACAAAGCTAAATGCATGTTCACAACGATTCCGGAGTTTAGTTGGCTACACATTCATTAGAAGATCTCTAAGGAGAAAGGTAATTGGTACCTGTGAAGCAAAGAGAATGCTAAAGGTGAGGAAGGAGGGAGGTGTCAGGAAGAGAGCAGGAGGGTGATGAGTTGGTGGAAGAGATACTTTATAGCCTGCAGAATAAAGGGAAGTTCGTGTGGGAGAGGAGTACTAGGGAGTGCCATAAACCAATGTCTCCCCCAAGCTCCTGGGTTTTGGTGTCTCATACTGTGCTACAGTTCAGTTTGCAGGCTCAACTTTGGAAAGGATTTTGCAAGTTTACCTTAATGATAATAAAGAGAGAGAGACAGAGACACACTTTGCTGGGAAATGTTTGGAAGTGGCAGCTGGGAGCCTTGTGTTTGATGGATCTTCCCAGAGGTTCAGGGAGAGGATGTCCCCTTCCCTGAGACACAATCCATCAGTAACCACAAGCACAATGATGACTGGCAAATTGCCAGCGAATTACTTCTATTTTTTTCAGTATCTGTTTCCCAGGTCACATTTTTTGCCTGAGCAGACAAAGAAGTCTGACAGGCTCTATCCAGACTTCAGTTCTGTAAGCTGACAGAAATTCACTTGGAATGTTTCTGGATGAACCAGAAGAATTATAAAGGGAAATTTTGGACACAGAAATATGTATGCTACTCTAACCCCATCCTAAAAAAGGCCTAAAATCCAATACATTTATGAAACAAGTCTGTCTTTTTAAAAATATTTTAAAATCAAATCACAGGAGCAATGAAGGGACATGGATTTCTTGAACTTCCAAGTGTCCTGCCTTCTCCTGCCCAAAGCAAAGTATTATGTAATATCATATTTCATCAATCCCCTTAAGTCACTAAGATGTTTTCATTACTTTGCACTGTCACATAAAAAAATCAAGCGTAAAACACGAATGTCCAAAAATACAAGTTTTATACCAATACCTTTTCTACCTAAACAACAAAAATTTTTTGCTGTTAGTAAAACATGCTTCATTTGCTGCTTACCTTTCAAAATATTGTTTCATTTCACTTCTAATCTCTCCTTCAAAATATTGTTTCATTTCACTTCCAATCTCTCCTTCAAAATATTCTGTTTCATTTCACTTCCAATCTCTCTTTAATAATATCAATGACTATACTTCATAAGGATTGTGTTCTCCTTTATGAACAAATAAAACCTCCTTTTCTTTCCCATCTTTTTTTTCCTTTAAGTCAAGGGTTTCTTAGAGTAAAACAATTCCACAAGAAGATTATGATGAAAGGGTCTATGAAAAATAAGTAGTCCGTTACTCTCAAATGTAAGGATATGAGGAAATGACATTGTGGAACTGAGCTTATCAGAACGAGCTCAGCAGTCAAAAGTATATTTATTTCAGCTGATTCAATGGAAATATCTTTTAAAAAAATGAGCAAATATCCATTATTGGTCATCAAAAATTTGTACCGTATGGAAATTGCATTATGCATGAAAAGAAATATTCAGACATCGATCACATCTTATTCTAATAGAGTACATAGCATTTACATAAGCATGGCCAATTGTAATTGCATTTTGTATATTTTAGTTATAAATCACAAAAAAGAATATAAAAAGGTGTGCATATGTGCACACGGATATGTATATCACAGAATCACAGAATATTCTGAGTTGGAAAAGACCCAGAAGGGTCATCGAGTCCAACTCTGAAGTGATTGGCCCATATGGGGACCAAAACCATGACCTTGGTGTTATTAACATCATGCTCTAATCCAGCTAATCTCAGGTATCTCCACATAAAATTCATAGCACACTGAAAAAAATAGTGGTTTCCAGTACAAATTCTATTCCATTTAAAATTCAGACTCACCTGCAACTTGTCTTCCACTCACTGTTCTCACTTTAACTTTCAATGGGATTCAAACAGGTCAGAAGTTTTTCAGCTGAATAAATTATTCTTGGGCCATTGTTGATCCAAACCAAAACAATCGCATTTCTTATAAAATATACTTGGCAATTATGAGCAAAGTGTTCTGTGTAAGAGTACAGTGGCATAACCTTTAAAAAGCATCATCAGTGAAAACTAGGAATGATATTAATTGCTATTTTATACCTCATTTACTTTTATAGAGACCTGCAGAACAACAGACCATTTCTATTTCATTAAAAATGGACTGACATTAGTGCATTGCAGTATTTTTTAAAATTCCCAGCAGTACAGAAACGACTTCCCTCCACCAAGAAACAGATTCACAGATTCACCTGGATGTCTTCAGCAGGACTGCACTTTAAATTACAAAATTATATTAATAACTGCATTTAAAATAATTAATAATTAACAACTGTATAAGTAGTAATTATTGGTAATCAATAATTTGTTGTTATATAATCTAATATTATAATTATGTTATATAATAATGTATAATTTTATTAATTAATACAGTTCTTGCTAATAGTTAATTTAAAATAATTAATAATTAATGAAGGCAGTTAAAATTATAAAATTGCATTAATAACTGCAGTTAAAATTACAAAAAAAAATAGAAAAAAAATTACTACAGTTAAAGTTACTGCAGACTAAAAATGACAGAGGTTCAATTTGCTCATTTTAGTATTTTAGTCAGGACAAACTTAATGGAGATGGGCCTAAAGTACTCATTGCAGAAACTGCTCCTCAAAAGTCCTTAAAATTGTTAGAAATCTGATCCAAGACAAGTAAATTTGTGCTAAAATAAACTTCATAAGATGACACCTGCCCAAATTATTTGAATAAACACCTTGAAAATCCTAAATTGACTTCAACAAACTATGATATTATCCTAGTGATTAAACACATCTAGAGTTGGGGTGGTGCATCCCTCTCCCCTCCTTGACAGTTAAACGATTTCATTAGTAAAATGTGTGAAAAAAATAATCTTCACACTGAAGAGTTTAATTAGTTGACTTTTAACAGTACACAGAGGTTCACGAACACAACTCTATTTTTGTGTCCACTGATTAGATCCATTGTTAAGAACTCACAGTCATACTCTGCTTCATATGTACTCCATGAATGCCTTGAGACAGTAACCCAGAAGCCATAAAGTGAAATTTTTAGTATTTTGTAAAAAGAAAATCTTTATGTTCTTTCACTCAGTGAAATAAAGCATGTTCCTGCTCACTCAGCTCCACAGTGGACCCCATTTGTGAAACTTTAGTCATAACAGAACTATTGACAAATGTGCTATTGATGACTGTGATTGGATCGCTGGAACAATCCTATGAAACTTTATAGCAAAGAATGCACTGCACAGGCCATAAAACTTTCAACAGATTATTTTAAGGTGTTAAGGTTTATAATGACGTGCACAGAAGTACCTCTGGTGGTTTGTCACTAAATCCCAACTAGCTTATTGGGACATTATTGCCTTCTACTGTTTGATAAGGAAAAAATACGTACAGTCTGTTTAATACAAGTTCTAGACAGACAGGCAAGAGCTTTTGAAAACTATAAGGCATTTGGAAGAGAAAATACATTTTAGCTTGTCCTCAGAAATTATTTGAAAATTGAAACTGCCTAAAAACATAGCAAGATACTTTTGCAGACGTGTGCACAAAGGTTATGGCAAAGGTTTAAACTTGCAACTATGGAAACAGCACTTTTTTTAAAAAAGCCTGAGCTTATTGAAATTGAGAGAAAAATAATCCCCTAATGAAATTACCTATCTTCTTGAAGTTTTTTTCTTTTTTTTTTAAATTACCTGGACATTTCATCAAAGGACAAGTCACCATATTTGGAGTCTACCCATAACCCCTGAGGCAAAAACTAATCTACCTCTTTTTGTAGGGATGAGTTTAGGGAGAGCTTTTGGGGAGTCAAAATGCTGTCTGCCTTAGCTCTCTCTAGACACTCAATCCTACTTCCTTCAAATTTCAGATGAAGGGTCAGAGCCACACGTACTGTGCAAATTCAGTACCTTTGTTTGGGCATCTTAACACCTTAATTACCTATTCTCCCACTGTAACAGGGAAAATATCTTTAAAAGGACAACACGTTATGGAAGCAGAAATATCTCACACACAGGAAAAATCTGAATGATATTTGATGAAAGATGACATTTTGTGAAAAATGATCGTGGAACATTTAGAAAAATCTTTGTTCCTGAGATGAGGTAGCTTGCATCATGGGGAACAGCTGGAGACAAAATGGGTCAGTCTTAAATGCTTTTCTGTGGGAAAATTAGACTGAAAATTATTGCCTGGAGTGACAAACTCTTAGAATATTCCTTTGCTCTACTGACTGCAAGAATTTATGGTCACATACAGGTCCTCACAATTTAATTTATGCAATGTATGAGACTCACAGGAAACACTTATAAAATAGGCTCTCAAACTACAACTGTTGAAACATATTGAAGAAAAGACAACCACAAGTAAATTCTTCCAGAACCAGAGAAAACCCAGCACTTTATGATTTCTAGAAGAACAAACAATCAAACAGAAGTAACTGTAAACTAGGAAAAGTAGCACCCACGTGTGTACCTGGAGTTTGTGGCCATAAGTGAACTGGGTTTCAAAAATACCTTTAAAACTACCTTTTAAAAGAGTTACAGCCTTTTGAAGCTCAAATACAGATGATACTTAGGGAGGACAGTCTTTGACAGACTCTTCACTGTAGCATGGTTGTGAAACGTATCAGGACAAGACTTGAGCACTTAAAGCTGCAAATAAATCAGTAGGATCTCCTGAAACAATTAAGAACCTAGTTGTGTTGTATTTTTTTAATATAATCTCATTTTTTCAGTGTTTTCATTGTGCAATCTGACACAGATGCTAAATAATGCACTCTTACACCCACAAAGTCTTAACTCTTTTGTGAAAATATACAACAGTAATTTATGCTCCCTTTGTAAAGACATCAGCATAATTTACTACAGCAAGTGCAGGACATCAGAGTAGCTGGTCATTAATGCCTAAGCATTCATTTAATTACCAGAAAATCAACAAATCTAGCATTTAGAAATAGTGTGAATGTTTGTTTTGTCATTTCAATTTTTTTCACAGACAGAAATAAATGTCACACTATGATTTTACCACAAATCACGTGCTAATTAACAAAGGGTGCTACCACAGCAGTTGCACATTAACTATTTAAAAATTCAAAAGCCAAAAAAAGCACCCTAGAAAAAAACAAACCCTAGAAACCCTTATGGGTTGGGGAAACACATTTCTTAAGCAGCAACTTATGACTCTGTGATCCTCAAAGTCTAGTGTGAAGCTGGCAAACACAGAGATCAAGACCTTGATGAAACATATTTATAACTGATCTACAACATGTTTGTCAAAGCCAAATAAAACGAAGTCTAGACTGACTAGAGGAGGAACCAATGGCAAGGCGAGTAAAACAAATAACAAATACAGCAGCCCTGAATATTTAGGTCCAGGAGTCATTTGCAGTATCTCTGTGCTCTGATAGTCTTTTGGGGCAGTTAGATACAAAATAAAGGCAGACACTTGTAACAAGATCCAGCTTCAAGGACTAAGAGGTATGAAGATAAAAGTATCTCCTAAAAGAGTGGGCGTTTGTGTCAAAGTTACTTTGTGATAATTTTTAGGTCATTGTGGTCTCAGAGCTGCCACACTCCTCAGAGAAAGAATGGATTAAAACCATGCAATAATCTGAAAATTATGGAGAAAGAGTGCCTTCAGGAGATCTCTGGCTGGAGTATGTCCCACTCTGGGATGTGGAGCAACCAGAGGTGATTCCAAGATTATGGCCAAACGGTCTTCATGTGAGTATGAGGCATCTCATTCCATTCCTGTACCTTACAGACTGATTTTAAGGCTATTTCATATATCTTTTGTTTGATCAGGAGGCTTGCCTAGCAATGGAAGCAGAGGAAAACCACCCCTGACAACACCTTAACACTTCACAATTGCAGTGAATCCACACCAAACAAAATGCAGTTGGGGACATTTTAAGGAACTGTATTTAGAAGCCTGGGTTTGTGCAGAAGTGGAAGCTAAGGAATGATCTGCAAAAGCATTTACACACCACCATTCCCTTTTAAGAAGGAGATGCCCTGTTGCTCCGTCTAACATTTCCTGGCTTTTGCTTATTCCTTGCTTTCTGGAAGAAGACCTAAAAATTTAACCTGCAAAATGATAAGCATCTAAATTTGCAAATTTGAATTTAAGTCTGCAGACATAAGTCTTAGGAGTCAAAATGAGCGCAGTAGAAATTCCATCTTCACATTTTAAAAGATTGTGATGATTCAGCTATTGCAGAATTGCATATTGTTAAGCTACAAAAGATATAAAGATGTCTTGCGCTACTGACTGTTCCCAAAGCTAAGGAAAATAACTTCTTTCAGAAAAGGTGAAAATTAAAGGGCAAAAAATGACTGTGACTCAGTAGAGAGGGTGGAGTAACGGACCAGTTATCAAATCATCGCTCCTTGTATATTATCAGCTTTCTTCTAATTTTTATGTGTCTGATTGCAATAAACAGATTGACAACAGTAAAAATGAAAAAAAGAAAAAAAGAAAAAAAAAAGACATTTGTAGCCTGTGTTAAAGAAACCTCAGTCAGTTCTGACCTAATTAAGGATATTTTTCAAGAGTACTCCCTCATAATGAACATATAAGCCTTCCCCTGAAATGCTGCCAGGGAAAACTTCCTCTGGGATTATAATTGTCTACAGCAGTAGAGAATTAGACTAACTGGTGCCCCAAGTGGTTTTCTACTAATGAATTGTGCTTCTTTGTTTTATTTCTTGTTTAGATGTTTAGATTTCTTTAGGTCTTTGCCATTGTCCCTCCCACAAAACATATGTTCTGCCAAATGGGGGGGAAGCTGTATTTTGGATTGTAATGGCAGGCAAATGCTACATTACATAAGTTAGTTCTTAAAACATTAGTCTTACTGCAAAGAGAGCTTGAAGTGCACACTGAATGTTTAGTGTATACTGAATGCAGAAAACAAGACTGAATGTTGTAGAAACAGTAAGTCAACAGAATTTTGGAAAGGATTAGATATTTTCGTTCCAAAAGTTATGTGCAAGGAACTAATAAAACAATTTATACTAAACTACAAAATAAAAGTGTTGGCATAGTGATGCCTCAGTATTTTAAGTCTCCTTGCCTAAGGTAACTGGGAAAA
Organism: Ptilonorhynchus violaceus; assembly: GCA_013397565.1. NCBI lineage: Eukaryota > Metazoa > Chordata > Aves > Passeriformes > Ptilonorhynchidae > Ptilonorhynchus > Ptilonorhynchus violaceus. The sequence goes on along the minus strand of VZRJ01009813.1, from coordinate 1,041,917 downwards.
CACTTGGGCTCAGAGCTGTCCATCCCTTCATCCAGAGCCTGCAGAGTATGGCAAGTATTAGTCAGAGCTTGGACACTCATGATGACCATGGCACCTGCAAGAGAGAGTTATCAAGGCAGATCTTTTTAAATGGCCTAACAAGTTTATCAGCAGTGTCTGATTAACCAGAGAAAGCTGAACTGGACCCAAACATCTCCAGTTCGATGGGAAATATTGTCATTAGATTAAGAGGGTTCTTACCCATTATTCTAAAAATCTATTCTCTATCATCAGACTTTAAAAAAAAAATCTAATTGTACCCTTTGGTAGGTGCACATTAGGTGATAGTTAAGTAGAAACACACATGCATCTGAGCCAATCTCTAATTTCACAATTGCTCTTTTATAGATGACTCCATCTCATTTCTTAAATAGGAAACCAATGCATACTCACAGGAGGCATAACTTCTGCTGTAATGTACAGCTTTGTACATTATTTAAGGGTTCTGTCACTTCAGGCTCCTATACAAAAACAGTGCTAAATCCACAGGGTAACTTTGGTGCCAAAATTACACAGTCTCAAAATCCTCAGTCAATGCCACCCACCCACCAGATGCTTAAAGATGTCTAGTTATGAGAAACAACACAGAATAATAAACAACCTTAATACCACAACAGATTCTTAAAACAGTACAAGTCCAGAAGGAATTAATGCAGGAAAGCTCCTAATCAAAAAGGCTGGCACTCGTTTCCCTAGTGAGCCACTTGGATATGCTCGCCCCATACTTTGCACAATTTTTAGATACTAGGAATATCTCAGTTTCATCAAATATATTTCTGTTTAATGTTAAATACACATGGCAACAGCCTCCTAACTGGATAGTGCATGTACAGGAACATACAATAATTATAGCAGATCAGTCTGGGGAAGGGAAATTAGAAACAGCATCACCTGACCAACAGCACACGTTATGTTTGGGGTTTTTTGGTATTATTTCTAACTCCTATGAATCTTTATTACACATCAGTTTTACAAAAGATCACAAATGTGGTTAAAAATTGTCTCCACAAGTTGTTGGTTTTTTTTTTCTGTGATACAAATTGGTGTTAAAATGGAAGAAAATGTTCACTTTTGTGAATAAGGATATGCTCCACACAAACACTCATACAGGATCTGTGCATTTTGCTTTGTGCCACTTTCATTTTCCCAGAAATCCTTCAACATTGTATTTCCAGGCAAAGCTGGAAGACCGTGGAAGTAACAGCTTAGAGCAGTGATGAAATCTTGATGCCAACTTCCCCCAGCCTTCACTGAGCTTTGGACCCTCACTGACTGAGGTCAATTAGTCACTTTATAAAATGTAACTATTTCTCTTTCACACAAACACACATACACACACAAGAAAAAAAAAACAGGGTTCACAGAACATCATTTAGAAAATGTGTTTCTGTTCCAGAATTCACCTCATTTCACAGAGTCCCTTACTAAGATACAACAAGCTTAAGTTCATGATCTCTTTTTGAGCAAACCCAAATTTATTTCTGCAGCTCAAAGCCGTACTGGGGTAAGCCAGGCCATGTGCAAGGTGGGATTTTATTTCACTCTGATGGAGCTTGTGCTTAGAGTGAGAAACAGAAAATTTGTTTGAGCCAGTGCTTTCATTTCAAGGCACCAGAATTAACTTTCAATCTAATCTTCAGTCTTTCCAGATGAAGGTGTTCAATATTACCTAAATTATTAATTTGTCCAAGGGACAGCCCATAGTGCCTGTATAATTATTTAGGCTATGGAAAGGCATTTTAAGCCCCTGCGCAGAACACAGTATTAGTCTTTTCCAATATATCAGTGTAAGCATGGACAAGTCACTTAAACTTCTTTGAGTTTCAGCTCTTTCAGCAGTAGGATGAGATAATATTAAGAAGCTAGTTTACATAGTTTAGAAATACTTTATGACAATTTTATTATATATTTGTCTCAGAAGATAGTATTTCCACAAAAGACTGTGGGCATAATTTCAAATAAATGAGCTGTTATAACAGTAATAATTCTTCTTTTGCACTTCTATTGTTATTTTTAATTGCATTTATTCTCAATATCAAAATTTGTAATTTTGTGATAAGAACAACATAATTTATGTTTTCCCGCTCATCAAATATACTTTGACAATCATAACTCACTTCGACCGTGAGTATTAACTAAATGCATGAACATTTATATCAAAGGCAAAAACCACTCAATTGACAGATTGTCACCACGGTGTTTTTACTTTGGTCTGTTTCTTTTTATCAGGGAGAACTAGGACTCCCTTTATATTGCTTTGTCCATCACAGAAATCTGTTCAGTGAAGGGGGACTCACAGCATGGTGTTTCAGGTGTCTCTGCCCAGAGGGAGACGGTGGAGAAGAGCATTATTTGCCTCATTCAGATTCTGAATACAAAATGTATTACACAGATAGACCACATTATGGAAGGACGCCAAGAGAGAGAAGTGAGTTGCAATAAAGAGCAATTCTCTAGCTCATCTGACCCTGGAGCCTGTAAAATTAACCACACCACTTGTGGGAATATGCTTTCAAATAATCCTAGTTCTTGTTCAGGACCACAACACCTACAGTAGTAACTCCTTGTACGGCATTCCAGCATTTGTGCTTTCAACCGTAGGTAGGCAACACAGGAAGAATCAGGAAAAGGCAACAGTTACTCAATTTTCAGAGTACAGATGAGGCTTTAGACAAGTTCACTCCAGCTTCAAAACCCACTCTTACTCCTACTGGAGATGAGCTTTTTCTTTTAAAACCTCTTTGCTTGTTCTCCCTCCAAGGTTGCCTTAATGTAAAAGGCACTCGGTGGCACTCATAATTGTGCAGAGCTCTGCAGTGTTCATCCCAAATTTTTATGCGCTTTTCTTGACAAGGAAAGAAATGGCAGCATCTGTTCTGAGTCAGTTATCCAAATCTAGAACTTCACAGCAATTTTCAGAAAAGAGATTAATGTTTAAAAAAAACTACTCCTGAAAATCAGATTCACGACGGTGTAAAAAATCTAACTGGATAATAAACTATCTGGGTTCAAGTAAAACCCAGAGCAGTAAATTAATCCATGCTGTAATGTTGAGTAGGCTGCATTGATTTCCAGTTTTTTCTCATAGTACACACTCTCCCTGCTTTATGCATAGGTACATTAAATAGATACTGAGATCATGGACCCAAGGAGTCAAAACATCAACCAAATACCACCAAAAAAAAGCACTTTTAAAGTGAAAAACTGATAGACTAATTGAAGTATCTTGTGTATTGGAAATAAAGTTAACAACGTTATATATATTCACTATGCTGTAAATGTCAACTGAATCATTCTCTCTATTAAAATACAATGTTTTATCACTTTTTCCCACTAAGTTATATTCTCTTGATACACCATTTATCTTCTTTACTTTTTTGTTGTTGCTGTCATGCATTGGCCTGAAATATTTGGACATAAATGCAACCCAACTCCATTTCAAGAGTTGCCATTGTCCAAAGTTTTTGACACAGTGGATTAGGATTCTGTCATTGATCCTAAGAAAAGTAGAGCCCAGTTCCCAGAGCCAAAGACCACATGGCTCAAGCTGCAGAAATGGGATCCTGCACTGCTACTGGGAAAAGACTAAATTCTGTAGGTTTTTTCAGATAAATCTATTGCCAGACTGAACCATAGAATTTGACTGATTCTAGGAAAGGAATAAAGGTAAAAATAGATGTATTTTAATTTTATGTCAATTAAATATTTAATTCATGCACCTCTACAAATTTTTACTCACTGATCTGTTAAAAGCATGTTCACAGAGAGTGACCTTCACTGCTGTATTGTCATAGTATCCTGTAATGATTAATGTCGTTATATGACTAATGTAATTTCTTATGGATAGCAAATCTTCTACCTGATAATCACTTCTAGTTACTGGGGATTTATGCTCCTCAGTCTATCAATCAGAAAATGGCAGAATAAGCAGTTTAGTTCAATCTAAACAAAAGGAGTCAACTCTTCCTAAGTCTACAGTATTTCCCATGCACGTCTCTATAAAGTGTATAGGTGCCAGGTAGTTTAATAAATTCTAATAAATCTAGGTCAATCCTGGATTGACTACTTCAAAGTTATGTCACTTTTTGAGAAAATTCTTAGAGAAATTATTTTGGGGGAGTTCTTATCCAAAGAATTCAATATTTAATGCCATCAACCATATTACATATATTTTGCTTGTCAAAGTAATCCTGAAATAAAAAAGGAAAAAGTACTCTTTTAATTACATTTAACTTCTAACTATTCTTCTTTTGATCACGGAACAAGGAAGCACCTAAACTCCTACAGTGGTTTTATGATTCAGCATTTAGCACAAATTGCCTACTGGCCTAGAATTTAACTTCTCTGACTTTTCCAGTTCCAAGTTTGGGCACTTATTCAGGAGGCGATTAAGTAATTTTTCCTTAATTGTTATATCAAAACGGTAAAACACAAGAGCTAAGCAGCAGCTCATTTACATACCAAAAGCTGGAGGCTGGTCTGTTGAAAAGTGTGTTAAATCTCCCAAAGCTTTCAACAAAGACTGGGCTGCAGCCTGAGAAACGTCTGAATCTATTTAGCACTTTAAGAGGAAAGCATAAGGAGCAAAGAAACCCAGGAAAATGTTTGGATTTCAACTTCCAGTATTTGGGTTTGCAAATAACTTCTTCTAGAGACCAAGTACAGCTCTAGATCACAAATGTTCTTAAAGTATTCAAACTCTGGGCTTTGTTTAGATTCCCAAGATGAAAAGCCAAGCTCAGATTTAAATGTGCAAATATTGAATGCAATCAAAGAATTTCTGTTTACTTGAAAATTTAATTCCCTGAAGCAATATTACAGCTTTAGGGATATATGCTAATTCTAATTGCATTTATAAGCCAATTGAACAAAACCAAACTCCCCAAAATAACTTCTAATGAAAACACTGCTCAGACTGAACGAAAGTTTCAGCAACTCAATAAATATGCAGGCCTAACACAAGGCAATCTTAGCTAATTCTGTGGAGTGGGATGTAGCAGGAAGTCTTCTTCTGCATTTTAAGTGAAGGTCAGAAAAGGTATTTTAAGAATAATTCATATTAGTTCCTGCAGTTTCTAGGAGATTTATGAAGCACCAACACAGTTCTATACCCTTGTTCCAGGGTGGGAAGATGATCTTCATCATTAAGGCTTCTTCAGGGATAATTAAAGCTTCTCTAGGGAGTACTGAAAATCCAGAAATTCTGATTCAGATGTTTAGGACAGGAATACAGTTCATACTTCCTTAAGACTGACTTAGAAAAATTGTCATTGTGAATTGAGGAACTGGGATAGAAAAATATCGTTGAAGCGTGGCAACAACAACATTTAGGCAAGTACCAGCTAGTCATGCAGCACACACTTCTGACAGAATATTTGCATATTTCTATTTCAACCACAGCACAAAGATATTTAGGCAGGTCACAGATAACCACCTATTACTGCTTTTTTCCTTAGCCCCATAGTCATAGCTACCATTATTTGACCTAACAGTCTTCATTTAGTCTGATCTTCATCTGATTTTAGACTTAATTTTTAATAATTTTCTTTTTTAAAATTTAGAATGAGCCAAAAAAAGAAAAGTAGGGCCTCTCTAGAGACTCCCCAAGTCTCTCTAATCACTCTCTAATCACTTAGGGCCTGAGAGAACATGAAAAGGATTCTCAAATTTTAAGACACCACCTATATTGTAAAGAGGGGATACTTCTACCAGCCCCAAATCTGCTGACAGGGATGAAGCCCACTAATGCCCAAGGGATTCAGAGCTTCCAAAACAAGTCTTTATTTCAGGCTAGGGAATTATGTGCCAGAACCTGACAGTCTCCAGAAGCTCCAACTTTCTCTTTAACAGAGATAAACAGTTATCTATTACATAAAAATGAAAGGAATCTGCTGCACTTGAAAATACTTTAGTGACATAACAAACAGGAATCAGTTACTTGCATTTGGAATTTTTCCCTCTTTGATGTCTTAATACATTGTACTCAGGAAATCAGATAAATAAGCAATTCAGTGGGAACCATTTCAATAAATCTGCCCATAAAATAGTGAAAGCTGAATTACAGATCAGGTACAATATTTGGAAACAGAATATTTTAATAAGTCTATCATACTAAGATTAAAACCGCAAGATATTAAAATTCTCATAATTTCAAATTTCCACTTATAACTCACCTTGTTTTCAAATAGTTTGATTACCATTTTCATCCTTTGCCTCCAGATCTGGACATGTTTTTAAAATATCCATTAACTGTTCTGACACATTTCTAATGGGCAGATAAAACAATCTGGGTTTAAAAACAACAAACAGCCAGAATTACAGTTCACTACTAAATATAATTAATTTGGGAGACTTACCCAAAACTTCCATGTCTACAAAAAAATTTATGATTTATGCCCATCAATGATTCATTCTTTTTCTAAGTTATATAAATTGAGCACCTTCTTCAAACAGAAGAGAGTGTTTTGTGTCTTTTATGCATGGCCAAGGTCAGATGACTTGTAACAGATGATAGAAGTTCCAAGTAACTCATAAGAAAGACCTAAAACTATTTTTTGTCAAAATTTTTTCCAGTCATCTCTTAGATTGCAACATATTATACCTGTATACTAGAAGAGATTTTTATCATTCTTACCCTGAAAATCAACCTTATCTTTATAAACCTCCTGGATCTGCAAATTTTTACCAGCAATGGTGGATGATCCCAAATTTTCATGGCAGGGCTTTAGCAGCAAATACTACAACCATAAAACTCTTTAAAGAAAAACATCCTAACGAGATTCAACCTGTGTTTGTCCACACACAAAAGAATAAAGCTTTCCACGGGAAACGACCTGTTCTCACAGACAGACATCTCAGTTTTACTGGCTGATCCCAAGGGTTTGGAATAACAGCATTTAGCCAAATCTGTTCTCTTTATTGCTGAAGCTCTCCATTAAAGTCAAAGAGAGCTTTCCCTCCAGTTCCCCAAAGTTATTTCCAACACATTAATTAGGTGCATAAATATCTTTGAGGATCTGAAACTTCAGATTTCTGTCATCCTTATATTTATTTATGTAAAATACTACAGAAGTTTCCTCCCCCTCAATGCCACCAAGCCAGAAACTACACATAACATTAACCAGTAGCTCTGTAAGTCCTCAGCACCAACAAGACTGGCAACGAGAGCTTTTAAATCTGCATCAAACCAAGAGAAAATAAAAAGGAAGAAATATGAAGCAATAACAACCCACAGCCGAAGCTGTTATTGCTGTGTTTCCCTTAGCTAATAAGCCAGGGATGGCTGGGAATGAACCTGGGTCTGGCTGGCCCGGCAGTGGCGGGGTTTGGTCAGCAGATGGCGCTGCTCCTTTCCAGCGCTCCCCCATCGGATCCGTCATTCCAACATATGGGAAAAGACGGGATCTGCCCTCCTCCCGTCTGCCTTCCTGGCCAAATGTGCGACGGAAAAGGCAAACTGCCCTTTTATAGCAGCACAACCCATACAAACCTGCTCATAGGGACTAGTTATTAGGGGATAAAAGAGAGAGTGGGACAAACACACTCAGACTCCGTTTTTCTGCCTTTGGAAGTGTAAGATTTAAATACCTAACGGATGCCGTGGAGTTTTCCAACCCTCAAGCTACTTTGCATAGAGAAAAAAGGAATTCACTAATCGTGAAAAGGGAAGAGTTACTCCTCCGCTGAGGTTTGCAGCCCTCAAAACCCTCTACCTTGGATTTCATCAACTTATCCATCAGAGAGACATGAAGGAGAAATCGCTGCTGAAAATCACGTTCTGCCTGAACCAAACCACAAGGTCACTGTATCATCAGAGGGTAGGAGCATGCTGGAGGCACCATTTTTTCCACGACTGCTAAAACCAGAGGCCCTGAACTGCTGCTAACACTGCCCCAAACCAAATGCAGGTCATCAGCTTCCAGCCTACTCCTATTCCATCCCGCTTCCAAACACGGCCTTTCCTTTTCCACCCTCAAGACTATTTCTGTTCCTCTATGTTGCTAAGAAATTCTTGGGTTTCACGTCAAAAAGGCACTTAGTCTTTAGATAAAACACTAGGTAGTATGAGCAGGATTAACAAAAATGTTCGGGTATATAAACATGTATAAAAGGTTGTATCACAATTAAATCCTTATAGAGATACATTAAGTTACTTAATCCATTAATAGAATTTTATGAATTCCAGCAAATCCAAGTGTATCCTCATGTACCATCCAAGCCCATGCTACTTGCTTAGCCTGCCTGTTGTCAGAAGACTAATTGCTGAAGAAGTGGTATGAATGACCTTGAAAAATCATAGCATACTCTTAGTTCTTTTGATCCATTACTACATTTCTGACCTGCAGACAGAACAGATCACCAGAATGACCTGGTGTGAAAAACCTTGCAAATTTTACCAGTAAAAGTTAGGACTGGTCTGCTGGCCTCGAGCCACATGGGAAGAAACACAAGGTACACAAGACAGGTTCATGATTCTTGTGATTTTTTGATTCACTGGTGAACTTAGTCTGGATGTTCTAGTCATAGAAACATTATACACCACTTCAGATCTACTTCACATTTTCTGCACAAAAAGCTCTAGATTGTGACAAGAACAGCACCTAAGAGATTTCTTGATTTTTCCAGCTGAAAGGGAAGAAATATGTTAGGGTAAGACTCTCACTTTGTTTTGATTCTGACAGCTATAACTGAAACTTGAAAGTAGTGGTGTACCAAAAAATAAAAGGTAATGAAAAAAGTCTAGAAGCTAAAAAATTTGTTTATTGCCTATAGATGCGTAGAAAATGACTTGATTTGGTTCTCATTTTGTTCATATGAGTTCATTCAGATAATTCACTCTGAGCAACATGTGTTTTCTGTGAAGCAGAAGAGAGATTTTATTAATTTTTTTTAATCAGCTCTAAAGGAATAAAGCTTTACTCACACAGCCTTATTACATTAACAATGATAATAAAAGCCAACCCAAATTATAGCCACTTGGTCATTAAAAAAAAAAAAATGTTGCAGTAGACCAGTACAGCTTAAGCTTGCACTAAAATGTAATCATACAAATGATGGTAGAGTCCCTCCTTTGCTTTATTTCACTTAATCTTTGAGAAGGAAACATTAACTCTAGACCAAAACGTTAAACATCTCTTATGACAGCTTCTACAAAAGAGTGAGGTCTATAAACACAAAGGGTCAGAAAGTGATGCAGCCTAGGAAGTGAAATTGCAAAAGAAAGGTCATTGTAGAATTGTATACCAAGAACACTCTGTCAACCAGCACAAGTGAAAAAGCATAGTTTTCCTTCCTGAAAACAACAAATATAACTACCAAAATCAAAATAAAGACTTTAAAATTCATTCTTTCTCTTGGAAGACCTTACTTTGAGAAGAATATATTTTCCAGTATTTGTGTAGGAGGAAGATGCAGAACTAAGTTCTTCTAAAAAGGACAGAAAAAGCACTTCTAGAACTGCAGGGAAGACCCTGGTAATTTTTCTATTCCAGTGTTTAAGAATTGAAAAAGATAGTGCTCATCAAAGGTAACTGCCCATTTTTGATAACATTTCACTGCCGTTTCCCAAAAGTTTTTTATCCAAGACTGCTCCATGAATGCTCATATACATCCTTGTTATTTAGCCCCACATCTTCTAAAAGTCCTTCTAAATTTCCTCATTTTCAGACAGACCTGACAGTGGCTTGATAAAAGCCTCAAAAGGCTGGGAAATGGTTCAGGAGTGGAGGCAAGTAATAATAGAGTTCATAACATCTGCTGACATTTGCTTATAACTAATCATAGGCTCCACTCAGGGGATTTACCTTTTTGGAGAGGCTGATGCCAGCAGTAAATAAGATGATGCAGAAAAAGTATTGCAGAGTAAAAACAATACAGTTCTTTTCTTTTGAATTTTTATGTATCTTTTCAGATCACAATTACATTTCACATTAATTTTCTTAAGCATTTGAGCTCAAACGAACCAGTTATTAAACTAGTCATATGAAACAAAAATTATATTAGTTTGACAAAATTATACATTTAAAAATTAACACCCATTTTTTCCTGGTTTTGCTCTTTGTACTCATCTAAATAGAAAAGATTTTAAAACCTCACTGACAGTCAACATATTTCTGCAGTCACAACTACATAGCCATTCCATACCTGCTTCTGAATTATCCAACTTACAAGACCAACAGAAATTTTACGTAAAAACTGCTCTGTTGACCAGCCTGCCATGGCACTTCAGATAAAACAGGCATATTTTGCTCCTGTTGATTTAGTCCTCTAATCTAAATTTCATAACCATTATGCATATGATGCCCTAAATCCTTGTGTTTCCCTCCAATTTAAGATAATCTTTGTACAAAAAGAATAATCAGCAAAGATTAAAAAGAAAAAAGACAGAGAGAACCAAACCAACAACAGAATGATAAATCAAACAACTCTAAATTAAACCCTGCCACAACTAGAGCACAAGTAGTCATGTTGTCTCATCACAAAATTAGGAAATGTTAATGAGTACTAATACCACTATAGTGGTACTATATTATAGTACTAATACCACTATATTATTTAAAAGGGATAAATATCATGTGTTTCCACATATGTGGAAGACCTATGTACTTTTGCCTGTAAACAAAGCTATAAACAGTTTTAATCCTGCCAATTGCTAAAATAATTTGATACCAAAAAATAACCTGCAGCAAACTTTCTGAAAATCAAATTATATATCATCAAGTTATATGTAACATGTATTCTACAGCAAAATTCTGTTTACACATATTCTACAGCAAACATACCTTGCACTATCATTAATTATTCCAAATTAATTTTTACAGGCTTCCACAGTAATGTTTTTCCCCACTCCCTAACAATTTCATCATCAATCTCTGAGAACTGCATCAAATAGAATCTCATTCTTCTAATGGGCTGGGAGTTACTTCTCACTGAGAGGTTCCATCCAGTTTTCACTCCACACAAACCAGTGTGTTTATGAAATCTCCAGTCTTAAGAGAAAAAGCATTTACAATAACATAGCAGTACCAGTAACTATTCTTCACCTCACAACACTACACAAAATATCATGACTGCAAGTAATAAGTTTGATAAGTTTGGCAAAATTTAAAAAAACAAATGAACAACACTCCCCCCTTCAAAAAAAAAAAAAAATCCCAAATTTTATAGTGTTTACAATTGCTAGAAATCACATAATATAACATCACACCAGAGGCCCTGGAAAGACCAAAGAAAACTTGGAAACTTAAGTTTAGAAATCTCCAAGACTTAAATTTCCTGAGAAGCTACAGGAGTCTTAGAAACCTTGGGGACTGTAGAAACATTTCTACACAGCTCTCTCAGCTGTAAAACAGGAAAAACAAAGTTTCCCAAAACATTTTGACTCACATAAAATATTTTTGTGTTTGGTAAATTCATAACACAAGACTTGATGCTGCATTTTGCATATTGATCTTGAATTAGAAGAAGATTTCATAGTCACTATGAGGTAATTTCTAGATTAAAAACCCAAAGAACTCTAGTTTTTTGTCACAGTGAGGTGGAAATGTTCTGCTAAACTTCAAATCCTTAATTGATTTTTTCTTTCTTACAACTTTTAATATAATTAGTTTTCCAAATCACATGGGGGACAGACACATTTGAATTAATTTAGCATTTGCTTTTGAAGCTCTTTCAACTGATACCAATCTACTGATACCAATCTACCTCTACTTCCCAAGCAGGAGAGCTCAGCTAAATCTACTGCAAATTGGCAAGAGGAAAAAAATAACAAAGGCATAAAATCAGAGGGGGGAAAGGAGATATTAAGTGATTTTTGTGAGAGACATTAGCATTGGAACAGTAATTGGCTACAACAATATATATGCAAGCATGTTTGCTACTTAAAGAAGTATTTGGTTTTCTTTTTCTACCTGTAGAACTGCTCACTTGTTCATTCATGTTTCTTTAAAGCTTTTGTTAAGGCAGGGTTTTTATCTTCATCTGTGCAGGCCATAAGGAATCTTTATGACACCTTTTCCTTAACTTACTAGATAAGCCTGTGTTTTACCTATACAAAGTTAACCCCGCCTTGCTTGCAGGAGGAATGTTAGTTCTGTTTTCTGTCCAACTTAAATACAAGATTATTGATCTGTTAAACTGCCTTTGAATGATTGAAGGATTTTTTGGGGTGATATTTTTTGGTCGGGGGTTTACTGGGTGTTGGGGTATTGTTTTATGGGTTTGGTTCATGTTTGGGGTTTTTATTTCTGAAAATACTTTTGCTATTGTTCTATAGTTGAACAGTTACCAATACTCACAATTCAGATCTGGGAATTAACCAAGTCCATGACAAGACTCCCAATGGTTTTAATGGGATCAGGGTTTGGTGCTGTAAAACAACTGGCTGCTCCCCTCCTAAACTCCAGGAGACTCATAATGTCATTTATTATGTGGCATTAAAACTATGGGTGGTATAATGCCTGCTCTCTGCATCATTTTACTGTGTGCAAACTGTAGCTTAACATCATATGTAGCACAACTCACTGCAGTAAAGTTTCCTGGGAAGGAGCTGCAATATGAAGTAATTAAAATTACAGCAGGATTTGCCTTCTCAACACTGAACAAGCAATTCTGTAAGTATACAAAAAGCAATATTGAACACATTGACTTAAAAAAATAAAGTTGGATTTCTGCTTAGAGCTGATTTAATTTTAAGAAGGAGAGAAACAAGTTTTCATTCACTTCCCTGATTTCTGAGGAACTCTCCCATTAAAGTTACACCAACATTTATCTAAAAATATTTCTGTATGAAAATCAGATAATCCTTCACATAGGATATATATTTTAATCTCTGTATTTCAGCAACATTGACAGTAAATTAGAAATGGAGAAAGGCATGAAAAAAAGTTAATTTTATCAATTTCACGTGCTTCAATTATAGGGCAACCTCATTCATCCATTCTCTGGCTTCTAAATCTGATCCTGTTTAGATTAAAAAAAAATACTTTCATTTTGTAAGGAAGCCATGTGTCCATGTTTTCCCTCAGTGAGAAATTATAGAGGCTTATAAGTACTGGCTATAAAGGGAACAAAGTTTTCCAAGAGGCACTTTAAAATATTCCAAATAATTCAGACAAAAAACACGTTGTTTACATACAGCAGACTGAGAAAAAGATCTGTGTGGATGGACCATCCAAAAGAAACCACAAATTCCAAAACTTAAATGCTTATTATGCACATAGTGATTATGCACATAGTGTAGAGTAGCTTTACCCAGGGTTCCTTCCAACAAGATATGCATAGCAACAAATACAGAGCAACTGGAGAATGGTTTCCTGTAGTTGTACTCACAGTCTGTGTGGGAAGCTGAGTTTTAAAAGAAAAATCTCTAAGACTTCCAATAATCCTATAATAATATTTCCTAAATACAGAGAAAACTTTACTGTTGTGGAAAGTCTCCATATACACCAAAATATCAAAAAATGGGGTCAAGCTTAAACCCAAAGTGTAGCCAAAACCACTGTAAATAAAGAAGCAGTTGATGCTAAAGTGTTAAAGGAAGACATACCAGTAATATAAAATCTTTAAAATGTTTCTTCAGAAGGAAATTTGCAGCTCGTATAGGAGAGAAACCACTTTTGTTTTACTGTGAATAACACTGAAACTGGGAGAAAGAACTCACACAGATAAAAAAATAATCACAGTAATCCACAGTCTGCTCTCCATTACCATTTTCATGCCCCTTCATGCTTTAAGTAAATGAAAAGTGCTAATGAACTCTAATCTCTAATGAACTGAGATGCAAAACTGCAAGACCTCAAAGGCTCAATATTCTGCAAAAACGTCAACTGGACACACTGCAGAGCATTTCTTGTATATTTTATTACATCCTATAGCAGTATACTCACTCTTAATTCATAACTATCAACAGAAACAAGAAAAGAAAATTCCACCTGGGAAAGTCAAGACCAGGACCATAAACTACACAAAATGCTGGCTTTTCAGAACACATCTCCACACTGGCAGAGCTCAGCCCCTGCATGTATGAGATTCAATGTCCAACATAAATCAGCTGCTGGGAGGATTTTGCTGCCTCTTTCTGAATATTTTCAAGAGCAGCATCTTTCTTGGTTTGGCTGAAATCAATCAGTCGAGATTGAATGGTGAAAAAAAAAAACGAAACAACCCCGGGGCAGCAGTCGTGCTTGAGACAAGGAGTTGAAAATTGAGGCAAATGATCTGTTCTGAAAAGCTCTCTCTCCTCTCCCCAGTGACCTTGGTGATCCCTCCAGTTCTGTGGCAAACAGTAGCCATTTCTAACACAGAGTTTCATTTTTTATGGATTGTATAAATCTCATCTAACAATTTCTGAGACAGAAATGAAGTATTCCACGTCTGTCTGGCTACAGCTTGGTATTTCCTGTGTCATTGAGTAGCATTTCCCACTCCCTCTTCCCTTGGAGGCCCCTATCACTTTCCACATGGAGCACAAAAAAGCCAATGAACACAGAGCCAGAAATTAGGCAATACACTGCCAAATACTGTAGGTGTCTTCCTTTACAGCATCTAGTGTTACATCTCTCTAGATATCCTTAAAGAAATATATAAAACAATCCAGCACCATTTAGGTGTGAACATTTCACTTAAATGGTAAAATCCACCCAGGAATGTTCATAGTCAGAGTTGCTACTCTCTGTTTGAACAGTTTGTTATATTACCTGGCCAGACCACAAATTGCTCTCTCAGGAATTTTGGTAAGGGGATATGGGACCAGAAAATATATTGAGCTTGAAGTTGCTGAACAAGCTTTCCATCTCTTCCTTGCACCTCAAGCAAGGATAAATATAGAAAATATCAAATAACCAATTATATAAGGGATTGCACGAGATCAATACATATTTATGATTTTTTACTTGAATAACAAAAGCAAATTAAAAAAAAACCCCAAACAATAACCCAACCCTCAGACACATTCCCATACTCTGGATATTTGATCAAAACAGACCTTCACCTAAAAAGTCTGATTTTTCTCTATATGGTTCATCTTCTGCTAAGCTTAAGGTGCCTCTCAGCACACCTTCCAGATCTGTGGAAAAACATACAGCAACTTCTAGGTTTTGGAGACACCAGGATCACTTCCACTACAGTCAGCCTGGCTTGACGAGCACTGAAATCAGAAAGTTTACCAGTTAAAGTAAATCCCACTTTTGCATGTTCATTAGCCGTGCACTGAAATCCATTTTTTTGGGGGCCGCCTCAGGACATAGTTTTTGTCAGAAAAGTAGCAAGATCAGCATTTTAGATTAAGATGCTAATTTAAAACTTCATCGTGCTGCTTTGTTTTCCTACTTTCAGATAAACCTTTCCAGGTTTCAGATATGCTATTCCTTAGGTAAGAACCATTTTTTTAAAAGCCAGTCATTTACAGACAGATTGTCTCTAACAAAGGAGTATTCCATCTTACAAATAACCAAAAGAATCTGACTGAGGAAGACTAGGGCATTAAAATGTCACACCCTCTGGAAAAGATTCCAGTCTAAAATTCAGATTGACATTGGCAAGGCAGCAATTGCTCTATAGTGACACAGACTTTTAAAATGTAGGAAGATAAATGATCAAGAATGCCTTGATTGCAGATTTTTTAAAAATCAGGCTTTGTTAATTAGAAATAAAGTAAAATTTGGGGAACCACAGACAATGCAGCTCACTCAAAACTCATTCATGGTAGTAGAAAGTATGCTATAAAATCCCATTGAGCATAGCCTTTTGAAAAACATTCAAGTACAAATAGTTGTTGCATGGCTTTGTTTTCAAACGCTTTAAAACACAGTATGTTCATTAAAAAACATCTGCTCTTATTACAACACATTATAATAACTGTTAAGGAAAATATTTTGTTTTAATTATTAGCAGATGTAGCATGCTTAGAAATGTTTCTCTGAACATATAATTTCTGCAGAGGTGATTAAGTAATTATTATGACTAGTTTTGTTCTTTAACCAAGGCAACACAAGCACCATCAGCAGCAAATTTGTGGCCACACAGCTTCAGTATCCATTGTTATATTATATTATATTATATCATTATATTTTCCCAGATAAGGGAAAGAATATTGATTTATTTTTCTTCTTGGAGCATCACCAGAACAGTTATCCAAGGAGTTCTGCCCAGCTGTACTTCTGCAAATCCAGCAGCATAATTTCTCCTGCAGAACTTTCCCTGCATCAGTGAAAATGGATAAAAAAAGAACAAAACCCATGCAGCACTTACAATCTAGCCTGAGTTTTCAGATATGGGATTTATCAAGTAACTCTTTCAACAGTAAATATACTTGACATTTAGTTGCTGAAGTAAAGTAAATATAGGACCCAGTAGTGTCATTTTTATGGAGTAGAACTACACTTTAGAGTATACGTCAAAAGTGAAATTCATTTAACTAAACTGAAAAGAAACATCTAAAACTGACAAGGGATATGAATATCGGTTGATACAAACATTTCAAAGATTCCTTTACTAGGTGTCCCTGAGGAAGAGAAACTGTTAGACCATCAAAGAGCATTATCCTGCTACCTACAGAGACTCTTTGTGTAAGATATTACATTTATGCTGCAAAGACTTCACTGTCCATTAGAATCATTTTGATATTCCCGTGTTGTTTCTCCTATGATATTATACACTCTGCACTTGCTCATTAAGTCCCAATATTTGTTAATCAAGAGCATGTCAACCCAACAACTAATCTGGAGTTCAAATTTAGACAATGCATGCGATCGAGATAAAAACCCAACATTGAATTCTCTGTCGCCCGGTGTGAGCTCATTACCGTGTATTTACATAATGTTGTTTTGAAAGCCACTGAAATGACACTGCTTCTGAACCTGCTGTTTGCAGGAAAGGCTGGGAAGGAGGGGCGGAGGTGCCACAGTCAGTGTTGAGGAATGGATGGATTGGGAAGAGCAGTCACAAATGGGCTGAGAGCCTGTGGGGAAAAATGAAGGATTAGACCAACAAAGGACACCTTGTGGTTGGGGTCTGCTACAGGCCACCTGCCAATGGGGCACCTGTTGATGAGGCCTTGTTTCAGCTACAGGAAGTATCACACTCCCGAGCTCTCATCCTGATGTGGGATTTCAACCACCCACATGTCTCCTGGGAAAACAATACACCTGTCTGTCAGAAATCCTGGACTGCAAGAAGAAAAACTTTCAGGTCCAGGTAGGAGACAAAGCAAACAGAGTAGGAGCATTACTGGACCTGATGCCCATGGTATGGATAAGCTCATCAGAGAATTAGGACTGGAGGCAACCTGGGCTGTAGTGACCACGCCCTGGTTGAGTTCCTGATCTCAAGGAATATCAGTCTGGCAAAGAGCAAAGTGAGGACCCTGAATGTCAGAAAGTGAACTTGTAGTTGTTTAAAGAATGAATGAATGAATGAATGAGATCTACTGGGATCTCCCTAGAGACAGAGGAGCTGACCAGAGCTGGCCACTTTTCAGGACCACTTTTCTTAGGAGCACAAGAGCTCTCCATCCTGGCATATAAGAAATCAAGCAAGACAGGCCAGAAACTCCTGTTTCTCCTGAAACCAACGGGAGAAAGGAGGACCTGGGGAAACACAGATCTCACCTCTGTGCCTGGGAAGCTTAGGGAGAAGATCCTTATGGAAGCAATATTAAGGAGGTGTTTAATCAAAAGGGAACTGTAGTGATAAAGAAAAGCCTTCTTGATGGGACTCGCAGCAGTAGTTTAAGGAGTTTGCTTTGTCCTTCAAAAACATCCCTGCACATTTTATACTCTCTGGGGAGGATGCAGCAGAGTAGGCTTCCATGGCTACCATGCTTCATTCTGTGTCTTCAGGCCATTTCACTCGAGTCTTCCATGCTACCATGGCTAGTTGTTTACATTCCTGGCCATGGTCCATGGATAAATGGACAGGAACCCTTTTTGCCTTAGACAAAAAGAAAAACACCATTATTGGTTTCTGATGCTTCAGTATTTGTTTGTTTTCCTTACCTTGGGCCAGTAAGGCTGAGAACAGCCAAGAGAGAAAGGAAAAGGTCCTAAAGGATCTTTGGACTTTACAAGAGTAGATGGATTTTCCTACTGAAAAGATTACTAATGGTGTAACTCACTTGACATATGAATAGAATTAGGAAGTTTGCATAGGGTGAGAGAAATTAATATTCTTAGAAACGTTTGCTTCATACCCCACGCAATATGTGCCCACTCATCCAGCTGAATTCAAGCCCTCAACCACTGAGTGGCTTTTCCCCACAAAAACTGCTGATTTTGCTGTTAGGCTGGAGAGCATCTTTGGCCCAGTTCATGCAGAAAGGCCGATCTCCATCTCTAGAAGCCCAGAGAAATCAGAACTACTTTATTATGTATGAACTTGCAGAAAGAAAAATCAGTTACTTGTAAACATTCCCCAGCAAGCCATGCAGTAAGCTATCAGAATTCAATTATATTCAATCTAATGTCTTACTGCAGGAAAATAATTAATCTTGTATTCAAAAGGATTACGATGAACTTGAAATATTTTTTGAGGAAGCCAATTTTTCAAAAGCCTTTGTAATCAGCTCTGTAACTGAAAAGGAAAAAAAAAGCAAGAAAAGGAATTCACACCTGAGCTTTCTAGATGAGAGCTGTATAAAATAACTGAATAAACAAAGCTGTACATTTCAAATCTGATCACCTACTTTAAAAACAATTTCTAAAATAAACTCAGCCACCATTATGAAGTTCATTAGCTGATATGCATTATTATCTCATTTAATTCATAATTTGTAGCAAATTCCTCTTGCTGCATGCCAGGGGGTCCAACTGTAGCTTTCCATACAATCTGGTGTCATTTTCAGGTTTTATTTCCTCTTCTTTTTCTCTTTTCTATGTTTTTTGAAACTCTGTAGCTCTCATTCTTTCTTCTTCCTCTATATTGCAGTCAACTACTACATACTGAGCTCTCCATCATTCTTACTCTTTCCAAGAGTTTCCATGAGCTGGGCAGATCGTGGTGGCTCATAAAACTCGTACTTCAAGCTAGCAGGAGGCCAGGAGAGCATGGAAAGAGAGGTTCTGGGCCCAGGTTATCACACCCTGCATTCATCAAGGTTTAGCATCTCTATCAAATGTCAACTGTGTGCTTATCCCTCACGCTCGCCTTATTCTCACCATGCCACTTTTCTGAATTCACCGCAGCTCCTACTTTGCCCAGCTCCTTAACTATTTCAGTGTGATCTGATCCTTCCCTCCCATTGTCATGCATCTCTACATCACTTTCCATGAATTTTGTCCATCAGAGGTGGTTTACAGTAGCTTCCAGTCAGCTTTTGCCTGTTCCACTCCCCTGATGAGTTTGTGTCATGCCATAGCTCATGTGACCTTTTTTTTTACTCTTTTGCCCCCAGTATTGATTGAACCAGTAAATGTCTCTCCCTGATGACATCTGCTGCTTTTGCTGTTATGCTGCAGAGCATCTTTGTTCCATTTCCTGCTGTCCAGCTGGTTTTCCTTTTAGACATTTTCTCGCTTCTTTGTTTCTGTTGTACTTCTGGCTAAGCAGCTCTACTTCACCCAATTTAATCTGACTCCACACCCAAAAGATCTCTACCCAACCCACCTCTTCAAATGCGCCTTCCACTTACCACCCTTGAAAGGATTTTGCATGTTTCTTCTAAACATGAATTTATTAAATGTATTCACTGGTTCCTTCACTTTCACTCACCTTCTTTCCCCTCCTCCTACTTTTTACTTCGGCCATATAACACTGAAAGGTCTCTCTAATCCTTGCACTTGCCTAGTGATAATAGGCTGTGCTGATTTCAGCTGGGGTAGAGTTAATTTTATTCAAAGTGGCTGCTATGGGGCTGTGTTTCGGATTTGTGCTCAACACAGAGTGGATAACACAGAGTTGTTTTGGTCATTGCTGAGCAGGGCTTGAACAGAACCACAACCTTCTCTGCTTTTCATACAACCACCCTGGGGAGGGAGTTGGGGGTGCTTGGGAGGCGGGAGGAGACACAGCCCGGACAGGTGAACCCAGCTGACCAAAGGGATATTCCAGACCATGTGACATCATGCTCAGTATAGAAAGTGGGGGGAAGAAGGAGGAAGGGGATGTTTGGAGTGATGGTGTTTGTCTTCCCAAGTCACCATTACCTGTGATGGGGCCCTGCTCTCCTGGAGAGGCTGAACTGCCTGCCCTTGGGAAGCAGTGAATTAATTCCTTGCTTTGCTTGTGTGCATGGCTTTTGCTTTCCCTACTGAACCGTCCTTATCTCAACCCATGGCTTTTCTCACTTTTTCCCTTCCCATTCTGTCCCTGATCCCACTGGTGGGGGAGTGAGTGAGTGCCTCTGTGGGGCTTGGTGCCTGGCTGGGGTTAAACCACAGCATATGCCTGCTTATATGGGGTCCTCTTCCACTTGCCCTCAGGTTCTCAGTTTTCAGGAATAAAGACTTTTTCTGTCTGTACAGCACATAACAGAATGCCTGGCCCGTAATTAGATGTCATTACAGCTATGAAAATAATATCTCAAAACTATTAGCTTTGTTTAGAAGAGGAATCCCTATTTTCTCTGAAACAAAGTAGGTCTGGATTTGATTACCGTCTAAATCTCCTGCAAAAATATTACAGAAAGCCAAGACAAACTAGGGCAGTTCGTTCCATGAATTTCTTGGAAATGTTTAACATAAACTTTTGCAAGTAGAAGTCCCACAGAATGCTACAAGGAAATAATTAATATTAATCTCTAATTTTCTTTTAAACTACGACATCATAGAAAGGAATGTTTTTCTGCAATTTTTAAAGACCTTGGTCTTTTTAAATTCTTGGTAAAAGAATCTGTCATATTTAGTTTAGGCCAAGACCTGACCTATCTTTGCATCAATTTGTGAGTAGCATGCCTGGAAAACGATCATGTAAAAAAAAGGAGCCACAAAGAAATGCCTTAACATCTACCTTAGGAAAAAATCTATTTATAAAATCAAGCAAATGCACTTGGTGCAAAAAACAGTGGGACTACCAGCTGAGCTCTAATGAGCTGGACCATTTAAAGATCATCAATAAACTGAAGGTTACTTTAGTAACTCATCTATGACAAGAACAGAACTATCACCCAGCAAGGCAGCCAAACTGTTTTGTCTTCCAGACTCACCCTAAGTCACCTTAGGGTGTGCTCTGTCTCTCTGGATCTCATTGCTATACACCTAGTGAGTTCCAACACACACTATCTCAAATATTCCTCTCGTTATTATAAATTTGTTTCCAAAACATTTAAGAAACACAGGTGAAGCTGGAAAAGTTTTGCAATTCAATCATTAAAAAGCTTTTTCTTTTTCCCCCTTGAAAATCTTGATTTACAGTATTCCAAAATAGACAATTATTGTTTCAAAATAACCAGCTATGCCTATTTAAAATTCCAGCTACAGCCCAGGAAGTGAGAATTGATATGTGGCATGAAAACTCACACTCATTATGCTGTGGTTTACACAATGATATATATAACAGAATAATTTCAGAGTACTTAACACTGCAAAACACTAAGCTTTCTATAATTTTAATATAATATTTTATGCTCATTAATAATCAGACTTTTTTTTTTGTTCCTCAAAAAGTAGAAGGTGGCACACAAACTAAAAGCTAATGTAAAGAAAGGATCATCATATCCCATTCATGATTGTCATCGGAAAGGGTGTCTGACACAGGTTTGTTTCACAGATGCCTACCGAGATGTTTCTCCCTTTTCTCCAGACTCTTTCTGCCAAGAATATCTGGACCAAAGGGATCATGATTTTATTATGGGATTGCAGATCTATCTTAATATAAACACCTATTTCCACCCATCTCCACCTCCTTCCCAGGGTACAAAAATGGTTGTAAAAAAAAAACAACCACCTTTCCCACAGAACACCCTTGCTTTTTGAATACAGACATTTGCTAATCTGTTCATTACACCAAACTTCCTCTCCAACACCTATGTCTTTCACCAGTTATTTATAGAACTCAAAATAGCCCCGGTCCAACATTTATTTAGCATCTCAGAATTGCACACCTCCTTTTTCAGGCAGTGCCTTAGGATGTTCACTGCAGACTAGGGAAAGAAGCATTTTATTTTGGAGAAGAAAACCATTCCCAGGGCTCTTTCTGAGCACCTGGCATTGTACTGGCCCACCAGAAGTCACCAGGTGATGGACAGGCAGGTGATTGTTTGCCTCAAGGCAAAGATCACTCCCTGTTATTGCTTGCTCTGTGTCGTGTTTGTGTCTCTGCACAACGACAAATAACTGCTTGTAAAGCTCTGCCCTCCCTTGTATCTCAGCCACTCAAAATGACCATCTGAATGCAATTCATTTTAATGATTGGTTCTGTTCTCTCACACTTCCAACATATTATTCAGTAAATTAACTTTGCCTCTCTTCCCTGTCAAAAGAATACCATGAATAGGCTTTCCCAGCACAGAATATGTAATTGATTCTTTTCCTTTGTCCAATGTATTATCATGAGGTGCTGCTTTGCTCTTGTTGTACAGTCTATCAATTAACAGATAGTCCTAGGTGTGCAAAATATTCAGGTATTTACCAGAAATAGGAATCTATGTGTCCATGATGAGGTATATGGAGAGAAGTTCCACTCTTAATGTGACTGAGAACAAAAGGTGCTGTAAGATAAATAACCTGAAATAAAAGGACATGGAAAATATTGAGCAAAAGCCTAGCAGCCTCTCCCACAAATGGCACTCATTATAGCAAGCAGTCTAGGTAAAGACACTGCTTCATACTGGAGAAAGGAATAAAAACCAGGATAACTTCCATACATTGCAGCACTGCTGTAGCTCATGCAATGAAGAAAAAGATAATATGGACTGAGCTGTGGCATTCAGGTGAACTGTCATCAAAACAACTACATTTCTGTGAAAGATTGACATGTGCAAGTAGGAGCTGTTCATAACTCTCAATACTTAAAATAAAGGCAGTGGAAGGTAAGTGACTAAAACAGAGGACTCCTGGAGATGTCTACATGAGCAGACAAGTGAAAAAATAAATAAAAATACAGTTTACAGTAATCCCAGGGAATACAAAACCGCAGTCACTGAGTTTAATCTGTCAGGCTTTTGGTTTCACTGGGAACATGCATACACTGAACAGGGAGAGCACAGAGGCATTCTTGGAGTACAGGACAGAAATGAGAGGGAGTTGACAAGATGTTTCCAATCAAAATTGACAGACTGTTGAAAAATACCAGGGTGAGGCTTCTCTGAAGTTTACAGAAAAGAGAGGTGTTTGATCTGTAAGATGTTGTGATATTTTCATTAGGAATAAGAGGCAAGTTAGCAACTCACCAAACGTTTTCCTTCTCTATGGAGCTACACTATGACTTCCTCCATTGACACAGCCTTGAACCACACAGCTGTGTAAACTACAAAATCCACACAAGGGGAACACTAAGCACAAGCTCTTGATTTCTTTGATATTTTATACCAGAACATAACTTCTGACACTCTTTTCTTTCACTTTCATTTTCTTTCTCTCAAAAAAATAATTTAGCAATCTTTTTTCCACGGGGTTTTACATTATTTGATAAATTACATGTAAATATACGGGAAATGAAAATAGCAGGCTGATGGGAATACTTTGGCAAAATTGTACATGAATAAAAGATGTGAAATCATACTGTTATAAATGTCTTCATCCATTAAGTTTTAGTATCAAGTAAATTTCCAGCCATACAAAACTGATCTCTGCATCTATCTTTCTCTATAGAAGTCACAGTTCACATTTGGAATATTATATGTGCTTCACAATTGAAAGAAAATACTATCAGCTCTCAAAAGCTTCCTCCAAATTAGTAAATCAAAATAATTTAGTTCCTCCGGCATCAAAATATTTAGTTCATGTATGAACAACGGAAACTATTAACATATACATTTTCAGAGTTATTGGAATCTCTGTGCATCATGGAAAAGCATTCTATAATTATAAATTTTTCTTTCTTTATCCAGTCATGTCATTACTATGTGGCTAAATATATTACATACATAATTAGGACTAGATGACTTGGTACCTTACAACATATACTACCCACATTGTTTCAGATATAATTTACTGTATAATCATGCAAACAGTGAATTATTTCAATTTAAACTCTTAATTTGAACTCATTGCAGTGTACAGTTTAATCACCAGAATAGTCTGAGAGATGAGGAAAATGGAAAATTCAAATGTGAAAAAAAAAGTTGAAGAACACCTCTAAGACCATTGAGTCCAATCATTAACCCAGCACCGTGAAATCCCACTAAACCACGTCCCCAGGTGTCACACCTACACGTGTTATAAATCCCTCCAGGGATGGTGACTCCATCACTTCCCTGGGCAGCCCATTCCAGTGCCTGATCAACTTTTCAGTGAGGAAATTTTTCCTAACATTCAATCTAAACTTCCCCTGGCACAACTTGAGGTTGTTTCCTCTTCTCCTGTTTCTTGTTAGCTGGTGGAGGTGACCAGCCTCCTTTCAGGTAGTTGTACAGAGCAATGGGGCTCTAGGGCTGCTTTCTCTCCCATTTAAAACAGACTAAATTGGTGAACTTGAACTTTTCTGAAAAATACTTGATTCCACTGGCAGAGCTAAACTCAGGAATGGTTCAGGTTTTGGTTCTCTTTAATCAGCAATCAAAGAACCTCGATGTAGTTCAGCTTCAAGTTGAGACATTTTACTAATCAGTGCGAAAGGAAGTTGCAAAATTGATAAATCTGGTTTTGCCCATGTGATAAAATCGGGGGAGGCGGGGGGCTCAGAGAGGAAGCTTGTTTTTATTTTAGAGAAGATACAAAATTCTTGCATTTGCTGCTGCCATGTTCCAAGGGTGTTTTGGGCTAAAAGCAAGGTCTATGTGTTTAGTGTGTAACATGGAATTATCAACCATGAATTTAAAATATTAAGATCTTCTGAACAACTTGTTACGACAAATGGCCCAGGTACAAAGACTGTGTCCTAACTGGAATCCAAATGCAGTTTTACTAATCGAGGTCCTTCTTAACACCAAAGCAGACATCACAGGTTACATAAAATTTTCCTGCAGAACTAAGGACTGGGAAATGCAGAAGAATTTAGATGACATGGCAATCAAAACACCCAACCTACTCCCCAAAATGTCAGCATATCATGCTCCCAAGCCCTGCTATTTTGATTTCAGAAAGCTAAAAATAATTGCCTCCATGTACTTTTGTGATCTTTTAAATTACCTGATCTGCTAAGAAAATAAGATACCGTCTGTCACTATTTTGGAAATTCTCAGTAGAGATTGTTGTATGGAATATTTCAGAGGACTGTCTAAGAGTTCATCACCAGAGAGTTTCTATTAATGATAGAATCAGCAAAAGAAGTTTAGTTTTCTAATCAATGATGTTGTAGAGTTCTGCCTAACTTAATTATTTTAAAGAGTGCACAGCTATGATTCAAGCATAAAACTTTAATGAAATATAAGTTATAACCAACTGGCAACCACAATGCCATAAAATATTTCCAACAATAAGGAATATGGGCAAAAGAGTCTTTTTTTTGTTTTCCAATTTACCACTTTCAAACTTCATGGAAGACCTATAAGCCTCTTGCTGCCTTTCCAAGATTAATGTTAGTTTAGGGAAGATCAATGATTCCTTAGCCACCAGCTAAGGCAAAAAACTTTTCATTTTTATATCCCACTTGTCAGTTTGTCACAGGTAAGAGTGAGTATGTATTTGGGTCCAAGAGGCCCATAAATAAAGTGAGTAGCGACTAGAGCAATATACTGGGAACTGCTAAAAATGTTTTATTTTTATGCCTGTTTCTTCCCTCATTCCAATCTCAAAAATACCTCCATAGGATCTATAAATTTCCAAAAGAAGATGTGCAAGACCTCCTGCAAGATGATGTGTATCAGTTGTCATCCCTTGACACAAATTAACCTGGTACACAGCTTCCCAAATTTTTTTTTGGTGGATTTTAGCATCCATTTGCCTTTGAAGAGGGTAATATACTAAATTTATCTGGCTGTTTCCTTCATGTAAGGAAGAAGCAGCTTCTTCATTTTTTACAAAGTGGTAATATGAGCAACCCATATATTTACTTTTAATTAATATTTTACAATAGTTACATCAGAAATATTTTGTTGTCTTTAAATATGTACAGAGTGATGTTGCCTGATGGCAGACAACAATTCCTAACAGTCACAAAGAAACAAAAAAAATCCACAAAAGCAATAATGTGGAGGAAAAAAATACATGAAATAAGAAAAGAAAGAAAGAAAAAGGGTTAAAAAAAGAAAGATATGTGGATGAAGTCCAGTGACAGAGAGCTCATTGATGACAGCTGAACGGAACGGTTTTTCTGTCACCTGAGATGGAGGATAGGGAGCAGCAACTGGAAGGGAGGGCGTAAGAAAACAAAGGTGAGACTGGTCCTGATATCAACTGTATAATTTACTACTCCCTTAAAAATTTCTGTGTGCTTTTCATGCTAATTTTAAGATCCAGCAAAAACAGGCTTTGATGATAAATAATATTTTTAAATAAATAACATTTTTGCAGTAAGAATTTTTTCCACAAAAACACCAGAAAAAAAAAATCACAAATTTTCCCATGCAATTGAAATTTTGAGAATGGTTCCTTTGAAAACTTAAAGCTAGATCTCATTTCCACAAAAGCTGTTAGAAATATCAATTGGAGGCTTTCCAACATGAGCAAATCTCTATTTCTAAATGTTGTGTGTCTACCTTACTCAACTGTAATCCTGCAGAGCTTTTTGCTACAATTTAATTATTTCACAATTTCTATATATGACAGGATGTAACTTACAAAAATGTTGCAATGCCACGTGTCTATCCAGCCTTACTACAATTTGGTAAACAAACAAACTCAAACAAAAACCCACAAACGAATGAGTTCTTTTAATGCAACACAAAGAACAAATATAGAAGATTTAATAGTCATATATCAAACAGTCAAAAAAAAGACCACTGCATTAATCTCTGAATGTAAGTCCTTTAAAGACCACTGATTAATAAAAATTCTAACTATGCATTCTTGAAATCTACAGCCATCATTACAAATATCAACTGGAGAAAAGACCGAAAAATAGAGGCAATTTTCTTCTAGTTGCTATTCTAATTCACTTTAAACTGCTGAAAAACATTAGAAAGCCACTAGAAGTCAATGTCTAAAACACACAGGTGTCCAAAGATTCCACAGTTTGACATCAGTCCGAATAAAACATACAAGCCAACTTGTGAACAATATAAGACTGGAACACTATGGATTCTGTTTCCCACATACAATTGTACAGATGACTTTACATGCCATTTTTATAATTCCTTTGTTTTGGTTCCATGTCTTACTTGAAGTCATCAAATGTGCGTTGTTCAACGCAAAATGAAGAAATGGGATACTAAATGTTGAGCACATATGAACCTTCCAACAAACTGGAGGTATTGAAACCAACTGAATATTGAGTTCAAGGATTTCAAACCACAAAATTTTTCTCCTTTCCAAACACTCATCTCTCTCCTACTTTGGGTAGCACTGCCTTAGAGGTCAAGCTGCTACTCCTTGAACTTTACCCCTAGTGCAAAAGAAATTTAATTACAAAAGTGAGCTCTAAAACTTCCCTAATCCTTCAGGCCTCCTCAATACACGGCGTAAGTAAGGAAGAAGCCATTTCTTCTCTTTTGGTACATAATTTCTTATGCACTAAAGTGCAAATAAGTCACATGAAAATAATATTTCCCGAAAGAGAACAGAAGGGTTCTGAATGCTTCTGAAATCCTGTTGAAAAGTCAGCACCTGCTCCATAGGCAGGGATTTATTTCCCTTGAGAGAGCACATTTAACCTTCTAGCCTTTTCAGTCATGTACAAAAGAAAACACGCCCAGCACTACTTTCCCCTCAAAAAAGTATCTTTAACATCTTTTTTATCTTTTTCTCTTAGAATAAAAGCATTTTGGAGTTTTTCATTTGATGCATCACCTGTGCACTTTATTTATTCATCCATATTATTTAGTTATTCTTTCACTAGGAAACCTTGAAGGAATTTAGTTTTAAACCAGATACCTGCAAATGTGTATGAAAATAACAAACGAGATTTCAAGAGATCTTGAGGAATGCTTAAAAAACTGAACAGACATGAAAGAGAGCCAGGAGAGTGTCTTCTCAGTTGCAAATGAAGTACTGGTAAAAACAAATGTTTGAGAAACAAACGCATTAGCCTACATGTGATTCTGAACAAATACCAATAAATCAATGAAGAGTAAAAGCAGTCACCAACCTGAACAGGGCTTTTCAAACTGGTAACCTGGCCACTTAGGTAAAACAGCTAAGACAGCATTTCATGTGTTTAAAGGTCAGTGTTTTTGATGTACTAATAAATAAGATTCTGCTAGCATCATCCATGATATTTGGGTGACATTTCTCTCTCCTTTTGTCCATCTTATCTACACAGATGTGATGGGAGGCCATTTCTCCATTTGTGTAGGTGCTGAACCTGAGAAAGACAGTCTATAAAGTTTAAATGCAAATAAACCAGGATTAATAACTACAACCAACAAGGAAAGCCCACACCATAGCAACACTGCAACCTTGCTTTCAAAACAAAGGCCAAGGCTATACTATCACTTTGTTCAAAAGGCTTTGCTCATGATAACAGTATGTTTTGTCATCAAATGTCTCAGGGAAAAACATTTTCACAAAATAGTCCAGTGTCTTTCAGATGAAATTGGGAATTCTGAGCCACCTCACTATAAAATAAATTTCTATGGAATAACTGTAATGTAATATGTCACAGGCTTCTGGGTGATAACTGTGGGGATAGCTGAAGATTGCAACATAAGCTGTAAATGGAAACCATCAATTTAAAGAGTGCTAAAGAGATGTAGTAGGTTCCAATATTCCCTGACATTGACAGTCAGTGCCACCTCTGGCTTCAGTGGGCCGTGGATCAGGCATGCAGGGCTTCTGTCATGGTGGGGCTGAGCATTGGAACCAGCAGCCCTGCAGCCTGCGAGGCGCAGTGAGCTCAGGGCAGAGCCCACTGACCCAGTCTGGGATCGCAGTTGAAGATGGAAACAGAGAAGGGAAACTGCACACACGGTGTGATCAGAGCAGGTCTGTGGGAAAGAGCGAGGGCGGATGAATCCCCTGCCCAAGGCTGCCAAGGGAAGGGCTTTGGGAAGGCAAGGAAGCCTCGAGCTGACACTGAGCCCTTCAAGGACCCAGCTGCCAGGTCCAGCTCAGCCCACGCTGAGCAGGATTTCATAAGGCTTTGGCTAAAGACAGTGGGAGGGTTGGAAGTGGTGCGAGCAGCTGGGAAGCAGGGCGGTGGATTCCCCCTCTCCAGCCCATTTGTGCCCAGCTGGAGGACATCTCCATTGTCTGCCTGCAACCAGCTTGGGGAGCCCTTCCTTTCCTCCTCCTGCTTGGGGGACTGTGCTGGGTTTCTTCTGTCATGTCCCATTCTGAACTTGTCTCTGCTGAAACATGGCCCTTTATGTTTTGTGTCCCTGTGTCTCGCACCTTCCTCATCTTCCTCCTTCTGTCACGTGCTGATGGAGCCTCTTTGGGCACTGGGTTTGGAACTTGGAACTTGCAGCAACAGGTGAGCACTGAGGAGCACCTCTGGCCTCCAGCCTTTTTACAGGGCTAGGAAGGATGCCAGAGCTTTTCTTCCGTTTCCCAGTGGGTAGCTGCTTTCCTTTCTCTTCCTGAGGAATACAATCTGAATCTTGGGTCTTTCCTCCTTTCTTTCTCCTTCAAGGAAGGATCTGCCATGGCTGCAGTAATCTTCTGGATGTGCCTAGTGCTGATGGTCATTGTCAGCATCAACCAGGCACTCCTGCCCTCTGAAAAGAATGGAATTTCTCCCGAGGGTGGGGAAGAAATCCTGCAGAGGACAAAGGAGCGGGAGCTGAGCCTTCGGCTGCACTTGGAGTTGTGCTTGGAGAAGGAGATTGCAGACCTGGAAGCCAGACAGGAGGCTGTGGCACGGCCTGCCTGGGAAGTGCAGAGAAAGATCCAGGTGCAGAGTCACCCAACTGCACACATGCACAGTGTTTTCCTTGGTTGTCCCTGTGCTGTTCATGTTCTGAAGGCAGCACTGGAGAGGAGCCACAGCGCAGCACGGCTGAGAAGAGGCTGACCCAACGCTCCTGGGGAAAGCGTGGAAAGGAGTGGCCTTCCTGGCAAAACCTCTTGTGCTGAGCAGGGGCATTTCCATCTACACGGACAGCAGAGTAGGGTATCTTTGATTACTTGCAAGTTGACTGGTTCAATTACCTTCCTTCCACGAAGAAAGACTTTGTGATTTAATAGGTTAAGAATTTCCTTTTTTCTCTATATTGACTGTTATAGATAATCTGTATTGATTGTTATACTCTCTGTATTGATTGTTGTAAATACTTTGTATTCATTCTTATTAATACTCTCTGTATTGGTTGTTAGAAATATTCTCTGTATTGACTCTTGTAAATAGTCTGTAGTGGTTGTTAGAAATACTTTCTGTATTGATTGTTATACTCTCTGTATTGAGTGTTATAAATTCTAGGCTTCTGTTAATAAGATAGATTAAAGCAAAGGAAGAAATTCAGAATTGTTTGTTTGCAACCAGACAACTTGCTCTCATCTTTTGGCTCTGGCATCGTGCATTCCTATTGCAGGCTGAAATACAAAAACCATAGAAACAGAGACTGTGTCTGCCAAGCATGACCATGGATGTGCAACACATCTTTACCCCTCTAAATGGACAAAAACTTAGAGGAACAGGGTTCAGAAAGAGGCTATAGACATTTTGGCCAGAAAGCAGGGAAAGAACAGTTTAGCTCGAGCTTTCCTTCGGCAGTAAGGGAGGAAAACAGAGGAGTTTGTTTCCAATGGAGTCTTACACTGTCACTCAATGCTGGCAACAAAGGGTAGAGAGGCTGAGAAAAGGGCCTCAATATGTTTAGTGCTGATGACTGCACTTCAGTGGTAAGGACAAAACCTTCCTAAACTGAATGTTAAACCTCAAACCTGTAGAATTTTAGGAAGGATTGCTAGAAAAAGGATTTCACTCTTTGGATTCATTAATGAATGCTGGAATGCACAGTGCACCCTTTGAACTTCCAGGCTTTGGAGGGTGCACTGTGGGATGCGAGGAAACACTGCCCAGGCATAGCATAAGCTGGACACGTGTTCAAACAAATGGGAAGTGGAGAGGATTCCGTCAAAGTTTGACTCCTTCCCACTCCACAAGCAATGTTCTCACAGGATTTGTAGTTCAAGAACACATATGATACGTGTGATGGGGAGGCTGTGTGAGCAATGAGTGCTGTACCAGGATGGGCAGAATGGTGCAAGAACCATCACCAGACAGATTGAGGCTCCAGGGGCCTGGGCTGAACACAGCTTCAATAACATAATGTGCTCTTCCCACCATACCATCTGTGTAACTCTGGGCTAAGACTGTCGGCTTGGTGCTTTATTTCTTATCAGAAAGAGAAAGGTGGTATTTGTCTCTTCTTTTGCCCGTCTTATTTACACAGATGTGCAGGTGCTGAAGCTGTGAAAGGCAGTCTGTATGATCAACTGAAAGTTTAAATGCAAATAAACCAGGATCAATAACTACAACCAACAGGAAAAGCCAAATTAACATCACAGATACATTTCAAACCCTCTTTTAAAACAAAGACTCTGGCTATACTATCCCTTTTTCCATCAGGCTTTGCTCATGATTACAGTGTGTTTTGTCATCAAATGTCTCAGGGAAAAACATTTTCACAAAATAGTCCAGTGTTTTCCAGCTGAAAATGGGAATTCCAAGCCACATGACTAGTGCTTTATATTCCTGGCCATTTTCTATGCACAAGAACCTTTTTTCCCCCCTAAATAAAAGACAGAAACACGACTCTCAGTTTCTGATGCTTTCCTTTATATGTTTTCCTTAACTTGGGGCAGTAAGGTTTAGAACAGCCAAGAGAGAAAGGAAAAGTAGGGGTTGGACTAGATGATCTTTAGAGGTACTTTTCAACCCAAAATATTCTATGATACTGAGACTCCTCCCTGAGAGGCACCAAATCACTCACTTGCTGCATGGACAATCTCTCCAGAGAGGTTTGCTGCCTTTTCATTTCTCACTTTCCATTTCAGATGAGCCTTTTAAGTTCAAAAATATTGCCTAATGACTCTTAATTTTTATTTAGAAGGCCAAATGAAAACATATGGGACATCTTTGACTTGAACAACATGTTTTATGGAATTTTAAATGGATTGCCACTCAAGATTTCTTTTAATTGCTTATGTATTTTGTACCACGTACAGAAAAAATGTATATAAAATCCACTATTACTCTTGTCAAGTATTTAACCTTGACAGATTGCACTGTACTGTAAATGACTTCTTGTCTGCACAGCTACTGGAAATAGAAAAAAGGTCATTAAGGGACACATTTGCTTCCAGAATGTAAGAAAACAAAAGAGGATGCAACACACCCAATGTCTGTCTACAGCTATTTTCTAACTTTAACTGGCAGCTAATAAAATAAAACTGGAGTCCAACTGTAGAGCAAACCAATTAGTACTGAGGACCCAATGTCCACTTACACATTTTGAAACTTTTAATTTGGACAAGCTGGGGTCTGGTCCTGGGGGCTGCACACCCAGGAGCTGGTTGAAGTGCATTAGACTTGTTCCTAGAACATATTTTCCAGTCAATATCATCCAAAAGCAATCCAGGTCAAGCATTCTGACACTGCTTCATACTAATGAACCAAACCCAGTAGAGTATGGACAATTCACAAATTCAAAAGCATATTCCTGATCAAAAATCAGTACAGGAATAATACTCAAAGGCATCAAAAAGACCCAAAAGCAGGTCTTTAATCATTGCACCAAGAGATTCCAAAAGAAAGTATAGAAGTACAAAATAAAAGCTCTACGTACAGCTTAGTACTAAAGAAAATTATTTGTCATTTAATCAAAGGAATTGATTGACAGAGGTTGAAAAGATTAGTGCTACAACAATGGTCATTTACTTTTCAAAAGCTCAATGTGGAATCATTAAATATGAAGTTTCCTCTTTCAAGCAACAAATTTACACAGCTGGACATAAAGAACAAAATGATGCTACATATAATACAGGAACATTCAGCATGAGATGAAAAGATAAATAGTTTTCCTGCCTTATGCAAACATCTTAGATGTCACAGTAAAGCCAAGCTGACACTTATAAAAGCTCTTAAGCCTATGGCCACTTACATTCTCAAAACCGAGATAATTTTGTTTAGAGTCCTCAGGAAACTGAGGTTTAAAGACTTAAATTGTGTTTAGAATAGGAAGAAGCAGGCTTTTGTACTGGAATACCCAACTCTCAGTGAACATTAGCCCCTACCCACTGTAAGTTTTGTGGGGTAAGGGAAGGTAGCATGATACCTTCCCTTGTTTTGATTTAAAGTTCTGCCTTACAAGAATGAATGGCTGCAGTTATGCCAAACCTTGCTTGTTTGTTTGAAACGAATCAACGTCTTCTGGTCAAAACAGAAAATTCCTCTTCAGCTCCAGAATTCATGATGTGACAGTGAGAAGAAAAATTTCCAAATTAGAGCCTAATACAAATGCACCAGTCTGTTCCTTGGTGTTTGCCTACGGATAATACCTGCTTCTGCTGCTAGACATTACACAAGCGTGTGAGAAGACTTATTTAGAAATCAGGAGGCAGAAATGTATCATCCTGGACACCAGTAAGTTAGCTAATTTAAAATATAAACATTAGTACATAGACAGATTCCTAACAGCTTTCCCCAAGAACTGGGGTTATTTAGTAACCTATTTGAAGTACAATGGCTTCAAATCAGCCCCACCACTAGACAGTCATCTAAGCCTGTGCCTAGAAGAGAGCAGTCGATTCAGAGTGCCTTCTAAACTTCCAGCGAATCTGCTCCAGCTTTTCTGGCACCATTAGCTCACCTCAGTACCACAAACTGGGATTATCCACTGCCTCCGGCCACAACTCTAAAGATAAGGTTGAATCACCACATCGTCCATTCTGCCACTAAGCACTGCTCTATTTAGAAATGTTTCTGGAAGATAATGTGTATAACGTGGATTCAGAACTTTATATTAGAGAAAAGAGTCAAGGTGTATAACAACATAGCTTTCTATTGAACAGTTAAACATTATACAGAAAAATCTTTTTATCATGTTTTATCTATGTAACCTTTCCTTTGGCACCTTTTCAAAAAATCCATGTGCGAGGACAGCTATCTCAATGCTGTCCAAGCATTTGTGTGTTCTTTAAAAACACAAGAACGCAAGCATTGTGTTCTTTAACAGAACAAAAGCCTTACAATGTTTTCCTTTTTTTTCCTATTTTCTTTTTTAAGATATTTTAAAAATGCTTATCCTCTCTATCTCCCCAAAAGCATCAGTGTGCTTCATTTACAAGATAAACTGACTTTATCTTCCAATATCTTGGCTCGCTTTATGTGCAGTGGCCACTCCATGAGTCAAAAAGATACAATCTATAGTATATATTATATATTCTAGAAAATGAGAACCGCACACATAAGTTAAAGTCCAGGTAAGCAGACTTTTCAAAACTCAGAACCCATCTGAGGTGAAAAACTGGTAGCTCTTGAGAGCTGTGGAAGTCAGAAGACATTTGCCGTGGTGAGCAATTACTTTATTTGCCCAGATAGCTCTACAAAATATGAAATAAATTCCCACAAGGCTGCATAAATTGCTACTGTTCCAAGCAGTTCCCTTTCATTACCAGCTCACAAGAGAGATATTATTCCTCTTTGGGAAGAAACTAAGCCAAAATCATTCATGCCAATATTTTAATAACAGAAAAAGAAGAAAGTAGACGCAAAACTCTTAACAGATTTATATATCACATATGACATTCTCTAATCACTGCCATATTAAAGCACTGATTTGATGATAAAGCACTTGTGTCCAAACTTTGACACTATAACATAAAATGGCCAAAGGCCCCTCTGGGCTTGGCATCATGAAACTCCAACAGTGTTAAATCTTAAAAAGATTCATGTAATACTGAAGAACATGGAAAGCTTACACAACATTCCTTCCTCAAAATACACTACCCACCTCAAAAATACAGAGGATTGGAAAAGTATCTTTGGATATGATAAACTTTCTCGATTAATATGCTTTAATGTATGAATCAAAAACTAAAGATACCTACTGGATATCTTTATGAATTAAAAATAGACCAGGTTACTCAGGGTTCCATCCAAGCTGACCTTGAATTCCTTTGCCTACATGTGCATATTTGCACGTGCATACATAGGCACAGCAATAAGTAAAAAATTAAGCTGAAATAATCAGTCATGTGAACAATAAACAGGGAGGCATTGTAGTATGAGAACAGGTGGACAGAGAAATAAAGTGCAGCTTATTCTTTGCAATAGAATATATAGTGCATAATCTTTCCTAGGTTCCATTTTCAAGAAAGCTTTTTAATAATGCATCATTTAATTTAACAATGCCTTTTAGTAAGAAAAGAAAGGTTAGTGATTACAGATTTGGTGCTTCTAGAATGTGCATATAAGAAAAATGCTGAAATACTGTGTATAGCAAAATGCTGCAGCTATTAATATAATCTCTGAAGGGTTACAGATTCTGTCTTTTAAGCAAAAATATCAGTGGCATTTGGAACTGTTTGTTTAAAACTGCAGACTGACAGAATGGGGACATAAAAACATACGGCAAAAGAGAATAGATGCAGTGAAGTTATACACATCTACTTGCTATACTGATTTTTAAAACATATTCCTTGATGGACATACTTTTCTTTCTTTTCACAAATTAGTTTTCTGTAAAGTGCTTGCTGTGATATGAAGAATGGCAATTGGACTTATTTTTAACACAAAAAATAAACACTTTAACATCTCCTCATAGTGTGATGTTCTATTTCTTGTAAATTGTAGAGCTATCTGTCAGTTGTCAAAAGTACTTTAGAGTTTTGAGAAATTAAAGATATTTAAAGTCATGAATCTAAGGTAGTTTAAGAAAGTTTTACATTCCCAAATTGCACCCAGTGTGCAACAAACTGAGAACATCCTACTAGTGAACCAGTGGAAAAAACATGGTCAAATAAATAATTGTCTGTTATTGTACAGGGAAATGGCTCAATACCTACCATTTACTAAGGTTACCACTATTCACCTCACATAGATATTTCCTGAAATATGAAGTGTACCATGCCACAGAGATGGATTGTATTATCACAACATTCCCTTTTTCCTAAAACCAAAAGCGGCTCGTGGAGGTGTGAGGTTGGTGCAACCCGTGAATTAGATCATCTCAAGCCGTGAGCATTCACAAAGCAGCAGAAACGGACATGTTAAATTTCTCAGAAATCCAGTTTTTGGCATTTCCTGTTTTCTCTCATCTTGCTTGCCTCTGCTGAAAGGGAGCTCATTCTTCCACTCAGAAGCAACAAGTATCAGCACGTTGTAATTTCTATTTAGCCATTAGGAAGAATAACTTATGAAATTTTAAGTCTTAAAGACAGAACTGAACTAAGGGCCTGCCTTCTTATTGTCACCGAACCTCAATCAAATGTAGATTTTAATGCAAACCTGCAGCTTGAGGCCACATTTTTCTCCTGATGATCTTCCTCATGACTACAGTGGATAGTCACATACTGCACTGGCATTGACACTACAACAGACAGTGCCTGCAACCATTCAGGAAAGGTTTAATATGCATTTTGCATTCATTTTTAGCATTCCTATTGTTTCTTTTTGAAGAGCTTGCTTTTTTCCTCTAAGAGCAATACCTCAAAACTAAGCTCAGAAACCCCCTTACCACGGGATATGTCTTTGAGAGTTGTCAGGGAAGCTGAAAGAATAAGAATTTGAGACAAAGAGAATGCAGCTAAGTACTATAACATCATCTCACTCAAAGTAAACACAAGAAAAAGCTGAGAACAAGACAAAAATGCCAGTTGCAATTGTTTCAAAGGCCTAAGGAAGAAGAGATTTACAATAAGATGGTACAGATCCACTTAAAATAAATTTAAAAATTCTTGATTAACAAATTAAAGGGATGAGCACAGACTCTAAGATGTAAGACCAGTAAAAAGATTCAAAGAATTATCACTATACTTGCCTTTGGAGACATCCATCATTGTTTCAAGAAATCCTTGTTGATAACAAAAAAATAAGAAGAGCTCCAGCTGTCACGTACCCTCCTTAATAGAGATCCGAGATTAAGGGGAAACTGCAATGCAACAGAAATATCCATCAAACAGCAATTGATACCACCTAGGCATATCTCACTCCATTTTTTGGCCACTGCAGATGCTTGACAGCAAATGCATCTTGATCCCTACTATTCAGTGTGTTGTACAAAGTAATATCTCCCAGATTAATTGGCTTAATTTACTTGTTTACTGCAATCTTCATCTGTAAAATGGGATATCCGGATGAAATGTAATGGACTGTGAGATGTAAAAAGCCACATTGGATAAACCTAATCGTTCTTTCTGGTTCTGAACTAGAAAAAGAGGAATAGTCTAATCAGCAGGGCTTATGTAACAATAGTTTGAAAACACAGACATATTTCTGATTACTAGCAAAGTGTATACCTGTGTAACTACAGGTATTAAAGGTAAGACATAAGCTAACAATAAATACTACAAGTTTAGAAGTCCAGTTGAATACCAAACCCTTTCAAACAGGCAGCACAGATACCAGCAGAATTGTCAACACCTGAAAGTAGGAAAACTTGTGTATAGCTCATCAGCCAGTCTCTTCTTTCCTCTTTCTCACCTGCACTTACATAAAACCTCTCTTTGGCACCTTTTTTTCATTTTAGCAGTCTCATCACTTTCCTTCCTGATTTCCTTTGACTAGTCCTTAGCAGCCACTGGGGTATATATCCAACAGAATGTCATTTTTCCCTTCCTTCCTCACACCATCCCACCTGGAGAATGTCTCTCAGGCACAGAACTTGTTTCTGCACGTCCATAAAAGTGAGATAGACATGGTAAGGATCTGCAATGATGTAAATAAGGTATTCAGCCTATGCCTCAATAATTTATTTAAAACAACAGCAATATTTCTTTTATCCCAGTGGACTTTACATACATATTCTATGAATATACATATTCTTTAAACATCTACTTTCATTTTCTTATATTCAATCATCATGTCTGAAACAAGGATGCAATTATTAAAAGTTAGCATTTGGACTCAGAGTAAAACAAGCAAAAACTATTAACTGAAGAAAAAGTACCCTAATTAAGTACTAGCTTTTTGAAGTAACAGACAGTACAAATGTTTTTCCGGAATTTCTGTGAGACTGTTTAAAAATTCATCAAAGCACTTCCACATAAAGTTGGGCTTTGAAATATATAATCAAACTCAGTGTTAGTATAGATCTCCCTGCCCATTTTGAGCCTGATTGCCTAAGGAGGCACAGAAAATATGACCACCTTCTATGCCAGCCTCCTTCTTCCAGCCCTTACATTTCCAAACTGTTGATCAGCTTCCTTCAAAGATAGAAAAGCATTAAAAGGCTCGAAAATAAGTCTTTCCTCAAGTATGAAAAAATGTTTTCTAGGTACAGAACAGAGATTAATGCTGCAGACCGAATCACATCCTGAGATGCAAGTATCTTTTCGCTCTAGCTGTCTGTACCTGAAGTTTGCAGAGTGATTCTATCCTTAGCCTATGCTACCTTCATATTTGCTTTGTTAGCTATTTAATTGAAACCTTAAACGTGTACAGAAAAAAGCAACCCACTTCATGCATGGCAAAAATAACCCTTCATGAAAAAAAGTACCGAAAACAAATTAAATTCTGAAGGACAAAATAACTCAATCCTGTTTCCACAGATCCATACAGTGTAAAAACTCTCCATATTGTAGATGAACTCTTGGAAACCATACAGTTCAGAGACCACACATCAGATTTTCTGTGCATCAGTATACCCAGGCACACACTTGAAGGCAAGTGCAGCTGCCTTGGATGTCTGATAAACAAGTTTCTCTAGCAGGACAGAGGGAAAGGTATATTTTCAATTGTAACTAACAGTTGCTTTACTTTGAAGGGGCTCTCAAAATTTGGACATCATCTATCCAATTTTTATTGAGAAGAAAGACTACCAAATAATCTTTCAAACCCCTTTATCTATTACATTTTTCCGTAAGTCTGCTGAAAACTCAGCAACAGGAATAACCTGTGGTTACAATTGAAAACCACCACAGAGAGGACTCTCCACTGTAATAGAATGGAAGAACTGAAGAGGTTGATACTCTTACACTGTCCAACATTTAGCACAGCTGTAATGCTTAACCGCCTGATGTAATTAATCACATCCACATTTTCAGACTTAGACTCCTGACGGTGTTCAGAGATGCTTTCACCTTTAATATTCACTCACTGCTAATTTTAAAAACAATTATTTAAGATGCAAAAACTTACAAATTAGCTTTTGGTAGAAAATTTCCTGAGTTGAATTTCTATATAATTCATGTTCCACTGAAGCTGGATTCCCACAGAAGCCTCCTCAAACTATTTACAAGGTGATGGTTTGCATTAGAATTGGCAGCTGCCTTCTGTGGTACACAGGTGAAGCAATGAAGATGAAAGGCAAATGAAAAAGAATTACCAAGGAAGAACTTGGCTATGACTTTCTTCCTTGAAATCCATGCTTTAAGGGACCAAATCTTAAGGGAAAAAGAAAAAAAAAAAAGATAAAGAAAACACCCCAAACCCCACCATAAGTTAAAATCTGTCTACCTTTAGCCACTTCTAATTCAATACTACACAGCTGTGTCCATTGACATCCAGTAGCCTGCACAGCCTGTGACTTGTGGCCAGGATGACAGTGCTACCTGACAAACCTTTTTTAACCAAGCAGGGACTTCCACAGCACACTGGTTCAGGAGGAAGGCACTGCCAATCAGTTCAGAAAAGTTTCTCCAGACGCAGCACTACTGACAAGAACAGGGGAAAATTTTTTCACCCTCAGGAACTTGCCTGTGACTGGCAGCTGATGAAAGACTTTGTGAGAATTACTGAAACAACATGTACTCCATGTGGCAATCTGTCCCTTCGTGTCATACTGAAATAAAACAAGCACTCAGTACGTTTTCACAGAACTTATTATATTTTATCTTTTTTTTTTTAAGCTTAGATTCTTTAGCAACAGGCTTATGCAACTTCTCCGACAACACTCTTTGTTAAGTTTAAGAGTAATATACTTCCACGTCCAATGTCTTGAGGTGACAATAAAGTGATGCACTACTTTTTGTCACCTCCTCCTGAAAAGTTCTGTGCTTTGCCTTGGCAGAAGAGCCGCAGCAAACTGTGATTGCTGATGTACGAAATGAGAGCATTTGTTCCACAAACAAAGGGAAAACAGAGTCCTGCAAGCTCCTTGCTCTGCTGAGCCATTCTCTGGGTACAATACTGAAAAAAGCAACGGGGCTTTTCAACAGTGCCTCAAATTAATAGTTTTCATTTTAAACAATGTCATCTCTTTCTGTCAGAGTGAGTCATTTACAGCTTCCACAGCCCGCCTCGGGGTACCTCCAGTTCTGAAGACCCTACCCAGGCAAACCAGGATTCTGTTTCAATAAGGACTCGATCATTCACCCTGAAGCAGCGAGTCCCACTGCTGCAGGCCTCGTATGTGGTTATTCCATGAAAAATACATTCCGCTGTATTAGACTGTCTGACTGCCTAGTATGAGTAAAGCTGCAGGTCTAGGCCATTTGTATTTTGCCTTGCCCTACTTCAAAATATTTCAATCAGAACTTGAATATTGCCTTCTGATATGAACGTGGAAAAATGCCTAAAGCTATCTGAATTAAATTTGGCACAAAACAGTGCTCTGAAAGTATTATTTAACTACTTTTAGCCTACAGCAAGGGTTTTACAGCCAAGCTATAAACTCCCTAATAATAAGATGCCTAATAAAAGTGCTGACAGACCATTCACAGCTTCAGCAGTGCTCATTAAAATGCACTAGAATAGAACATTCTCGGGATGACGGATTTTCAGTGCCCAGGAACACCCGATACCTTGACAAACACACGCATTTCTCAGCATGTGCACCACAGACTCACTCCTTCTCTCTGGACAGCGTGGAATTACATTACTTTCTGGAAAATAATGACTTTGGCACTGAATATTAATGACCTGTTTAACAACTAGCATAAAATCATATCCTACCTCTCTGGAAGTACATGCAACTTTAACCAATATTTCCATAAAAATTAACTTCAAAGGAATTCTTTTACTGAAGGATTTCATAATGGATTGCTTTGCTTCAGGGCTTTATTTTTTCTCGGTGTCCTAACTCTTCCTTTTTTTTTTTCATAAATCTGTTTAATTTTGAAAACAGGACTACGTGCTACAGGATTTCCCTCTAATCATACAAGCTATTCCTCTGAAACATCAGGAAAGGACAAAATACTGTTTTCTTGTCTAAAAGTCACATGTTCAGGCATTTAGGGTACACAAAAGTACTTTGACACTTGCTCCCAGGAACAGCAAAATAGCATCCAGACTTGGATTAGTAGTCTGCAAACACAAAGGCTGTGAGGATTTTAGTTCATGTGGGGTGGATTCCCAAAGAGCAGCAAACAGAAACCTCACAGATGTTTATGAGATTTTTTAAATTATTATGAAATTATAAATTCACAGAATAATTTATGGTTTTGCTTAATGCTACCTCCTCCTCAGAGCAGGGCTAACTTCCACGATAGGTCAGCTTGCTTATGGCCTTGTCTCATTAAATTCTGGATTGGACTAGCGGTCCTTCCAACCCCACCTATTCTGTGATTCCATGAATTTTGAGTGTCTCAAGGAAGGAGGTCCTACATCCTCCTTTGGAAAACCCTGTGGGAGATTCAGACCCACATTTTCCCTCTCAAAGCACAGAGATGCTCCTAATCCTCTTGAAAATATCTTTGCCATCCATGTAATCACTAAATATTTACTGAGCTCTAGTGCAAGGACTGAGCAAACCACTCATGAGAGAGCACAGGCCCAGTTATCCTCCTTGTTCCAGCGACTGGGAGCAGTTTGTATTAACCACAATTTAATAAAATGCAAAAGAGATGCTGAAGTAAGAACTGAAATCCCACCCTAACTCCTGGAATCACCTGCCACTGCAGCCATAC
Source organism: Ptilonorhynchus violaceus (assembly GCA_013397565.1). Classification (NCBI taxonomy): domain Eukaryota; kingdom Metazoa; phylum Chordata; class Aves; order Passeriformes; family Ptilonorhynchidae; genus Ptilonorhynchus; species Ptilonorhynchus violaceus. The sequence goes on along the minus strand of VZRJ01009813.1, from coordinate 999,741 downwards.
CTAATCCCTTCTGTGCAGAGCAGGACACAACACAAAGGAAGTCCCACTGACTCCTTCAGTCACAAATCCCTCCCATGCAATGATTACCTTAAAACAGAAACGGAATTTTGACACAAAGCCTTGCTGGCAGGACAGTGTTCAGCAGAATGCTTAATTCCAATAACGTGAAAGGCAGAAAGAACAAAAAAGAATATTGACTAAAAAGCACAGGTAATACTTTACTACTTAGATCTTAACAGAGGTAAATAAATAATTTAATTCAAATGTATAGAACAAAAAATATTTTTTGTTATAAATCTTTTCTGATTTAGAAAAAATGGATTCTTTTTCATTTTTTTTAATTGCCTGTAAAGCATCTGTTTTCCAGCATGAAAACATGATTTGTCATAGCAATTATTGATCTCTACAGAGTCTCTAATGGGACTGGCAGTCACAGAACCACACAATTTTCAACATCCATAATGCAGCCACAGGCAATATTTCTGCTTTTACAAGGCACTCTAGCCTGAAGTACCAGGTTATTTGAAACATCATTTCTTAGTGGGAAATAGCTGTAACATACAAGGATTCAAATTGTCTGTTGTCAACTACTTTGTTTTGGTCTTTTAGGAACTGAGTGACGTACAACACGTCCTTTTTAACCAAACAAACTTTCTTTGTTGCTTAGGAATGGCTTCTGAATGCCTCGATCCAACACTGTCCAGTGCCCCTGCTACCACCTTTCTGGAGGTCAGAAAGTTCTCCATACATTAACAGCTCCTTCTTTATGGTGATCTATCTATTCAAGCTCTCTTATTTAGCAAGACCACGTATCAGATGAGAAACATTACAGAATAATTACAGAAAATTACAAAATGCCATTAAGTTATGCTACAGAATAGTCAGAGAAATTACACCCTCATACAATGTCATGAAAGAGTCCAAGAATGCCAGTGGTCTCAGAATGCATCTTCAGCCACAATTTTGGGTTTTCTTGCCTTACACATTTCTTCTCATAGTCTTAAATTTTTGGATGCTTCTAAGAAGATATATAAATATCTTACGTAGCTTTTGCCTGTGTCCAGGAAAGTATTTCATGCCCTTCCTCTGCCTTGTGACAGAGTTCATGAATTCTCATTTCTATAAAACAATTCTTTGTTAGAAACCAGAATTTTTCCTACAGGAAACCAAGGACTTAGCCCCTTATTACCCTATCAATTACCTTATCACAGAATTTAGTTCCTCTTACCATATTTTCTACAAAACTTCCCACTTTTTTCTCAGAACACTTTTGCCAGGAAAAAACAAGAGACTTCTGCTGGACTGTCTGCTTTTTGCAACCTGATGTCTCAACCACAAGAGATTCAACCTCAGACTCAGACATGGGCTACAGCTGTCAATTGTTCTCTGGTCCAAGCAATTCATTCAGGTTTTACTTGCAGCCAGAATCACTGATTCAAGATCAGAAATCTTTCTGTCACAGCTGAAAAACATTCCAGGTGCACCTGAACACCACTATAAAAACAGGTGTCTTATGCCCTTTGAGAAAATGGTTGATAAAGGAAACAAAATTTCAGGCTGCTTATTTGTTCCAAAAATAAAGTTCATTAAAGTCTTAAGCTCCCACGACAAGGGATCATCACTGAAACTCACATTAATCAAAGCCTAGCAATTTAATTAACTATATTTGCAACTGCATTTCCACCAACTTTTTCTTTCATTACGAATTTTTGATCTTTAATACCCCTTTTAATGGCAGACATCCACGTCTTTTGTTATAAAATGAAAACAGTATGAAAACCCAAATCTGTGAATACAGTGAAGCTGCAGTTTGCCCCTCATCTGCACACTTTTCCATATGGCAAGGTCACAAAAAACAACTCATAAATTAATCACACAGATTTCAAATCATAAAAAAAAGCAGAATAGACAACCAAAACCAACTGCCTCAATTCAGTTTCCAGTTGATGCAGTGCTGTCCTATCTGACCCAGTGTTTCAGAGCACCAGATAATAAACCAAAGTCATAGCACAAAATCTCTTTAATAGCCTAGTAAAAAGGAGTTGTAAATTAGGATGCCTTAGGGATAGATAAAACTATAGCACAGCAGAGAAAGGCAGATGAGTATGATAAGCTGAGCAGGTCCACTTACAGTTTTCCAAGGCTGGACAGGCCCTCACTTTTATAGAGCTTAGGTTAAGGTTAGAGAAGAAAAGACCATAGAAACTTGGAGATGACATGTCAAACTCTAAGGATGCATTGCATAGAAACTTTACAAAATCAGATATTAACTATTAGTATTAAAACATATGGGATTTTTGAAAATCTTATCTGTGATAACTTGAGAACCCCCTCCAGAGCATTTGTTGCAGAGCTGTCAGCATTTCAGCAGATCCAGAGACAAAATGCCTGTTGTGGGACATCAGTCAGGTACTACTACTTTATATGAAGTGGTATTTGACATATGAGAATACTGAAATTCTCCTATTACAGTTACACAACAGCCTATGGTCCCACAGAGGCAGGTGTTTGTTACAAGCTGCCTTTGACACCGAGATGTCTCCTCCACAATAGTTCTGCTGCCAAATACACACCAGCTACTGTTGGATTACCAAAAAATGTCCATTCCACAATAATACTCCATATTACTACCTACCAAAACACCCCATTCAGCTCAGCTCCAATGTACCCTGTATTTCAAGTATCCTGTTTTGTGGACAGCAAGAGTAAAGCAGAAGACTATGTAGGATTACCATGCCAACACACTGTCGTATTTAGATTCACCCAATTCACCTCAGAATTTCTTATCATTCCTTTGTTGATACATATACAATGTGCTGAATAATTATTGAATGGCAGATTTCTGCTGCACATGCCAGACTGAAACCACCCCTCTTGAAAGACTTTCCTATTATTCTACTTATCAAATGACAAAGCATTAATCCAGTTGAAATGAAAATCTCCTTCCAAATCCTAGGCTTTATATATAGGTACAGTTTTTAATATACTGAAGATTAAAAACGTGGGAACATAAGGATGTCCCTGTTGGGATGTTTCACTGGCATCTTATTAGATGAGAGATATTAGAAAGTGCACCCTTGCCTATTCCCTTTATCTTCACATGGACTTGTTGCCCATGAATTTGAATCTGCCTCCACATCCTCCTTTGGCAATAAATCTCAGAAGTCCATGTGCTTTCTTCTAAGCTTTAACCCAAACTCCTAATAGTTTCATCAATACACTATAGCTCAAACATTGCAGGATAGGGAAATAACAACTCTGTATTCATTTTACCCATGACCTTCATGATTTTGTGAACATTGATCATATCAACTTGCAGCCTTATTATCTCCTAGCTGCCTTTTTTCCCAGCTTTGTCTCTTCCTTACAAAGTGACTGCTCTGTTTCCATTAATCATTTTGACTCCCATACACAAATATATTGTGAAAATCAGTCTCCACACAGACAGACATAAATAATGCATGAGTTTCCTCAATACCTCTTGATCAAGACTCAGCTTCAGTGCTTGGTAAAAATGGAGATGAATTCTGCTAAATCTAGCCCTGATCTTGTGGCAGGCTTATATCATTGATTTACCAGATAAGGCATAACAAGAAGTATGACAGGATCATGCCACAGGTCAGGAGAATCCTAGAAATTTTAAGTCTGATACAGACCTTTGCCACTGCTGTCAGCAGGAGAAATTTAAAACTATCTTATGACAAACGCCACCTGGTTCTTTCCTTTGTCACCATACATTTGTTTGGGTAGTTCCCCAAATAAATCACCACCAAATACAAGGAACTCTTATAGAAACAGAAGATACGCTGGTATTAGGAAAGACAGTTTTGTGGGGAAGCTACACATGCACAGACTTCATTGTTTAATCAAGCATTTCCCCCTCTCCTTTTACTTCTTTTTGTTTTTCCTTCTTTTATGAGATTTCCCTCATTCAGTGTCCTGAAGGAATCCAAAAGGGCAGTGGATGCTTCTCAGAAGTACCTTTAACTGAGAATCATTTCTAAACAGAAGTGAGGTTAACAATAGGTCAAAGTATTTGCAAGATTAGAGCCCAGCTCCAGAAGTGTTGATGCAAAAAAAACCCTGGTGCACAGGAGCTGTAAGGAAAGCAGTGTATCTCTGGAATTTCTGGTGTTGGAATTTACAGGACTGCAATTTCCCTGTGCTTTAAATGACAAAAGCTTTAGGCCTGTTTTAAGTGCAGTACTGTATTATGTAAGCCAGTGTCCCCATACGCTTTCTCCACACTTCAAGAGAGGGATATTGCCCCTTATCACCACTATTTCTCTGAAAAAAAGAATAAATTTGGAAATTCTTGTCTTGCTGAATTTGAATCACAGCAGACCATCTTGCTTTTTTTTCTTAATATATATAATGTTCTCATTGCTTTAGATAACATAAATCTGAAGAGCAGCTATGCCTCAATTCAAAACAAATAAGGAATCATTTGAACTGCCAAAAAGAAAATGCAAAACATTACTTTCTCTCAAGCCCATAAACTGGATTTTCTTAACAGCAGAGATGCATTTTAGCTTAAGTTACAAATGTATTTGAAGAAAAAAAAATATAAATACACACATACAGTTTTGGAGTTTAGATTCACCACTACTGATGGTGCTTATGCAGGAGATCATGGCACCCATCTCTCTGGGAATGCCTCTTCAGAAACAGAAGCAGCACACACAGTTGCATTCACCACCCTGTAAGCAACATCTCTATTTTGCAAGAAGCAATCACCGAAATTCAAAATTATAATGACACATGCAAGGAAAATTTCTTTGTGAAATAAAAAGTGTCAACTAGAAATATGCAGAAGCCTCATGTCAACTGAAGCAGCTATTTCCATTTTATTTGCACTTCAGTCTACCCGTTATTCTTGCTCACCAAAACCCCACCACCACAAACTGTAAACGGAACTTGGCTACTTATAACTGGGAAAAGGTGCTTGTTCTCATGTGCTTTAGAATTTTTCTTGCACAAATTCTGCTTGCAGAAACCAGTTTCCTACAAAACCTTCTTGCCAAAAGATCAAACTGTGTCATTTTATTCAAGCAAAAGTCCCTCTGAGAATTCTACTTGATTAAGGACTGATTAAAGACTGCACATTAACACCCAAAGGCTAAAAGTTTCAAAACATGCAAAGACCTTAGATACTCTTTTTCCATCAAGTTTAATCAATGACCTGCTTTGAAAACCTCAGTCTTATTGTGCATTGGATTAAAACAGAAGACACAGCTACTGAGGCAATGCATAACTGAATCTACAGGTTTAAACAATGCCAAATAGATAAGGAACTGGCCTAAAGGGACAGGGCTTTGGGGAGTGTTTACTCATGTTCCTCATTGAATTTGATCACAGAATTTCCATTAATTTTAATGGAGCACAGTTCAGACAACATTTACTGTGCTTCTACAGTATTGGCTGATTTATAATGGCTATCTATCCCTTGTAGGATACATCTTCTAACTTGTCATTTCAATCCCCTCCTACCCTTGGTTTATAGTATTTTATAGGTTCATAGAATATATATTACAGTCTAAAATTAGTACTAGCAGAGCAGTATGAATACCTACTCAAGTATTGCCTCAATCAGAGCTGGCTTTTGTGCAAAGCCATTGATTGCACAACCACACACAGTCACCGTGAGCTGAACAACACCAACAATGTCATACAATTTGGAAACAGTTCAGTTTGGGAAGAGTTTTTCCTGCTGCTCCATACAGTCACCTAGACCTCTGCTACCCTAGAAGCAGCACAGTACTCCAAGTCCTGATTTGAATCTATCCCAATGTATTCTTTCATCCAACTGTGAAATAACACAAGTTAAACCAAGATTTCAGTTCCAAGTGTTACCATGGTAAACAAACCATCCTTCTTTCATTTTGTACCCAAGAGGCAAAATCTATTTAACCCAGCATCTTTACAGGCTCCTGCCCTTCTAGATTCATACAGGTTAAATAACAGCAGATTCTCAGTCAGGACTATCAAAAGCTGGAGAAAACTTTGCAGAATTTGCTTTTCCAGAACACATTACCCTACTTTCCTTCTACAGGAATCTTCTTATTCTAAGATGGGTTGTAAGAGTTTACATGCCAACTTTAGCACTCACACAATAAGCAGCAGCAAAGCACATAATCCCACCCAGCTGCTTATGAAAGACAAATCACACTTCTCCAAACATCCAGATGTGAGAACTGCAACCAGCATTCCCCACTCGCATCCCAAATGCATCCCAAATGCAAAGTACTGCTCTGGAGCATTTGGGCCTCACGTGCTGTATGTCATTTGTAGCTGATTTACACACCCACATCTGGGTCCTAGAGCCAGAGGTGCTGCAGGTGTTACTGAGGGATGTACATTTATACAGCTGTGGCACAGGCACACATGGTACTTCCTCCCTCAGTTGCTCTCAGAATCATGGAACTGAGTCATAAAAAGCTGACAGATTGTACACAACGCTGTACTAAAAGTAACACACAAGCAAACCTAAAGACTAGAGAAAATTTCCACATTTTCTACTAGTCATAAGCAGATCTAGAGAGAATCATATTCTCTCCTTAAGATCTTTCCAAATTCTGGAGGAGATTACTATCAGGTATTTTTGCTTTTTGGATTGTGATTGCAGCTGGTGTAATTTTTTTTTTCCCCCTTTTCTTTTTGTAAGCATTACATTGCACAGAGAAAATGAATTTGTTCTCTTACCTTAACATGTTAAAATCAGTCTCTGGAGCACATCTGAACGAAGAGCACTTGAGGGAAAAGGATAAAAAAAAGAGGAAAAAAAAAGTTTAGTGCCTAGATTACAATTCTAAAAATCAAGCAAGTTTGAAAACCTTTCTGTAAACTATTAAATATCTCTAAGCTCCATGACATCAGCTTCAACTCAAGATTTTACAAGACCTGGCTCACTTGAGCACAATTTTAAATGAGTCTTTTCAGTAACTTCAGCAGTTTTTGGTCAGTCATTCCATAGCTACTTAAGAGGTAAAACAACAAACTGTGGCCAAAAGTCTCTGAACAAGCCCTGAGATACAGGCACAGAGATAAAAAAGTAATTTCACCAGTGTACATCCTAACATACAGCATCATATATCCTTAGAGATAGCTTTCAGAGCGACACAGAGCTTTACATCTTTTAAAGATGCTGCTGCCTTCTGGCAGCTTTCCTTTACATAGCTCAAGTGGTTTGAAGTCGCATTCATTCATGCACAGTTGTACCAGCCATCTAGAAAGCACAAAAAAGAGGAATATTCTCATACAACCTTCTTTTATAAACATTTGAAAAACCACACTTGGCTAAAAATTATGCATTTTCCAATGCAGAGTGCTTTTTTTCTTTTTTTGTATCATTATCAGTGGTTTTAATTTCTTCCAGAAGTATACTGATTTTAGTGCTTTTTATATCAACAATTCAGTTTCAATATACATTTGTATCAACCTTGATGAGGATAGTTTGAAATATCTGTATATCTCATCCAACTCTAGTCAGTGATAAAATAGCACAATTTCCTTTTTGTCTGCTGTACTCTATTTTTTAAGGAGTTTGTCTAAACAGCTGTTTCACCATATTTATGTATTAAGAATTATCTACTCCATCATCCTTTTCTTCTCTCTTGTAATTGTACCACCTGTACTATTCCTAAAGAGGTCTGTGGTTTCTCTTCACAAAGTTTATAGAGATACTCAATGATGAGACTTGCATGTCTCATAAACTGCAAGGTTTTAGTGCTTCCTTTTTGCAACTTGTGCATTCTAATAGCACATACTCCCTCTGTGTTTTGAGAAAGGACAACATATTAAATCAAACTCCCAACTTTGGAACTCGATAATGTCCCCAAATCACTATTTGTCCTGAACTGCTCCCTCCAAGCAAAACAAACCCTGCCTGAATGAGATCATTTTTCTTGTCTTGCCTGGGATAACAGCATCTATTTCTTTATACACTGCCACCCTGACAGGCTTGCAGGAGCATTTGTGTGACAGCTCCTAAAGCACTTACAGTGCAATACTTTACAAGAGGCTATTTCAGCTGTACTTGTGCTTCTGACATTCCTGTTAGCACCTAAGTGTTCCCTGAAATTTTCTGAATATTTAATAGCAGGAAAAGGTTATTTGGCCCTGGGGATTTTAGAAGGTCTATATGTGACAGGGAAGCACGAAAGCAGGTTATCTATGAGCAAGTGGAAAACGGGAACCTCAAGTCTTTTCCTCTACCTGTTATTTTTCCTATTTGGGCTAAAGGATACAAGACACTGGATACTTTAATAATATTGTATTTACACAGACAAATGGTGACCTCTCTATATAAATATATGTGATCCACTTGTTAAGAAAAAACAATCACCCATTCACAGTGGCTTTTTAACCAAAACCAGAACACATTAGCAATTGCAGATGACATAAAACATAAAAGTTAAATCTTGTTAAGTTCAAAGTAGTTAAGAACACTTGCATTGCCTTAAACACTTCTCAAACACTCTTTTAGCAACAACTCTAAAGAAGAGGTTCTTCATGTCACAGATATAAACGCATCAAAGACAAAAAAAGAAGTCAAGAATAGGTGGTTTCAAGCTCAGGAAAAACAGATTCAAATTAGGTTGTGAACACCTCATTCCAAGCACACCAGGAAAGCACTCTGAGAGAGACATGAAACCAACACACAGATTCTCTTTCACATTTGAAGCTGATCAAAGCTACCTGCACAAAGCTATATGTAAGCTAAGTGCCAGAAGATTAAACAACGTCCAGAACAAAAGGAAACACTTTTTTTTCCTGAGCCGCTTTGTCTGACCAGAACATTATTTCATTAAGCCTTTTTCCATCTTCTAGTTCAATCACATCACTGCCAGAGTAACTACCTGAAGCTGTGCCTTCACAGCCACCTGAAGAGACTGATGCCCTCTTTATAGCTCAGCTGCAAATCATGCATCTAAGACAGCTTTATGATTAGCGGTGAGGGAACGACGAGGAAAGACAACTAATATATCCATATTTTAATATGGATCTGAGGTACCTAATGATAACAACATGTTGATTTGAACAGCTACTCACTTCAATCTTCTAATTTACTGGCTGATGGAAGAACTAATTTATTTTATGCAAAAATTCAAAGGAAAGTTCAAGAAGACAGCCTCAGAAGCATTCTATAAAAAGACACCTACTTGCAAATGATTGACGCTGCTGCAGCTATCTGCAAGGCATTTCCAGCAGATATTGATTTTGTTGATGTAAGTGCAATTCATAGATAAATATTGCTCCCCAGAACACCCTTTTACAGAATTTTCTATGAGACTAAGAAGAAAAAAACTTTTGACCAAGTAAATGACTTAGGAACAAAAGTTGCCTTGGAAAAACTGACAATTATTTTCCTGTTTGCCTGTTTAGTGGAAACATGAAACTGATTAGTGACATATTCATAAAGTAAATGCATTTTCAGAGAAAGTGAAGATGAACAGAGATTTTTTTTTTTTCCCCATAGAATATGAAAGCTAAGACCTCCCAAAATGTGCATGGGGAGAAAAAACATAAATTTAAATTGGGTATTTGTTTCTTGGTTTTTATTTGATTATTTGGTGTTTGCTTGGGCTTTTTGAAGATGAAAGAGGAGGCACTCCCTCCCAACAAAGATACTGAATTTATGTGGATCTCCCAGTGCAGTTTCTGCCAGAGGGAGGGAGAGGTGATGCACACCAAGGCCTCGTCACTCCCATCAGGAATATGGCAATTCCAGAGCTCATGAGATCACAACTCCTCAGCTGCCTTTTTCCAGCAGCCCCGCTGCAGACAGAACACTGGGAGCACAAGTAGCCGCTCCCTTTCACAGGAAAAGATATAAATTTTAGCAGTTTAAGGGATGAGCCCTAAAAAAAATGAAATTCCAAAAATGTATAGGAATATGTGATACAAAAAGTAGGATTTTCTTTGTCTTTTGAATCTGTGGGGTGGAACATCCCTACATTAGCAGCTGGATGCGTTCCATGTTTGTATAATCTGCCCCCGTGCTAGGCCGCGTCCGTGTGAGGGACAGCCCGGCCCCACGGCCGCGGGTGGCAGCGCCTCGGAAAAAAAA
>VZRJ01009813.1:933635-989630 GCA_013397565.1 Ptilonorhynchus violaceus | reverse complement strand
AAAAAAAATTATAAAGGGGCAGCGAGGGACGAGTGTACGAACTGGCCCTGACACCCGGCAGGCGGAGCAACCGGGAAGGAAGGGACAAAGCGCGACTCTGAAGAGATTTCCCTCCGGACACCGCTGGGAGAGCGTGAAGGAGGAGCTGCAGAGCAGCCATCGCGGTTCCCACGCCCCGCCCCCCCCGCACTGCTTGGGAGGGAAGTCTACTCCTTAATCTCTCTTTTTTTCTCACCATACACCTGTTTTCATTGGAAATAGCCTAATTTCCCCAAGTTGAGCCTGTTTTGCTGGCGACAGAAATGAGTAAATTCTCTCTCTTCCTGTCCTTATTTTGACCCAGAAGCTTTTCCCCCATCTTTTCTCTCCCTGTGGTGCTGAGGAGGAGGGTGAGAGAGCAGCGGGGGGGACGCCGGGCAGCCGGCCAAGGGTACCCTCCACACACAGACTGCGCTTGTGCTTCGGAGAAAAAGGAACCTCGGATCCATAGGAAGCAAAAAAGTGAACAGAAAAGAGCTTCAATGCTAACAACAGTGGGAGAGCTCTCTACCTGCACAGATGTGTGACCCAAAATAACCTGATCAGCCCACTGCTCTCAGGCGTGACTCATTTAGGTGTCCATTTCATATTGCTTGAAAATCTTGCTGTTCCAGCAGCCGGGCTCCCAAAAAATTTTTTTTTTCCTTTTTTTTTTTTTTTTTTTCCCCAAAGAGTATGTACATATTTGTCAGGAAGGCTACAAAGTCACAGCATCTAAGAGTAAAGAAAAGTATGAAATCTCCCTCACGAACAAACTTCATTTCAACATCTGTACTATGTCTTTTAAAAATGGAAATTTAATCAACATTCAGAATGACGTGCGGAGAATTTGTCAGAGCTCTAGTTAAAAGTGGCTTACATTTTATTTATTCTGTTTTGTTTGTGATTCTTTTCCCGTGCAGAAAAAAGGGAGCCATGTTAAGGGTACTGTCCAAGTATCCCCTTTTGTTCCGTTTGCTTCCTTAAGACTGTTTAAACAATATTTTAGATATGATTATAGTTGTCATCTATATAACTACTATTTAATATTTCAAAGCACTTCACATTTGTCTTGCTTTAGAATTTAGTACTAAAACTCCCACCAATACCTCTATCAGCAGAGCTAGGACAGGGCTAGCCAAGGCTTGAGATGTCTGTTCTTACTTATCCGAAGTTACTATTCTGTCATACTGTACAGCAATTAAAACTGACAGTAGAAATACCTGTTATAAAGGATAAATTAATAACTCCATTAGCCCTGAGTTAATTCCAGGGAGAGTGACCACTATCTCTTTCCTTTGAAAGGCAGCAACAAGTTGGGCAGGAGGTAGGAATGCCTCGCCCAGCTGTGTAACTCTGGACATGCAGACAGGGAAGAGTCTCCAGAGCTGCCACTTTGGGGACAATTTTAACATGTATCCAAAGCCATTAAGAACAATTTGCAGTGAGAGTCACTGACCCTGAAAGTTAGGTCCATGATTAATTTTATTGCCAGGAATTGCATTTTAAAGTAATGTTATTAATATAAAATTGCATCTAAAATGAGGCACAGGTGAAGTCTGAACACCTGGATGCTGCCCAGAAGAGACAAGTATTTTTTCTTTGTTCCTCACTATACATAAATCAGACAAAAAGACAGTTCCTCTAAGGAAAAAAAAAAAGTAATCCAGCTGTCTTTATAGGCGCAGCCCTTTATTAAAAATGTAAATTGAAACTCAACTGCCCATGTAACCTTTACCTCCCACTACTAAAGTATCTGTTAAGCTACTGTCTGATGGAATAAGCAAAAGGCTTGCTTCTCATTTACTGGGTGACTGACTAGCAGTGCATACACTTTCAGTCATTATAATTGCAGTGTTTCGGGGTTTTGTTGTTGGGGTTTTTTTTGTTGCTATTGGTTTTTTTATAACAATGCAGAATGATATGTCAGAAGCATTAGAGAGCAAATTCTTAAAGTAATGCTTGCACGGCTGTTTCAAACATCATTTTAATTAATTGACTATATTATATTTCCATAGAATGAGAGCATGAATAAAGTATTCTTCTCACGTAGTTCTTTAAAAATAAAGTATCACACAGCAACGGAAGTATCAAGTTTCAGAGTCACGCTCAAAGCTTGGAATATTCCTCCTCGAGGTAACATGGTCCTCAGGAGTTTATTCCCTATAAAATGCAAACTCAAGAAATAAAGCACATCATCAGTTCTTTGCTTTATGTATTTAGGCTTGAGGTTGTGCTGTCTCTGGGCAAAAATCATGTTTCCTTCTGCCCAGACTCTGGCAAAATAATGCTAGCTTTTGTATTTGATTTGATGTTTTAATGGATAATTAATCCAGATCAGATGGTTTAAAGCAAAGAACGCTTATTTCAGCGATGTACTTGATCTGTTGACAAGACACTATTCTAACTAGACTTGCTTGGGAAAAAGTCAGCCTGCTGTGCTGACACAAAAGATTCCAAACTTTCTGCCTATAAAGTTGCATTTTACCTTTCAGTTTTTAAATATTAGCTCTGAAGTGTTGTTATGCAGATGAATAGAATAGCTAAATTTATCACAAAGCAAACTTTACAAACACTAAAAAACCTGAAGCACATTGTTAGTATGAAGATGCTAGGAAAAATACAATGCATTTCTGAAGAAATATAGTCTCATTTTATCTTTTACTGATTTGCAAAAGAATACAGCAGTATAGCATGGGTTGGGGGTGGGAACGCTGTGAAACAGTTTTTGTTACTTTTTCTCCTCAATCAATAACTCATTAATTGATGCTAGAAGAATATTCTTTAAAGGATGGTCATAGTGGTAGTAAAGATGTTTTGATTAAAGAGTGGGATCTACTCCACTGCAGATGTGCAAGGCTAACACTTGCTTGTCATGTATTTCACATGACAAGTTATTAGGATGGGGATAAAACAGTGACAAAAGGCAAAGCAATTGATTTGCAGTCAACTTCTTCTCTTTACTAATATGCATCTGTGAAAGGAAAGAACACAAAGGAGAGGACAGACATTCAGAGACAGATACTGCATGTGAAAGTGCCCTGGGAAACAACTCTCTTCATTGTAAGTAGAGTTCCTATTGCAAGAGAACTCTCCTCCTTGGCTGGGTTCCTCTAGTTGAAAACGTGACAAGAAGTAGATAAATGTGTACAAATGATGTTTGACATCACTGAATTCGAGTCATTCTCTGCAGGATGTCAAGGAGAGGAAAAAACCCCCATAGTGTTTATCTGTTTCAAAAGTAGGATGTTGTGAGTTTTTCAAACAATAAAGCAAGAATAGAGAGGATAAATTGCCAGTTTGTCTATGTGAAATAAATGTCAACAGATTCAGAATCACTAACAGTCAACACTGTAAGGGTGTTTCTTGAAATAATTAAAAGTCATTTCACAGTAGTGCTTTTGAACTAAAAGTTTTTGAGATTCTTGTGTGATTGTGTTTCCTTTAAACATCTAGCAGTTTTTTAGTTATCAGCTCTCTTTCTTCTTATTGTCAGAGTGATTAGAACATGACCACTACTCAAAGTTCAAAAGCACAAGGAGGCTAAGAAGTAATTTGGGATTTTTTTTTTTTGTTCCACATTTGGAACTCTGCATCTTAAGAGAGTTCACTTGCCTCTAATATCTTCTAAAGCCATGAAGTTTTTCACAGCCTAGAAGGACTTCTGCACATAAAATGGTATTCAGTAAATAGTGAAATTGAAACAAATTCCTTGAAAACACACCAAAAAAAACCCTCCAAGAAGTCATGAAAGCACATTCTTTTACCCTGTTACCCCACCTAAAATCCCCAACAACGTGATAAATATCCATTTTAGCTCCTCAAACATTCCTGCAATATCTGATTTCAGACATTTTTTTCCCCACATTTTTTTCAAAAAGGCAAGTATCATGATCACTGTTTGGTTTACTTACTCAGATATATTCATTCTACTTTTAACAACTAATATTTCAGAATGTTTATTCAAGGATTACTTAGAAGACAGATCATTCTGATTTCTCCTCCTTTCAGTCAGTAATATTTTCTTCAAATAGTTCTCTGTGGAAAACAGTGCAACATTGATGAGATTTTGGATTTGCCAGCTCTGCCTCCGGGAAAAGGCATTGTATTAAAAAACACATCCCCCATAAGTTAATGTTCTTGTGTCAGGGAAAGTCGATTATGATGCTGAAAGAGCATTTGCAGTGTGTTACACTAAAACGTGCAAAACCGTCTCAAAGCCTTTTAAGCCTGACTTGTTTCTCTGTTACAATTCACATTTAGCAACTTCTTCATTAGCGTGCTCTCTGATGGGGGTATATTTTCCCTGGAAAAACATGCTAATGGATGTTCCTTAAATATACACCCTACACAAAGAACACCTTCGTGGGAAAAGGTGCAATGTGAAAGTCATTCCCTGCTTCCTCTTAGGAATGTGGAGCATCCTGCCTTTTATGCCAATAAAGCATATTTGCTATTTTTTACCCTCCTTTGTAATATATTTAAAAATGCATACATGGAAATAACGTCATGGGGTTTTCAATGCTTATTAGAAACAAGAGGGCTAAGTTCTCACAGGTAATAAAGCAACCAGCTGCAGGCATGTAAATTAACTCTTTTTCATCTATGCAAATATGTTCAGCTATTGTTTCCAAACCTTTGTCTTCCTACGAATATATTGAGCTTCAAGTCTAAATCTCAGTTTGATGTCACTGTTTGTCACAACTTCAGTGCCAACAGTGTCTCAGTGCCAGTTCAGAAATCGAGAGAGCAAACTACAGCAATGGCTGGGGCAGTCCTGGTTTTGAACTCCTCCAGAAATGCCTGGTAACACAGACAGAAGTAGTCACATTTTCACAGAGGAACGTGAAGAACAAGGCAGCCAAAAACTGTGGAAAAGAAAGGAAAAGGAACTCTGCCATGGCTGCTGTGAGGACGGCAGTACTGTCAATATTTTGGCCTCTAAGATGGAAGTCTGAATCCTGTCCTTCCCATCCCAGAACAGCTGAGCAGCTATTTTGGAGACAGCCCTGGCAAATTAGGATGTTAGTCCCTACCAGCGGTTAAACTTCCACAGGAGATTACATTGAAGACAGCCAGGTTATTTTAAATTGACATTTAAGGTATGCTGTGCTCATCTGTTTTGGTTTTGAATCAAAACAGATTAGAAACATTCAAACAGTCTGTTAACAGCAATTTGGCTGCCGAGAGAGCAGAATCCAGCTCAGTAGCAGAAATGAAAAATTGTTCCAACTATAATTTGAAGAAAAAAATTCTGTAAGCCTTCAGAAATGGAAAATAAAAGGTAACATGTGGAGCAAGAGTTTTCCTAATATCAATGCTCTGAGCAAGGCATGTAGTTTTACTGGAATGGAAAATACACAACAGATTATTTCTGAAATCCCAAGTCGCTTAAGACACTTTTCTTAATGGTGAAGAGGCTTCTCTGACATTCCAGGACTGCATCCTAGAAATCCCTCCTAAATCTGATCACCATAGACCTTCTTTTCGTTAAGTGAAAGCAGGATCACTGTTTTACTAAAAGCATTATCAGAGAAAAATCTGTTGACTTTAAGTGCAGTAGTAGAGAGCTATTCAAGATGTGAAAGATAGGATCTGGTTGCCTCTATTGTCCGAGTGGAATAGGATTGTAGGGTGATTCAGGTTCAAAAGGACCTCAGGGGGTCTCAGAGAATAAGGTCAGCTAGGAAATCAGATCAGGCTGCTCAGCACTTTATCCTGTTGGAACTTCAAGATGGAGACCACACAACCTCTCCACACAATCCATTTCACTGCTTTCATAGAATCATTGTGAAGAAGTTCTATCCTTATGTCCAGTGCCTGTACTCAAGGAGTGTTTGGAATGCTTCCTGCAGGTGCCTCACTCAATGGCAGGATTGCTGCAGAGTTTTTGCACAGTTGGCACTCTGCAGCACAGGGCTAATTTCAGCCTCATCCTATGAAATATTGTCATTAGCATAAAGCAGCCTTTAAATATCCTTTGTTCACAGTTCAAAATCTATGCTCCAAGATGGAGTCAATTTTCCAGACCTACTGAGAAGAACCAATTTCACAACTTATAGATTCTTTATGACAAGGGTACAGAAATTACAAATTTGCCTTAGGCTACACCTGACGCAAATGTGTGGGTAGAAATGTTATTTAGGTACTTAAGATATAGAGTTCAAGCAAAACCATAGCATCTCACAGGAGTCTTTCTTGCATCCTTTCTCAGCTATTTGTCTAAATGGAAAAAATTTTCTCCTTTTATGTTTTATGCTTTTCTCACAGAGCTCCTTTGATATAAAGGACACTGGTGAGGATGGAAAATGATAATATTTTATTTGCTCATTGTAAATAGTGGGGAAATGCTTTCAAGATTTGTAAGTACTATTCACATTTTACAAGGAAGAATTTAAAATCTTTAGAGAGATTACATGACTTCCCGAAGTCTCATAGTGAGATAATGGTTGAAACAAGAACAGAACTACATTACTTCATCCAGTATCCCCAGTTCTAACCTATCCTCTGGTTTAACTCGTAGTCATCTCATCTAATATTAGATATTATAAAGTTAACAGGCTCAGAGAGTAATGACCAAGTTCCCAGAACAGAATCCAATGAAGATCACTTAATACCCACACATAATAGAACCCATTCCTGGATGAGGAGGGGTCTAAGACGTGAGGGGCTGGGAGACAAGGAGAGGACTCAGGTGAAGCACCATCAGTGTTTGCATTCTTCCCTAGCCTCCTCTTTTTACATGATACTGGATAAAAAAACACCAGGCAAGATGGAGCTTTGGTTTATAGTTTACCTTCAGTCTGTATGCTAAGTAGTATAGAGAATTTGATCAATCACTAGATCACCAACAAAGGAGATAGCGGTGTAGAAATAACACGATGGGAACATTTGGCTACTGGGAAATTGCAAGAGGCCAAGTGTTTAAAGTGTTTTGCCTCAGATTCCTAGACTTTTGAAGTTACTATAACAACCCACCAGCACCACCTAAAAATGTTTTCTCTTCTCTCTTTCTTATATATGCACAAGACTAAAGTGTTTTGTAAAATCTGATCTAATTGCGGAATCTCTGAGCAAAGAATAGTGTTGACCAAAGCTGGCACAAGTTGGCAATCTCACAGAGACAGGGCTGTGTTCCACTGCTTGGTCACTTAATTTTCATAAAAGGGTTTTAGCCTTGCCTTCTGTTTCCCAGGATCCTCAACAGCAGTGGAGGTTTCTACGTAGATACAGGGGAATTCACTGATGGACAGCTTTGGACGGTATAGAAACACCATCTTCACTGAGTAGCACAGGGAAAGCTTGGAGCCAAGAATGGCCCAGAATAACAACTCCATAGGGACAGGATTTGCATATTAACAAGGGACTAAGTGGCTGCAGTGGCTTTGCCCTCAGAGGAGCCAGTTTTGGCCTCTGAGGAACAGGATGTTACTCTACACATCTGATTACATTTGGGTTGTATCCATATGCCAGAGATGGCAATGGTCTGCTGTTTAGGGAAATGAAGATGCTATTGAATATTTAATGTGATTATTTTGTGGTGTTTTAAATACAGTATTCCAACAAATAGCCTGGCTGAACCTGCTTGGAAATGGGAGAAGGAAAGACATGAGAGGCTGCCTACATTATTAAAGTGCTCTGGGAACTGCAATGAATTGTCAGAATACAAACAGTATTTACCTTCTTGCTAGCCCTTCTCTAATGCCCAGTCTCAGGCATACATTTGTTTAAGCTCCGTGGCTTGACTCTGATGACAGGCATATAACTCACACGGATGGAAGAAGCCACAATGCTGGAGTAGACACAGTGCTGACCTTTCCCTGTGATAGTTAATTCTTATACTTGTGAGAGTCTTACTTGTTATTATGTACTGTCTTAACCTATTGACCATAAAGAACTTCCACATAGTCTATACAGATAAATCAACTGATGCTTTAAGGGGGAGTTTGCTGCAATATTATTTCCTAACAAAAACTTCTAACTGCACATAGTACAGTTTAGCACTGGGGCTAATCTGTTAAGAAAGAGAGAAGGGAAGAAATAGGCTATAAAATAAGATACAGTCCTAACAGTCACTGTAAAGTTCTTGTGTTTATTTAAAAAAAAATTTACTACACTTGTCTCCTGCCCGGATACCGATCTACTCTCGGAACTGAAAAATACATTTTTGAGACATCTTATTTGATGTCTTACTGCCTGTGTTATATATTCAGAGCGGGTAGTCTGAAGCAAAGAACAAAGGCTGCGTAATTTGAACTTTAACTCAAACTTCACAGGTCAATGCCTCACTCAGCCTGCAAGAAAAAGCAATTATTGCACTTGAGCTAACAATATTATAAAAGGGGGTCAGTGACACACCATTTCGTTGGCAAAAATATGTGCAGTAAAAAAAACCCCAAACCTAAAAATATTTAATTTTCCTAAATGCACCATAATTTCACCCCCCTGACTGAATAACAGTTCAAAAGCATAAAGGAACACACTGACATGACATTAGCTGCTTGAAATGTTACCCTGAAGTAATTCTGAATACAGTTCTAAGAAATGATTGAGCTTTTTTTTTTTAAATGTAAGTACCACATCTTTCCCTCTATGTTGCTAGTTAAATGCTTTCTTAACAAAACCTTTTAACAATGGCAGCTTCAAAACAAATAGTAAGGCTGATCTGTTCCTAAGTAATGTTAATTTAAAGTAATCCTATACATTTTTGGTAGCTTCTGTTTTTAACAGTGGCTGCTTTCATTCTTGGAAACAATTGCTGTGCCTTTTGGAACAGGTAAATTGCTTCAGTGAGTGACAAGTTAGTCCTCTCACTGTGAGACTGGAAGCTGTTCCTTCCATCAAAAGTAAGCTGGTTGGAAATAACAGATTTTATGCTTCACCAGGTTTGCTCTTGCCTAAATACAAGAGGACATTATCTTAGTGCCTGCCACAGCTATGGCAAAAGGGAAAAAGGCCCTGTGTGACTGATGTACAAAGTGCTTAGCCAGAACCTGCTGCTTAATGAGGGGAACGGGGCAAGGACAGAAATCTCCTTTCAGCAACCCATGTATCCTGTGGAGGCAATGACTCCAAAACACAGCACAGAATTTGGTTCTTGGTATAAGTAAGCATCCCCCAGCTGTTCCCGTGGGACATGCTTTTCCTTGAAGTCCTTGAATTGAAGCACGTACTAGAAACTTTTATGGATTGTGGAAATATTTGACCTAACGTAAGATGAGGAAAAAAAATCTCACTCGCAACTCCCCAGCTTGCTCTCATTTTGCATTTTCACCTGTTAATCAAAGTGAGGATCAAAACACTTAATTGAAGCCTTTGAACAAAAATCAACTTGTAACCCAAGGCATTTGCTCATGCTTACCCAGGTCTGCCCCAGTCTCCCATGAAGCACTGCTTTATTTATCAGGGCAGACTAATTAGCTTCTTGTGCTGTGTTCAGCTCTGAGCGAAGCAAAGAAGCTGAAGGACTGCTAGAGACACATTGCAGCAAATGGAAAAGCAGCTTGGGCAGTTATACAAATTCATTCACTGTGGGAAAAGAAAAGTTTAAGCCAGTAAATGCAGTATCAGACAGTGCTTGACCTTTGAAACTGTGTGTCAGCCTCGGTGGGAAAACAAATATTCCACTTGTCATTAACGGGCATCTCTTCTACATGTGAACAACAGGCTATTGTGTTACAGAAAAAAGCAATGTCCTCGACATCTTACATTAATCCTCCTTTGGGCTCTGGGGAGTAGAGGGGGCGAAATGTGAGGTGGGGGCCCACACAAAAAAAAAGAAAGCCCCCTAAAGATCAGTGTTGTAATTGTTTTCTTTAAAACAACAACAAAAAAAAAGTAAAATCACTGTAACAAATTCAGTTTTAGGTTCTAGGAGGCTCTAAAAGCAAGTGTCTTTGCAATACACAAACTTACTAATACGTGTGTATAACCATCTAAAAGTTGTGAGGGTGGAACAAGAATAACTGGGAACTGAGTGATGCAATGCAACAGCCTGAGCGAGAATAGCATCGAAAAACTATCTAAAAACCAATATTGTCCTGGAATTTCTTCACCTCCCACCTTTTAAATGTAATAATTTGTAGCTAGTGACCAACATCAGAAATGAGAATTTCATTTGCTATATTGTTTTGGAAGGTTAAAGACTGCACACAAATAGCTTAAGGTGAAATAACATAAGAATGAGAATATTACTCCAACTCTAATACTGTGCTGAAGCACACTTAGACACTGAATTGACTCTTCTCTTTTTAGAGGACAGCAAATGCTATGCTGATGTCATGACAACTAATCATGTTGTATTACTAATGCAGCATTTGAAAAAATCTTACCTACATCTTGATAAGAAAACTACTTTAAAAAATTATATTAACCAATATGTCCCACTTGTCTTATCATAGGAAACAAAGCAGTTTACTTCTGAAATCAAGCATAAAATGCAAGTGTCTCAAATGATTAGTTGGCTGTGTATAAAATGGAATGTGTGTCTATTTATATTACTTGATAGCTTGTGTATATGCACTCCAGAAACTGTATTAAGAAATAAAATCAAATCAAATCAGAAAGTGACAGCTCTTGAAGTGATCTTATCTTGCACTTCCTTACTGCAGCCAGGCCAGTCTGCTTAATCTAGAACAATCTAAAGTGAGTGTCTTTCCTAGACCCCTCTAAATCACGTAATTTAAGGATGACACCCTTGCAAGAACATTGTTTCTGCAATAAAACACATGGGGAAAATGAACCTTATGTCCAGTTTTTGCAACAGCTGCCAAGAAAATAACAGAGATAAAAATCTGCCTCAGTATACAGATGTTACTGAACACTTACTGTTCTGGTTCGTGTAACCACAGTTTCTGCAGCAGTTTGTGTCAGGGGCTTCCTTGCCTGGCAATGTTCATTAAGAGACTTTATATCAAGGCACTGATGCTCTCCATCTGTTTTGAGCATATTGCCAGTGTAAATCAGCTTAAAGCAAGTTTATCCACCCCTCGCAAGATTAGAGGAATCCTCATTTGGCGTGAAAACATCAATTCTCATGTGGTCCATTTCCAGGGATGCAAAGCAACATGGAAATAAGCAAAGAGATGACTGCAGAGTGCCAATGAGCTGCCTTCTGCCCACAGTGCTCTAGTAGCTGCTGGTCAGGGGATCCACATATCTTATCTGCCAGCGAAGAGAACGTTAAGGTGCTTTTATTCTTTCTCCCCAGAAATCTGTGCTATCTGAAGTACTGACCTCTGTGAAACTGAATTGTATAAGTCACCCATAAAAGAAGATTTCTTGCAGAGTTTTTGTGTCTATAATATGTCTAATTTTTGCCCATTTACAAATTTAGTTAAATCACAGTACATCAACATGAAAATCAAAACCTGGCATAAAAATATAACTGGCAAAGACTCTACTTTGAATTTAATGAATTACCAGAATTCATTTCCTACCCTTTACCTTTTAGACTTTATTGCTTGAATTTAAAGTGGGAATTAAAGCAAAACATGCAGAAAGAAAATGCATATGGAATTGTATGCTTTCATTCAGATCTACTAAAGAAACAACATAGCACTCTCCAAGGAGTGCTACAAAGGACAAAGGCTACACCTTCCACAGGTAAGGGAAAGGATTCCTGTCCACTTTTAATGAAGAGTTGGTTCTAAGGTCTTTTTTTTTTATTTTTTAAAGGTGAAGAATTATTAAAGACTAGCTAAACTGCTGTTGAAGGTTTAGGAACTAAAAATGTGAACATTTCTTTCTATCTTCACAAAATTGAAGCCAAATCAATGTGCGTGGTTTTTCATCAGTTCAGAAAAAATATGTTGAAATAAAATATTCGTGATACAAATCTCTCAATTGGATTGTTAGACTGAGCATGCACGGCAGAAAATAGTCCAGATACTTCTGTCCAGATTTCTGCATGTAAACATAGGATTTGTTTTCTAAATTATGAGATTTTTGAGGAATATGTCCTGCCCACTCCAATATTTCTGGATCGTATCAGACTTACTACAAATTCTTTCAATATATATATAAAATTAAACTGGAAAGATGTGTTATTTCATTCAAGCTGAAAGCAACCACACTCAAACAGATCAGTGGTGTGTGTTCTGTCTTCTCCCACCTGCTGCAGAGATAGAAGGGAAACCTGCCCTTCCAAAGTCTCCAGTGCACGTGGATACAAAGGGTAATACTTCAGCCTGCACTTCCAAGGGCATGACCATGGCCTATTTTACAAACAAGCAACTTGTCTCATTTCAAGCGTCTGTTAATTAAAGTCTCCAGTATAGATTTTCCTTCAAAGAAAACCTTCATGCATCTACTACACTACTACTTACAGAATTCCAATTTATGCTCCAGAATCAGACCATGAAGCATGATAACCTTTTTCTTTTTAAATCCAGTTCCTTTCTCTGTTTGTCCTCCTTTTATAAATGAGGGTTTATTAGATTTTTTTACACCAATTTTGAATTATTTCTTTTTATATTGCCCAG
Organism: Ptilonorhynchus violaceus; assembly: GCA_013397565.1. NCBI lineage: Eukaryota > Metazoa > Chordata > Aves > Passeriformes > Ptilonorhynchidae > Ptilonorhynchus > Ptilonorhynchus violaceus. The sequence goes on along the minus strand of VZRJ01009813.1, from coordinate 977,130 downwards.
GTTTGGATATTTATTAATAAGATTAACGTGGTTGAGTAATAACCTACAACAGTTCTCATCTCTGATAGAAGGAATGAACAGCAAGGCAGAGATTCAGCAAGAGGCATTCTTAGTTTGCACATGAGGCCTCAAATTGTAGCTTAAATATTACTTAATCATTGAGCTCTCTCCACTGAGATAAATTCCACTATAGGCAACAGACTTCATTTTATAGGGGCTTTTTGTTCCCTGCATATTTCTAGATTTACTTTTTCCCCCTTTATCTCACCCTGTTTTCTGTAGAACATCTTGTGGAAGACCTCAGGGAGACCCTTTGCTTTTACCCATGTCTGAACTTGCCTCTAGTATTCTAATAGCTTGAACAATGTTTTCATAAGGTGTTTTATGTCCATTGATACCTCATAAACAACACTGGGTACTGTTATTCTGTTAGAATAAATCAGTGTAAGCTCCTCGTCTGCAGAACTAAACTGGCTCGCATTTGCTGTAAATTTGGCCAACTCTTTCTTTAGTGATACACAAAACGGAATCCAACTGCTGAAACTTGGAGCTGCATAAAATGCAGTGACTGTGCAGAGACTCAATGCTTCTCAGACTTAGGATTGATGTAGTTTAAATCTCCGAGTTTAAGGTCTGAAGGGATCCCAAAGAATTCTGTGAAAATGTAGCTAGCAAAAGTAATGGCAAACTCCTCATAACTTTCTGCCAAAAACTACACAAAACTTGGAGTTTAATACAAGGTCAAGATAAAAATGGGATTTAGCAAATTTTTACCAACCTGCTTATCCTCTATCACAGTTACAAGAGAGAAGACGGGGGACCAAGGACTCAAAAAGCATCCACAATAACCCACAAACAGGGGACTGCCTGGGGTACAGAGCCCTTGGCATCACATAGTCGCGATCCACTACAGCTGGAAATACAGGGAAGGAAAAGGGATGGTGGCAGCTGTGCCCTGGGGATGATACCTTAGACGAGGGCAGGGCAGGTTGTGCTCTACCCACAGCAAAGGACTTGTGAAAGAACCAAGAACTCAGAAAAGAACCATCCAAAACATAGGACATATCAATCTTTTTAAATCGATGACAAGTGCTGCAACAAACTCATTCAGAGGAAGTGTCACCCACAGAAAGCCCTGGATTCCCACAATCTGTCCAAAATGGCAAATACCCCAGGCTTGAGTCCCTCAGAGTAACAGCTCTGGCAAGCGAGTGGCCAGGTTTGTAACAGGCTCAGCCGAAGCCACTGCTGTTCCTCGCCATTCGCGTTCTCATGCGCGGGAGTTTAACACTGGGAATCAGCATTAAAATTCCCACGTACAGAAAGACCAAGTGCAGAACTGATGAACCAGTGAGGTGGTGCTTGGATCCTGGCGTTCAGCGAGCACAGACGGACCAGCACCCCGGCAGTTTCACATATCCCACCCGCCTTGTTCACACCGCTAATGTTTGTCTCATCACAAGCGGTACCTTCAGAGCCAACTTCTGCTCTGAGATAATACTGAGTAGGATTCACTCCTGAGTGAGAAACTTATGGTCTTTTGTGGTTTCATAATTTCTTTAGCAAGGCCAGAGTAAATCAAGGAGAAACTGGAGTAATATTTTTAAATTAGAATAAATATGCCAGTTACGATTCCCCTGGCCTGATTACACACACACACACACCCCCAGTGATATGAATAAACAGCTGTAAATAAAGATTTGTGCTTTGAGGAAGCTGGACTTCAAACCTTGAAGCAGTATGTTTCCCTGAGCTTGGCAGGTAGCACACGGAGTTGTGGACTAGCAGCACAATATTTTTCAGGATTTGTGGGTCTCAGATCAGCAAAAACACAGGAGGATGAAACTAGGATGTACAGCAAAGAGGACAAATAGAAAAACAAGTGAAAAACTGTAAAAGAAAGAACTTTTTGGAAAGAAATTTACAGAAATGGAAATAATATGCACTGAGTGGAAAGGAACAAGTAAAATTTGGGATTGTAAAAGTGCTTCAAGACCCTCAGTTAATATAAAATGTCATAAGATTTACAGTAGTGATTTAAGCAACTGTCCCTATGTTTGCTGCATCTTCCACTCCTTCCCAATTCATATTTCTGCTGATGTAACCGCCCCGTGGCCACTAAAAATGTTTTACTGGGTAATCTTTTCTTCATGGGTTATTTGATGGGTTAAATACAATAAAATTTCTACATATTACATACTATTTATAAGTTCATGTATATGCACACCATATTGGGTAAAAACAATATATGAAAAGCCAACCATTTTCCATTACAGAAATAACTTCTCAGCTCATTCCTGGGTATGTCACTGATGACACCAAATACAGACACACTTTTCTGTTTCACTCAGCTCAATGATTTGCATGAACAGTTTCATCTTTTTTTTTTTTTTAATCTTTTCTATAAATAGTGGCTATTTAGAGTACACAAACTGAGGAACGTTGACACATCTGCCATCAACTTATGGAAAAAAAGGGCTATCTGTTTTTTCATCTTTCTTGCTAGCTCTTAACACTCTCTTTTTTCTCAGACTTTTTCAACAGCTGATAATGATAGTGAACATATTCACTATGAAGTTCACAGCTACAATTTATTCAAGGTCATTCACAGTGTTTTTCTGAATCACCTTTAATAATAGTTGATTAGTACAGAGTAAAGCTGATTCCTGACAGATCAGTTTTTAAAATGGTCTAGGAAGCCATCACAGGGAAGAAGAAACCTTCTAGAGTAGCTCCTATTAAAATCAAAACAATACAATCCTAGCCCCATATTTAAATGAAATTACATTTCAGGTTATGAAAAAAGCATGACTTGAAATTACATTTCAGCTTATGAAAAAGAATGGCTTTGCAGATCAGTTACTTACAATGGTTTCATTCCTAAATATTGTGCCATTCTGTGTTCTGCTGCTACCAAACTGTCAATAAAATCCTCATCTCTTATAATTGAACTAAAAAATTCTTTGTCTAAGTGTGATCTTTTTATATCTTGTTCTCAAGTGGACTGCAAATCGAGTTATCTTAGGGCTCAGTTTGGGTCCAATCAAACCAAAACTTCAAGGACTGTATTCAAGCAGTACTGTGATTTAAAAGCTCACAGAGAAAGAGCATCAAAGTTGTCTCTGGCATTTGCAACTCTCCTGACATTAAGGCTTGCAGACATGTACAGCCCTAAAAGCTGTAGCATCATTTATTTAAACTCTAAAAATGAAAATCTAAGCTTTCTTGTGAGAAAAATTTGATTCAATACTTTTTCTCCTAGTATGAATGGCATCTTGAAAATAGATGTTATTCAAAGAATATAAGACTGCTGGAGCAAAACCAGTTCATTTCACTGAGTTTTTTGCAAGCTTAAGAGAATGGATAGACTATTTTTTCAGCAAAATGTGGACCTCTCCACAAAGAATTGCAGCAGGAAGGAAGCACTCGGTGAGCATCCCACTCAAGATGGCAAAAGTGCCTAAGGAATTATATGTCATTCCTATCTGCAAAACCTCAACAAAACAGCACCAAAAAAAAAAAAAAGTCTTGGCAACTCTAATGTGGATGCAATCTCATTCTTCCTTACCAAAAATTCAACAGCACAGAAAATGTTTTTCAATAAGAAACAACCCACCTCTGGCATCCTAGAGAACAAATGAAGGGGAAGGCAACACTCAACCACAGCAATAAGGCTTGTGGTTTTTTGGGGGGTGTTCATTTCACAATTAATTTCTTTCCAATAGAAAGCTTTTTATCTCAGTCCCAAAAAGACAAGGAAAACTGCTCCCGTAATACTTTGTTATCTACTTGTTATTCCCTTCATTTTTATGCTTGATTCAAGATTTTGTCCTGTGCAAAGGAAGAGACTGTTTCTGGCAACAACCTGTCTGAATTCTGCAGAGACTCAAACCCTTCCTGTCTTGTCATAGTAATGACAAAGCATCACAGTTTGATGCTGATGGGAAGTGAAAAAATCTGTCTGCAGAAATACAACTGGCTGCGCTATTTCCAAAGAAACTTGGTGTGTTGGGCTTATGTGACAAGGCTTTGGTAGCAGGGGCTGCAAAGGTGACTGCTGTGAGAGGGCACCAGGAGCTGCCCCACCTCGGACAGAGCCGGTTCCAAAATGGACAACTGAATAAACACAACTAGAGCCCAGTTTCCTAAGTTTCCTCTATGGTCTGTTTACCTTGATACATTCTACATACATGAATAATTATCTTCTGTATTTCGGAAGAGGTAGTAGCAGATTAAAATTCCAGTATTGCAGAAAAGTTCTTCTCCTGTTTAAATCCTGTCAAGAGTCAGTGTGGTACTAAGTGAAAAACAAGCCTTTGGAGGTTCAAATTCTTATCTCAGGAAAACTGTAGAAAGAAGAGTGACATCAGTGAGAGTAGTGCAGATTTTCAAAGGAGGAAAAAGACCTGAGTCTAGCACAGTTTTATAAAAAACATATACACACACATGTAGTTTGTAGCTCACAAAATTGCATATTTTCCTTCTCTTCAGCAGCAGGGATCACACATGTTAGCATCCTTCCTACCACATTAGTATGAAATCAGCTCTGAGGAGGCAGTAACAGATGCATCATTAAAAATGTGAACTCGAGTGCTGGCCCCAAGCTGTCCCTGGGTTGCGGCACTGAGGTCTCCCATAATTGGTGATGAAGCAGCATTCAGATCACTGGGAGCACATCTGCAGCAAAGCAGGTGGGGAAGTCAGTCACACCACTCCTACCAGCACTTCTTCAAGGTTTCATATTTACAGCAAAACTCTTCCTCTGCCCTGACAAAACAAACCAAAACAAACCCACAAACCCAACACTCACACCACCACCAAGACATGTAAACACTGCATCCAGTTTGGAATCTCTGCTTTATAAGCCTTTCAAAGATCATTCATGCCATGATTCTACTGCACTGAAATCAGAGTTGAGGCACTGGGTTTCCTGAATCTTCCATGTATTGTGCATGAACATGCTTTTCATAAACAATAACATTGAAAAAAACCCAAACAAAGAAAAAACTGAAAAACTGGCAACAATTGCAAAAGTTCTATGAATGCATTACCAGGTGAATTTCCAAACCAAAGTGATGGTACTAAATCAAATAAAAATCACATTATGTCAGAAACCTCACAGGAATTTTTTTTTGAGGGGAGGGCAGTAGTACTAGGAGGAGGAGGGGCAAAAAGGGGTGGTTGGCTGTTATTTTGTGTTGCTATTTTTTCTTTTAAGTCCCTTTTTATTCCTTAGGAATTTAAGTTTACAGTCTGCTGAAACAGTTTCATGGCTTACAGGTACTGTAACATCAAAGGCATCAGGTTTCTTAACTGGCATACGAAAAGACTGAAGGAATTTTATCATAGCTTAAAGTGCCAATTTTAATGAAAGCTTATTGCACCTCGTCATCTTAATGACAGGTTATATAATTCTATGTTAAGCCCCTCAAAATGTTGCCTGATACTAAACACATGTTTTAGCCATCACTACCTTCCTCTTTTCAGGTAGTGATTTTTATTCTCATGTTTTTTATTTAGTGAAGACTCAGGTGTACCTGATTTCCTTTGTATAAAACACAAGACCTTCAACTACCAGCAGATAGTTCCCTGGGCACATGTTCTGGAATCAAACATTTGTTTGATTGTTTTGATTTATTTCCTCTTGCCTCAGACAGGTTTCAGGAATTGAGCTGCTTGCACTCCTACCCTGGGGGGATTAACTTAATGACTCGCTTTGTTCAATCTGTTTAGTGCATCCCAAAGTCAATGTGACACAGTCAGTGCCGGATGGGGGTGAAGGGTGGGAAGGGAAAAATTCAACCATTCCACCAGTAGCACACAAGTAGACACTGTACAGAAAGTTGTTGCACTGTCTGAAAGCTATTTTATACTTGTTCAGCCTCTGTCTCCTGAAAATAATACCATAGTTTTGGTCTTACTGCTTTGCCATTGCACTTGCTCCTAGTGAAATAGAAATACACGCATTACTAACCATTTTCATTGTAAATCCATATTTTTCTAGAAAACACAAGAATACATCTTAAATTAATTAATCTCCTCCTCCCCCCAGCTTGAATAAAACATTTAAATTCTTCAGATAACGATTAACTTGATTACAGATGGGAGTTGGGACATGGGGTTGTAGAAGCCCAGAGAAGCTGACTTTAGTCACGGGGTGGATTGTGGTGGTGCATCCCCACCACCACCACCTCACCATGAGCTGAGAAATGATCTGGGGGTTCTCAGAAACACTTATCTGTTCCCAGATGCCTAAAGAGCACCTGGTTTTTAACAAATAGCCTTGGAAACTTAGTTATACCACCACTAGGACTGGTGATCTCTTTTCCTCTCTTTACTCTTCTTTTCTTTTTCTCTCTCCCCCTCTAATTCATCTCTTCGTTTTTGTCTTCCCTTTCACCCCACCCTTTCACCCAAAACCCACTGCTGTGTGCTTGCATAGTAGGTCAGAGACTAATATACCGATTTCCATGCCAAGGGTGTAATTTATTAATAAAATTTCGACTGTTTGCAGCCCCTCTGTCTTTGGTCGTTCCTTTCAACCATGAGCATTTATGAATCTTAGGTGCTTCTCTCCCCTTAAGGGTGGGTGGTCAGAGGGGTTCAGGAGCTTCACAGCTGTTGGCAAATGTACAAAACACGACAAGATGCTGCAGGGAATGGGGAAATGGGCTCCTCTGAGTTTCAACACCCCTTGTTTTTTTATTCTAAGTACATGTAAAAATACTGTGAGAACTGTCTCTTCTTTATATCAGCCTGAGCTGAGGGGAGGGAGTGGATTAGTGTGGAAAGCTAAGAACAGTGGAGAAAAGAATGAGACAAATCTTCCAACAGCAAGCACCTTCAAACAGCTGGATGTATCCAGAACACATATCCAGAGCTGTAACTGTTCTTACTCTATTTCTGAGTCTTTAAAAGCAGGAGCAAAGCTCAGGTCTTCAGCCATTCTTAAGCACTAAGAATGTTTATTTCAGCTTTGTGCCAGAAGCTAGTCAGAATTAATAGCACTTTTTGCTCATGGCAATTTCTTTTTATTTATTACTTTATGAGTAAATTTGTTCTTAATAATTTTCTCTGCAGGGGACGGGAAGACATTTATTTCCACAAGGAGCATTTTCTTTCCTGGGGGGCCTAACAGTTACGTTAAAAAAAAAAAAAAGCTGGGAAAAAAAGAATAGAAAAAGTTCTAAAAGAAGGATATATACAGTCCTCTCACTGTGGAATAGCATCTTTTTTTTTTTTCCAAGTACTGACAGCAAATTGGTTCTTTTAATTCCCAGGCATTTCAAGAACAGCATGAGACTCGCAAAGGCAAGAGAAAACAATACAGAATAAAAAGTACTGATTAACTTGTGGTGGCTCATTGAGTCAGAATGTGGTTCCCAACTGTGCTGTCTCTAAAAATCTTAAATCATCCTTCCCTCCCAGAAGCACAAAGAATAATTTGATCTCTCAAGGTAACTAAGTTAATTTCTTTAATCCAAAGTAAAAATCTTCAAAAGTTTTTTATGGGTGGAGGATCTGGAAAGATTGCATTTTTAATTATAAAATCTAATTAAAATATCCAGCAATATATTAATAAACAGTTTGGGGATTTTTTTTCCCCTTTTTAAGACAATCAGACACAGCTATTTCTTACAAAATAACCCACAGGTTTATGCTAAGAAAACACCTTCTACTCAGTCCTAATTTATTGCTTTACTACTGGCTCCAGTTTTAATTGCCAGAATTAGAAGGTCTTCCCATCAGGATCCCTCAAGCATCACCACAGAGACACAACATTCCCTACCAACTGGGAGCTCTCAGGTTTTTCAATATCTATTGGTTTCTTTCACTAGAAGTTGCTAAACTTCCCATCCATTTCTTCAGATATTTATTACTTACAAAAAGTAAGGCATTACTACTTGAATTATTTTATTATCAGTATCATTAATCAGGGATGGGGGCACAGGGACAACACACAACATGAATGGATGAAACACTTAGAGACAGTTTCATTACATTTTTCCCAGAAGCCTTCCCATGCTTCTTTTTTCCTTTATTTTAATTTGTTTCTTGATAAGATGTAATGAATTCCTGTTTGGAAGCCACCATTATAGTGACTGTGTCTCCAAACCACTCTATTCAATAGTTTTTTCTTCCACAACTGTCCCACCCTTTCCCCCAATTTTAGTGTTTCCTTACTACAAAGTTTCTTCTCTTCATTCCCTGTGGTTGTCTTCACTCTCCTCGAGGCATTTGAGTTTTGAGGAGTTTAATGCCAGCTGTTTCCCTGTTTGATCTGGTAGATGGTGATCTGTCAGTTTTGGATTTATGCTTTTGTCAGTTCATCTCTTTGCGTTCCTGTTAGTTGTTCAAATCCTATCTTTTTGAATCCAGCGGATTCCAAATTATTCAGCTGATGTATAAACTCATTCCTAAGGTTTTCTTTACATTCCCTACAGGATGAATAAAGGAGAGTGAAGCCAGAAAGAAATAATAAAAGTTTCTCTGGGTGTCTCCAGACTTTCCTGCAAGTTAGAGAGATCCTTTAATAGATTTTTCCCTTGGCAGTAGAGTTACAGACTTCAACGACCAAATCCTGGCCTTTCCACGCTGCTGCTCTCCCTTGCATGTCACACATCATCTCTTAGTGCGTACCTGGCCTTACTTATCCCAGTAGCTTTACTCACAGCATAACACTTCACAAATAGGGGCCTTGAACTCAGGCACTAAAATAACATAACACTAATTGGCCCAAACCATAAAGAATGATAGGCGTTTCTGAAGTTGGCTGTCATTAGCTATATCAGGAGAGAGAAATGGCAAACTTTTGTCTTGGGAACGCGGCATTAAAGCACAAAAATATTAAATTAAACATTGTTGTGCTTTGGTAAATGTCAACAACTACCTCAGTGGGAGAGTGACAGGCCTCTGGCAGAGGAATTCAGTATAAAAGAACCGATTTCAAAAAGAATCTGTTTTAATCTTTAAAAGGAACTGTCAACACAAGCCACAAAGGATGACAGACAGAAATGAGATTAGGAACAGCCTTTTAAAAACCTGTCATCCTAGGAAATCGATAGGAAATAATTAACTAATAAATGATAGCATCTGCTATCTTGGGATTTAGTGTTCTAATACAAACCTTCTTTACTAATTTCATTAAAAACAATAAAGATATTTAGCACTTTGGGAAGACATGAAAGCAACATTACTGCCCTGTGCCTTACCCTCCAATATATAAAAAAATAACTTCCTATGCAAACATATCTCATAACTATGGATCACCTCAAAGAAAAAGGCATTAATAACACTGTAGGCTTTCACCTTCCTATTATCAGGACAGTCAGTTTGTGTTCTGTTCTGTGTCAGTGTCTGTACAAATACTATATATAGAGAGGAAATAAAATATACATATACGTGTCAGCAGTGAATAGATGAGTTGTGCAATGCACTTTATCCACTTCAAGTATCTTCTGTACAGGTAGCACTTCATAAAATAACCCAGAATGATAAGCAGAAATTACGTATCAAATTTATTCCACTTGTTCAAATCAGAACTCACAGCTAATTCCTCTAAGTTACTGAAGCCTCAACAGAACATCAGTTTTCTGGATCTTGTTATCATCTTTCCAGGCTGTAAATCTACAGTGACATCCATAAATCTATGAAAGCTACCAAGCCTGAATCTATGAACCCAAAACTACATAATGAATGTCTAGCTTGTCATTTTACCTTGCATTTACTCAAAGTCTGCTATGCACAGCTTTCTACTCTAAGTAGCCAAACTGACTTGTGTAATCTGTTACTGGAGGCCATCAAACAAAGACTTCTCTGCCAAAAAATATTCTTAAAATGTATCGCAGTAGTGCCTATAGTTAAGACCCATGTGCCACACACACCTTTTGTGCCATACATTTTTATAAGACAGTGCTACTCTGGTCACATGCAGGTCAGAAACCAGCACAATGGAAAGATGGTTTAAGTCTCTGTAAACAGAAATATAGTTTCTTCTTCACTAGTTTTCAGTATTTTTGTACACATGCTTACCCACCAAAACACAGTACAACCAGCTAGAAAAATAAACTTGAAAGAGAAAAGGATTTAGTGTGTGGATGCATCTAAAAGTTGTTTTGATTTACAAAAAGCATTTGCCACTTACATATTGTTTTGAATAACGACTTTTTTCCAACTTGTACTTGAGATACCAAATAATGTAATTGATTATTTTCATGCCACTGAACCAGGAGTCTCGCAGTGATACTAAATTAGGCGTTAATTTCTCAGATTAGCTAGCAGATCTTGGAGACATGCAAGCTGAAGATGAGATAAAGAATGTTTGAGATAACACCCAAATGTCAGCTCTCATCCACCATCAGGTAAGAGTTACCAGGAAGAAAGTTCTGCCAACACAAGACATTTTGTGAGCACAAACTTCTTAATCTAAAATTATCTGAATGTTTTGTGTTTTCATTAAGAGCACAGATTTATTGAGGGATATTTCCTTCTGTTAGGAAGAAGTCCCATGATCATTGCCAGTGTGGGATCTGCAGGGAGAGGTGACAGCAGTAAGTTCAGTACCATCAATATTATCAACCTATGCAGCTGTTTGTGTGTGCCACCACACAGAAGAGCAAATGGCCTTTTTATCCAGCTTAAAGTTAAGCCAGGCTGTACATGTAAATATAGTTTGCTTTTATTTCCTCAGGGCTATCAGCTACAAAGGGTGAAATCAGACAAACAAAAAGGGACAATCACTTGTGGTAGCCTGTTCCATTACAAAATACATCTCTCATACACAAGGCCTCGTAAAAGGGATGTCACTCTAAATGCAAGAGATTGTCAGCCAAATAGCACTGTAATTGCAGACATATGGTTTTAATGAGGCTGGAAGAAAAATCCTTATCTACTGCTGTAGTTGAAAACTATGAGCTGAGAAACAATTACTTAATCTGAAATGAGATTTGTTACATAAATCCATATAAAGCCATTGCTAAAGGGCTTCTACTTCTTTACCCTCTATTACTTCTCTTACATCAGCCTTCTTAGTGAGCCCTTATAATAGAAAAATCATAATGTCAGTGCAATTATCAAATGCCAAGGCCTTGGAAAATGTCCTGCTTCCTCAGATACCACTGATTTTAGTTTTAATTTTTGGGTTTGCTTCCTTTTCTCATGAACAATAGTCCGTTTGCTGAATGAGACCTTTCTGTGTCTTTTCAAATTCCAGAGAATTTTTGCTAATTACAGCATTCACAATGCAGAGAAATGCGTTTGCACTCTCCAGGCTAGAAGTTCAGCCTGGAAGAGGAGGAAACAGGAAAACAGAAGGGGGGTAGAGGGGTTGTGTGAAAGAAGGAAAAAGATGAAAAAATCCTCAGTGTTGGGCCAAGCCAGCTCACTCCAGCAGAAGGCTCTGTGGGAAATACTTCCCTGCAGTGTGAATGCTGCACCCTGATGATAAAATAAAGCTCTCAGATCCACACAAATTCCGAAAGCTTATGCTGACTCTCTTTGATCCAGACATCTGGCAAAATCAGCAGCATCTCTCTTAAATGAAAGTAAATTTTTTGCAAGTAGTGGAACAATTCTGCTTCAAGAGTTTATCTACAAGGGGGAATGACTTTAAACTGAAGAGGTAGATTTAGACTTGGATGTTAGGAAGAAATTCTTTACTATGAAGGTGAGAAGATATTGGAACACGTGGTCTGGAGAAGCTGTGGCCAACCCATCCCTGAAAATGTTTAAGGCTGGGTTGGATGGGGCCCTGAGCAACCTGTTTTAGTGAAAGACGTCCCTGTCCATGGCGGTGGGATTTGGAACTACATAATTTTTAAGGTCACTAACAACCCAGGCCATTTTATGATTCCATGAAATGCAACCTGAACCATTATTCCTTGTCAGTCTTGAATATTATGGTCAGAGAAGTGTTACCCCTTTTCACAGTATATTGGATCATAAGATTGAAAAATGAAGTGTTCTTGTCAATAAAAATAACATCTTAAAACACTGGTGTCAATCATCTTTTGGCTGTCTCCTGATTTTTTAAGAAATCCTATGAGAAGATGGGAAAATTATTGAGTGATCCAGTGGCTGTTTCAAGGATGTTCAGATGTGAAAGTCGGTTAAATTATCCCAGGTGATCATTTTCTTTATAGGCTGTGAAGAGGCTTTTTTTCATTGATACCCCCTAACCCACATGAAAACACTCATGGAAAGATAAGGTTACAGGGCAAAATTCCTCCTACCTGTTTTGGCAGAGGACTGTAGTGCTGGAACAATTAAAAAAACTCCAGGACAGCAGAAGAGGATGTGTACAACCATCTTCCCTGATAAAATACTGCCAGATTAAAAAGATCAGCAACAAGGCCTTGAACTTTGATGAGGCTCAGACAAGGGGATGTCTATTCTATTGCTGTGTGTGTTAGGAGAGAGGCACCACAAGTTGGTTTCAGGCAATAACAAACTAGAAAGTCAACCTAAAGGAGTAAAAAACAAGTATACATCTTCTGCTGTTACCTCACACATGTAAAGATACCTGGCATAACTCTCCAACTCCTAAGCTCAGAGTGACAAATTGGTGTTTAGCCAAGTATTGCTATGTATTTGGTTTCCTAAGTGCAGCATTTTGCAGCAACCTTTTCAGAATTTCATCTTAATTTCAAGTCATTTCTCCAATTTATTATGTTCATTTTGAGATGTAAGTTAAGGAATTAGTAAAAAGAACACTATATTATACCTAAGAGAGACCTTTGATTTCACGTATGTGATTTTATTAGAATAACTAGAATAGTACTTGCTAAGATAGTTTGAATAATTCAATAATTGGAATTCAGTAGTTGAAATTATTCACTAAATAGTTGAATAGTTAGAAGAACAATTCAATAATTCCATAGTAGGAATAATTAGAAAATTAAAGTAACTGTTATTTTCAGTACATGCAGCACAGACACTTTTGTCCAAAACACCTCTCTCTTGCCTGTGCTGTTTAGAGCAAGTGAAGCAAATGAGAAATAAGGCAGCAAAAGGAGAGCAGGAGAAAATAAAAATAAAATTTTATTTTACCTGCAAAGTATTTGAGACTATTTTTATTTTTTATGTGTTAAACTTAATGGCTGCATGGGCTCTTCTGGTTAACTCTGGGTTAAATATTGTGATAGTTTGGCACAGCACTGACTGATGAGTTATGCCTATATTCTTGTTGTGAATGTCCTACACAGAAGAGGAGGAATCATAACTCCTTTTTTCTACATTTCTACATAAACTCAAAGAGTAGCTTTACCTTGGAAAATAGTAATCAAGAAAAGACTCAACTTTAAGACAGGGACCCCAAAGCTCGGGTTATTAATGAGATTCCAAAACACTTGGATTGATAAGAACCATTATCAATGGTCCTTTGATAATAATCACTGCTTATTAGGAGCCACTCCAAGTCCAGAAAGACAATCAACACTTGCAGGGAGCATCCCAACATCCCAACATGACAAATGGAGGGAGTGCATCCTTCAAGCATGTGGAGCTCAACCACAAGGCAACAACAATAAACAAATGCCATTTATCTGCATGCATTTTAGCAGCAGTTTTCCAGCAACATGAGCTGGGAGAGGAGCTAGAGTTAGAAAAAGAAATATGAAAAATCACATTTTTTTTGCTTTTCACGTGGGGCCCTGGCCTGTGATTTTCCCATACATGGCGGGTCCTCACTGCAAAGAACTGCATTGAAGAGAAAAAAAGAAAACAACACCAACAATAAAAACAAAACAGAAAGGTAAGAAAAAAAGTAAAATTTCTCTTTTCAGATATATTTTAAATTGATACTTCTAGCCGTGTTTATAAAAAATAAATAGAATGGCACCAAGCCTAGGGAAAAGAGTAATTTCATATAGTTAAAAGTAAATTAATGACACTACAGCACCACAGGTGTTGCAGTAGCTGTATCTCTTAGAAAATACTTTAAATGTCCTGCATATTTCTGCTGTTACAAATGCACCTTATTTATAATGTTCTGTGGATTTTAATTGCATGGCTCTGGCTCAGTGCCTTGCTTGGACTTAAATATTCTAATTTTCCTGTATCTTTCTATAAGTGTGACGCAAGCCTGTAGCAAATGAGCTGTTGTTATGGGCTCCTTCACCATGGGCAAGCATAACACAATAACCACAACATAATTTTTGGAAAACATTTTGATACTCCTCCTAACTTCTATATAGGAGCCATCTTGTCAAGCAAATGGATACTCCTGCTGAGGGAAATGGCAGGATAACTCATCCCTCAGATTGAGCCAGACAATCCCAGTGCCTGCAGTTTGGGGATTGTTTAGCCCCAAATGTTAAGCATTTTTTTCCCTTGCCAGAAAGCTGTCCTAAAGATAGGAGGGTAGGGACAAAAGCTGGAGAGAGACATCAGCTGTAACAACACACACAATTCCATAGGCTGTAGGAAAGATCTACTCCATTTTTGTCAAGGTCCATGGGTGACTTTACCACAGCCTCCTCAAGCACGGTCTGAAGGAAGCAGTGCACCCATTCCACGACCAAAGCTGAGTCTGACATTTCACTATCTTTGCCCAAAAGTAATTTCCCCGCTTTGTTTCATCCAAGTTGATTTTTAAGGGGCCAATTTTCAGTGTGGGTCTTTAAATGAATAAAAATTCTCTCATACACATATAGCTGTTTTCTCTTTTTCTCCATTGTTTTTCTCTACTCTGATAAGAAAACTAATTAAAATAGCTGATTCTTTCAAAAAGAAGAACTGGAAAGTTCTAAACACAGTGAACTCCACTAATTGCAAGCCCGGAAGTCAAAAACATTTTTCAAATGTATTAAAAGAGCACGATGGTTGATTTTATTTCTCAAGCCAACATAAAGCAGCCATAGATGCAGGATGGAAAATGCTGAATAGAACATTAATGTGGCCCTGAGCCTACACAATACTGTCCACTGAGCTATTGAAAAATGTGACTTGACAGAGAGGCAACATTTTTTACTGTTCCAATAAGTATAGCAACATAGTCAAAAGACAATGTGCCAAGCGAAGATCGAATAATCCAGAGAGTTTAGAACATAAAAACCCAAAATAAACCAAAATTTAGACACACGGTTCAATTGTCTTTCTTTGCTACATTAAAAAAAAATTCCTTCTATATTGTGCACAATAAATATTAAAATGCTGCTTTTAAAAAAAAGAAGTTATTGAAAGGAAAGCTTTCTTCCAACTCACCAAAAAAGTCAGGCAACCTGTTGTGGCCTATACACAATCTGTAATACACAATCACTAATGACTGGTGAGTGGTTCCATATTCTCACTAATTTTTTGCAAGCATCAAAGAAATTACTGAACTGAAAAGAAAGAGATTAAACTAAAAATTAACTTCATCCATCACTCTTTATGAGCCATGAAAAAAGTCTTCAGAGGGAATAAATCTTTGTGTGAGAGACTACTGCTGTTGAAAACTTTTCGTGCTTGAAAAGCATGAATACCTTAAAGCTTGTAAGCTGTTCTGTTGACATTTTGCTCTTTTGATTTAATTTCCTATGCTCTTGCCTATAATGTGAAATGGTGGTTGGTTGCTGTTGTCTTTCAAAAGTACCTTTGCTGTATAAACACATTAGTAGTCTATTTAAATTCTTAGATATGTTATTACTGGCCTGGAGCTCTTCTGAGTAGCAGTAATAAGCCTAAGAAGCGTGTTTATTAGCACCGCTAACATACAGCGGTAATTAGCAATTACAGCTCTCTCCTCAGGTTCAAAATGTCCTAGGAGTTTCAAGGAAGATCTTTTTTTTTTTTTTTCAAAGCACAAAGGGGAGTTTAATCTTTTTCTTATTTGTAAAAGACATGCCACAACGTATTAGAATTAGATAGGGGTGTTTTACAAACATGAACTGATTTGCCAAGGCTACAGCTGGAATCACCAGAACAGTGGGACCTGAATTCAGTTTTCAGTTCCAGTGTCAAGTGATTTAAAAGAATAAAAATAAACAAATGAATAAATATGCATTATTTTTTCCTAACATGTTGACCAGAAATCTTCCTGCATGCAGTTAAACTTTCTTCTTGGGTTAGGTGATCTGTAAAGCTGCCCTGGCTGACAATCAGAGCGCATATTCTGAATCTTTACCTGCACACAGAAACTTTATTCTCGGTTAAAAGCCACATATTTTTGAACCTCAGTGATTCTTGATGGAAAAGACATCCTGGAGATTTAATTCCGTAGTCGTCAAAGCAGACAGACGAGTTTCCTAAGAAAAACACAGCTAATCCTCCTTTCAGAAGAGCAATTCACACCTCACCCCCTGCACTTTGCTGAAGCTTCACTGGGATGTGTTTAGTACAGTGAAATGGGCCAAATCCACAACTTCAGTGACTGCAGAGCCTGGCCTGTAGCACCCTGTGCATCTCCAACCCTGACCAAGGTCAGGAGCAGCCCAGATTCTTTCAAGTGTTGCTGAGCATCTGGCGGGGCTGTGCCCGGGGAGAGGAAGACTTTCGCACAGTATCACCATCCCCAGTTTCAGCAGGGCTAACACTGTTTGTGTGAAAGGCTTAGACGAATACCACGACATCCATGGAAACGCTGAATTCAGCTTTTCTCCACTGAAACATGAGAGTTAGAGGGCTTTGGGCTCTTTCCAAACAAGAGCTGCACTCTTTGTACACACCGTTAGCTTCCTTCCCCTCGAACACGAAGGAAAAGTTTACTGTACAGACAAATATTTGTTTAATAAGGCTGCAAGATTACACTTTCCTAAAGGTTTTCACCTTTTCACCTTTTCTGGTGTGGGCTTTGGGCACTTACTGTCAAAAGGGAAATGGGGAGACGTTCTTGCTCAGGAGGTTGTTTTGCACAAAGTTATAAAAGCTAGCTTTATCCAAAGCATTTGAGCTTTCTAACAGCATTTGCATCCAATAAATGCCTCATGCCCAAAAGCAGAAGAACCACCACAGCACTGCTCCTGACATGTCTGAAAACCAAAATGAATAACAAAATAAATGCCCTTATGTGCCCCTGGCCTCCGCTTGGGATTCCCTAGGCTAACATATCCTAGCACCAGCCACAGGATAAGTCGTTCAGATGCTTCACGTTTTAAGGTTCTCAGGACTGCGGTGACAAAACATAGACACCTGACAAAGCCAGCCTGGGATTATGTATAAATCTCAAGGAAAGCATTACTTTACTAGGATAACAATCCATTTTTGTCAGTGCTCAAAAGAAACTCTGCTCCTGAATTACATCTCCTGGCAGAAAAATCCCCCAAAGCAAACTACAGCTCACTTCACATCCTGAAGGAAGAAATGTGCATGTGGATTAAGGTATGGCTGTTGTAAGCTGATGTGTGAGAAGAGCATACTTCAAACAAAAGTGTCTGAATAAACTTATTTTATTCAACATTTTGAACCCACATCCTAGGATTAAGTATCCTGCTTTGCACCAGGGTTTGCAGGTGACTGAGATATTAGGGAAGTACTCTCCTAAAAAAAATTATAAAATATTTTTTTCGAAAGACTCTTTTTTCACAAACTACAGTAGTAAATTACAGATATTTACAGCACTTTATCCTCCCACCTTCTTTCAGCAATAAAGTTTGAATGGGGATGACAAAACATATCTGAACAAAACCTCTGGAAGTTCAGAATCAGCACTTGGTGACATTGTTTGCAACTGTTCCTCCCTTCATATACCGGGAGGCTTTGTGGTGATCCATTTCTGACATTTTCAGCAATAAAGAAGAAAGAAAAAGATGCTGCCAGCAGCCCTTTGCAAACTGTCAATTGATGGACGAGAATGATAAGAGGTGACCTCTAACTCTTGCTGTCTGACATAGCAGCTATCCAGTTAGGAGGGGTGAGACTCATTCCTGTCAAGCATAAACGAGGAAGGATTGGAAAGGAGCAGGCTACTCTGTGTCAGCTTTAGAGTCCTTTCTGCCTTTCTGTGGCTGCTAAAGAGCTTGTGTTTGCCAGCACTTCCAGCCAAGCAGCATTATCTGAAGGGAACATTAAACCTGAGCCTGCTCATACATGATGTAATTCCCCCTCACGAAACGAGTTGAGGGTCCTCTTGAGTTTGAGAGACTGAATATGGTCTGTATAGAGCCAGGTCCCTCCAGGAATTTTCTTTCTCCCAAAATGTAACACAGCACCAGTCCGACTGAGATGTTACAGGAAAGGCAATTTCACATTCATCAAAATATCAGGAGTTAGTGGTTTTGCTATATTTGAATTCAGTAATTTCTGCCACAACCTGCAGTGCTATAAAAGAAGCAGATGGACAGAATTAATTATGGAAGAACTTCGCAAAGGTAGTGGAATGAGACGTGTTAGGTGCATTTTTTCCACAAGACACTGAGAAATCTTCCAATTCCAGCATCCCATTCCCTTGTCACCTTCTCAAAGATGCTTCTAGTTTCTAGTATTTTAATTAAAAATATGTTTTCATGAAAGAAAAACTATGCAACATAGTTTTAAGTGTCTCCTGGTGTAGATGTCACTGACAATTGTTCTTTAATCAATAATTTTGGTTTTATGCATTCAACAAGCCTCTTACTACCTAACAGAGATGGAGAGAAGGGGTGGAGGATACTGGCAAAGAAATCAGGGAAAGAAATAGAAGACCAAAAAAAGAAAAAAAAGTCTGCTTTCGAGTATACATCTGTACTTTGTGTCACACTGTTTAGCTCACTACAAGCCCTATAAAAAACCAAATTATATCTTGTTCTTCATCAATAAACAGCAGAGAGAAGAGAAAACTTCTTGCCATCAGTTCAGTCGTACCAGAAGGAAGTAAAAATGGGGACCATGCTCTACACAGGTTGTTTTTGTTTCACAATGGTAAAAATCAGGCATAAAACTGCAAAATATGTGCCTAGCTCCAACAATGCACCTGCTACATAAACTTGGCTTCAGCTGGAGTAGACTAAATTAAAGAACAGAATGCTTGGAAGCATCATCTCAGGAAAAAAAACCTGATCATAGTAGAGTATTGTAGCTGTCTGCAAGAAAATAAAAATAATTCATATGAGTAGCTGACATTTTGGCAATAAAACACAAGGCTTCTCAAAACTATATGCTGCTGAGTTGATTTGTGGGTTTTTTAAATCTTTTCTGAAAATTATCCTTGTCCAACAAACTTTTTACCCAGTTGAAAGATATAAATTAATATCTAAGTTACTTTATTGATTAAGTTATTAATAAGAGTACAATCCCTCCCTATTTATCAGTATATTAACTTTTAATGCATGCATCTTTTAGTCTGGCCTTTTATTATTTTCAGTAGCAACACAGTCTATAAACTTAAAAATGGAAAAAGCAAATAATCCTGTACGCTTCTGTTCCTTTAGCACCAGCTCACTTGGTTGCACATCAGGTTTTGGTTCTAATAAACATCTCTTCAGAAACTCTGAGCAGCAATGAATTATTTTTTTCACTAGAGTTTTATAAGACAAGATTTTCCAGCCCATTGTATTGACACATGTTTTAAGCTGAAGCTCAGTTTTTAGGATAAGTGACAAGAAGAGAGAGTAAAAATACATGAAATATCAAAATATCATAACACTGAATTGTAAAGGAGTTGAAATTCTGAAAACAATAAAAACCAACCAAATGTCTTTCAGAACAAGCCTGTGTGGGTTGTTGATATTTGTGAGAATCAAGCCTAGAGCTACTTTATTATTTGCATCCAAATTCTGGTTAGAGCAGAAATCCAATTTTGAACAATTTATCTTCTGCTCAGTTCCAACAAAAATTAGAAGTCATAGAGAAACCTTTAATAAGTCCACTTCCATAAAATCCCTCAGGTATTTTTTTACAGGGAAAAAGTGAGCACAGTGAGCTTCTGTGCCTCTTCCTGTCGTTGGAGAGGGCAGAGAGGTAGATTTCTCAGGAGCACAGGACTGTGCTGGAGCACTGCACAGCTGAATGCAGGGGGAAAGGGAGCCATAAATAGTGAATATAAATGGTAAATGGTGTATATAAATCAATTTTCAGGGACAGAATAAACCCAGTTTTGCTCCTGTTGAAGTGACACAGAGATGATGCTCATGTGAGTGAGAGACAACGCAAGACCAACGCAGAAACAACAGGCCCACAGCACTTAGGCAAATTTAAGCCCAGGTTCAGCCAAAACTCCCCAAACTGAAATATAATAAACTCTATCCCGTATAAAGGCATTACTTTCCTCGCAGGCCTCAATCTACAAATTGCACACAGTAGAACATTTTTTCCCCTTTCTTTTTTGTTGGCAATTTGCATCATAAAGTCTTCAAGCCAGTAAATGATTCTTATCTTTCCAGTTATTATTTTCATGTGTCAACTTAAATAAGATTTTGAGTCTGGTTGCAATGCGTCTTCAAATGAAAGGGCTCTTCTCCTCACCTCAGAGGATGCTGAATGAGATCCTCTGTCCTCGGAAAACCTCAAGCAACCACAGGAAACATAGGGAAGGAAAGCAAGGAGAAGAACAAAAGGGGAAAAAAGTCTCTTTCCCCCGGATATATAAGCAACAACCAACCAACCAACAAACCACAAAGCTCAATAAGAAAAATTTCTGCAGACAACACTGGTTCTGCAAAAGCACTTCTGCGTTATTGAAAATCTATGTAGCAAATTGATCTGACTGAAAAGATAAAGTTTTAGGCTGAGGCAAGAGAAGCAAGTCTCCCCCCTCCTCACATGCGCAAACAAGTTTATTGTTTTATTCAACCAACTTGTCATCATGAACACTCACAGTGTAAGATTTCAAATCTATTGAATGTATACAATTAACTGACTTTCTCATTAACTTTTTTTTTCTTCAGGAGAAACAGCTATTTCTCTTCAATGTTTCATGCAGCATTCTAACAATTGCTGCATTTCATCAACTTTGGATGTTTCAGAAATTTAGTCAATAACAAGCTGGGCTAAAAAAAACTTTAGCAGAAATATTTTTCAAAGATTATCAGGTTTTTCAAGTTCTTATGATCATTCACCTGCAAAAAGAAAAAAGCCTCTATTCTTCTGCATAAAGCAGCTGGACAAGCTCCTGTCTAAGAACTAAAATTAACAATACAAGAACTCGGGCAGCACACATGGGAATGCATGAGGAGCAGGTCACAAGAATATAAGAAAAGAACATCTGTTGCTCTTATTTAAGACTTAGGATGCACACCTCTCTCTCTACTCAAGTGCTAGGATTCTTTTTCAACCCTTTGATTTAAAATGCAGTTATTCCTCTTTGCACAAAGTGAGTAATTGAGACTACAATGAGTACAAATAAAAAGACTGCAAGGTTCTGCTCCAGGTTCTCCCCACACCTCTTAGAGTGGCAAAGCCCTGGCAAATTTTGCTTTACATAGTTCTGTGCCTACAAATTGGGTCTATTCTTCTACCTCCTAAATGAATCTCAGTAGACAAAACAGAGAAAGAAACCTCAAGGACAATGTGAACCTCTTCACAGTGGTGGGAGTAAAAGGAAAGGGATTCAGAATGGGTGTAAGGAACCACTTCAGCATTTCACCGCTAAAGCAGTGGGCCCTTCCAACCTCAATTATCCTTTGACCCCCTCAAATGAATCGTGATTCTGGGCCTGGTATTTTTTGGGTTTAGTCTCATTTGTGACCTCACACGTTTTTGACCTTACACCACACAAACATGGCATTCAAGAAAGAATTATTGATTTCTTTGAGGATTTTGGACTTATATCCTTGCTTCAGGTACCAGTGTGTTATACTTTTTAATTTTTTTTCAGTATTTGACAGATGGATGCACAGAAAGATGAAAATAAAAACTGTAGATGATTTGAAATATCTAAGCACATTGCAAATAAGACCTAATTTTGTCAAGACAGGCCAGTTTGAAGTATACCTGTTCTTTTATTGTAACTGCAAGTCCAGGATGGATCCAGAGAGCCCCAAAGTCAGTATGCAAGAAATGAAGACCACACAATTAGTGGCTAACTGTGGGTTTGGTTCTGCATAGTGATAAAGGTAACAGAGAAGTTTGAATGAATTTAGAATTTTTGCTTTGAATCCAAATTGTTGTGTAGCCTGGCTTTGAAAATCTCAGTATCTACATTTAGCATAAAAGACTAAGCTTGGCATCCTGTCATAAGCTAGCCTGAGCTATCACTGGACAAAATCCAGCTCACCACATTTTACCACAAGGCCACATTTAATCTTTCAAATCCTTGCTTCATTTTCTATGCTTCCAACATCTTCCATTTGTGTTATTGTCCCACAGATGACAGCTTTCTTCACCACTCTTGATTTAAATCCAAGGCATGTTCCCAGCCCTGATTTATCTGCACAGCACCACAGTAGACAGCAATTTGGTGGGAATACAGTACATGCTTATTTAATTACAGACAGTATCATAATGCATATGCATATGGACAAGAGAGCTAATTTGACATTGAACAAACAACAGGAAAGGAGAAGTCTGTGCATAATCTTCTGTTTTAAAGACTATGAATAACAAGAGTTTAATTATATCATGTCATATCTATATGCATGTAGATCATCAACAAGGCTGCTCCAGGCAGCACTCCACCAGTTACATTAAAGATGTACTTTTATCTCATGCAATAAAAGCAGTAGGTTTTCATCTTCCCCATGAAATAACCCTGCCAAGAATGGTATATTCTAGCTGGCTATTGTCATAGGTATTTCCTCACAAGAGTGGAAAGGCAAGACAGAGGAATCCTAGTTTCATTCCGTCTCTCAAACGAATCTTCTTTAATTTGTTCATTTTTTTCACGCCAGCACAATAATTTCTGTGTCTTTGCAGCCAACATGTCCTTAATGCACTTCTTCTCCTCTCTCTTCTTTGGTTCTTTTCTCTAACCTGGTTTTCTTCTGCAGCTCTCATTCTTTTTATTCCACTCCCACTCTCCTTATCCAAGCACTATTAAAGTTATCTCTCCAGGACGTTCAGTACCTTAAAGTCAGCACTACTATCACTCCCATTCTGTACCCTCCTACTCAAATCAGCCAGCATATATACATCCCTTATTTATTCCAGTTTCATGTTTCCTACTCCCTCTGCTTCTCCCAGTCTATCAACATTTTTAGAATTCTCATCAGTTATAAGAATTTTGCATCTATAAAGCACAAAATTATCTCTCATGTAGAAATGAGACTGCAACAGCATGGGATGAGCTATGGAAGCACACAAGGGATCAGCATTCTGAAATATTTTGTCTGTCAGGAACACGTGGGTTTCATTCCCTATTTACCATAATTTAAAGTTAGTGGAGTTTTTTAATTAAAACCACATTTACCTATGAAATTAACTGTATTATCTGTGGGTTTCTGTAAAGCATGATATAAGGAAAAGCAAGAAACATGCACCCAGTAAAGCAGAACTTTTTCTTTAATTAATTCATACTTACAAATTTAAAAGTTCTTTTACATATCAACAATCCAGATGGTCTTGTAAATAAGTAAGAGCTTGGGATGCCATTTTTAGAAACAAGTTGTATGAAAGATGTAAAGTAGAAAGTGTACTGAGATGGGTGACATAATTTATTGACAATGCTGTGGAGAGGATCTTTTGTGATGCTAGTCACAAATTAACCTACATTATTTCCAACATAGCTACTCTTTAATATTCTGGAATTTGATGGGAAAGATAATGCCATCCAGGACTGTCAAGACTATTAAATACATGAGGAATATTAAGCATGAATGTATTTTTCCTGATTGAAATAAAATATTTATATGATATAGTTTTTTAATAAGGGAAAACTAATTTATTTCTTTTATCACTCAGGCCACTGCTCAGATGAGCTTCTCTTCGTGGGAGAACTATCAGAAGAAAAAGACTTCTATTATTCCTTACTTGGCGAAGAAGGTTTATCACTTGATGATAATACTATGCAAAGAAGAACTAGCAAAGCAAAGTTATTAGAGAGCATTTTACATGGGGGAAAAGAAAAGAAAATGCCCCAGCTTAATCACATCATACCTCACAAATCAAATGAAGGTTAGAACATTTTGGATGCTGATTCAAAGAGTTGCCTTCAACACATTTCACAGGGAAGGTAGAATTTTCCTGATCTTGTTAAAAAAAAAAAAAAAAATCAGTCAGGAAATGACCTCAGCATACCTCCAGAGTTACTTTTTTAGACTGAGCTTGCTAAATCACAAACTGTGAGGTTCAAAATAAATGCTACATAAGCAATTTGTTTTAACAATGTACAGAGCTTCTTATTTTGGTGATAAAACATAAGGGAGTCTGTATTTCAAATCTTTTAATGTCTCAGCTTCCAGATTTCCTGTTTCTAGTGGAGCCTAACTTTTTGGTTAAGTTGCAAATGCATTCATTACTTGAGGGGAGAGATTTAATCTATGGTGGAAATTGGCTGCTCTGCCCTGCCTCTCATGGCAGAGCACCTGAACCTGTGCTAGCAACACATCAATGAGGTGGTGAACATTTATCATGTACAAGGTTGGACTTATCCTCTCTGGAAGGGACTGATATTAAACACCCATCAATACCATAAAGGAGATACAGTATAAGATTAAAACATCAGAGAAATAATCCATTTTCTACATCTGTGCAATAGCAAGGAAGATCTTAGACAGGAATGCTCAGGTGATCTTTGGGAAACAGCTGCAAGAAATGAGTTAACTATTTTTCCTTTCCCATTTACATATTTCTTTGGGTGTGATTTGGTTCAGAAATCCCCAGCTCTTTGGAAAAGGGATTCTCACTTTGACACACACTTCTACAGAGACTGACACAAGTGGATTGAATTCCCTGCTTGGCCATATGCACATTATTACGGGACGCTGAACTGCCTAAATGCAAGTGATACTGTGAATATCTGAAATTATCGCTTGATGCCCTGCATCTAACAATGTAAATGCATAGCAGTGATAAAAACAGAATAGCAATGTTAGCTATGACAGAACATGAGGATCAGAAGTGTATTTACAAGCTTATTCTCTCTCTCTCTCTCTGTGTTTGTTTTGGGGTTTTTTTAATACACACAGAGTTACTCTGGGGAGGGAGAAGGAAATTGAGACATAGCACATTCTCTAGGTGAAAGGCTTTCCACCTACTATTTATTCAAAGGTGTGAAAATTTAGTTCTATTACTGCTATTTTCTAATCAGGTTTTTTTTGTTTGTTCTATAGTGTTACAATCTTGCACAATCAAAGGCTGTGGGAGTGAACATTATCCTAATTCAAGAGGCCTCATGCAAGATTTCACTTGCCTGGAAGAGTTTAGATGGATATCTGTGAGGTTATTTCTTCAGACAATAAACATTCTTACTAGGTTCTTCCCTACTGAAGTTTAAAAATCACTTGGTTCATGTGATTGTGCTTGTAAATATATGCAGTGGATAAGTCAAGGAGCCCAAATTCATTAATTTATAAAGAAATATTTATCAAATAATTTTTCCTCATTTTCTTTTTCCCTCAGCCCTGCTGATCACAGGATCACAGAATAGCCTGGGTTGCTGCTGTCTTAATGCAAACGAAACACCGAAACATGTTGTTTTCAACAAGGATTCTGTGTCATATTGGAGTCCTTTGTCAAATCAAAATCTCACTGACAATCTCACTGACCTGGTTCAAGGGTCACATATTGCCTGACTTGTTACCAACATGTCTATTTAATTTTTACCCAACAGCAGACTGGCTGAACTTTGGCAAACATCTGGGATCAGTGAAAAGCAAAACCGTGACATTTCTCTTGCTGAGATAGTAGAAATATGTATTGGCAATTACAGCTTTTAGGGCCTTGAAGCACTGCTGTCGCTTTATACAAATTTTTATGGACATATCACCTGGGACTTCCTTGGGTTGAAGTTAAGAGATGAATATTACACAGTGGTATTGGGAATTACACAGAAGTCCAGACATCACCATTAACTCTCAATGAAAGGACAAGCAGTCACACAAAATGCAAAAAAAAAAAATCAAAATGTCTATTTATTCAGGTGCAATGTATGTACATCCATAGGAAATGGGTGCCCTATGGCACTGCAATCTCACTCACTGCAATCCAATCTCAGTAGGAACAGTAAGAATTTTTTTTTTAAGTTGATAGCAAAGCAATAGTGGCAGGGCTGCAGTCACACAAACACAAAGTGTTTAGATTGGTATAAATTTACGCTTCAGCTTCCTGATTTTCATGTTCAACATGCAGACCTATTTTCAACCATTTTTTTAAGCTAAGCCTGGCATTTATAGAATGTGTAAATAAAAACAATTCTCATCTCTTGGATGAGAATCCCTTTTACTATTCCAGTACTCTTCTTTCTGTTATTCATGTAATCTGTGGTACTGTGAATGTCTTCAGAACAAAACATTTGCTTTGTCTTCCAAAGAGATAATAATTTAATACCAGAATATAAAGTTTCTAATAATTACAAAAAAAAAAGTTAGCATCCATCTTGGTAATACCTTATGAATGTACTAAATAAGCATTTATTGTGGTTAGCATGACAATTGCCTTGAAATCTGTCCTTTAAAGTTTTTTGTCTTTCAGTTCTTGAGGCAATCCTTTAGCTGCAAGTCTACCTGAAGATGCTTTCTCAAGAGGGCATTTGTCCCCCACTTCTCTTTGTTCTTACCCCTGAAAGGGGATTAAAGCAGAGCATCAGCCCTCAGCATATTTTTTTTGTTTTTCATTGGCCATTGAACTGTAAACCTGATTCTCTCTTTGATGTATTTGTGATATTTGCACTGCACTTACAGATTTGCCTGTGCCTACCTGCTTAATTTTCACACAGCATTTAAATGACTACAACTGAGACTACACATCTAATAATCTGCCATCCTTGTACTATAACTCGTGTGGCTATAAAATACATGGTATATGTCCCATTGAAGGTGTGACAACAGTTTCAGAATAGTAAAGTATGCACAGCTAGTTAGGGCTTTATTTCCACATTTCCATGTCCCAAACTAGATTAGCTATTTAATTAAAACAAACAAAAACCCATCCCACAAACAACTAAGAGCTGCCTGGCAAATGACAGTGACCTGGCAGAGAAGCCCAGTGGCTGATCTAACCATCTCCACGTTTGACATAATGCTCTCAAAATACAGCTTCTCTTATTCTAGACTGAACTCTAGTTACTATTTCCACACTGTTCGTGTTATTTTTATTCTGTTAAATTGAAAGGAAAAAAAAGTATATGAAACTAGCTCTGAAATAATTTAAAAATAAATAAAGAAACCTCTAATACATTTTTATACCTGTCAGGCAAAGCCAATTAAAGTATCCCTGTGGTGAACACAGCTTTAAAGTCTGAGTTTTCTCCTGGATTACGCTGTGAGCTGCCTTCTCAGAATGATTCATCATAATCCTCATTATTTCCAGCTTCCAATTTCCTTGTGCTAGGCTGGGTTACCCCAGCAAATGACCACTCATTTGCAAGTAGTGCAAGTTATACATTGCCATAAACAGATCATTTGTGGGTTTCCCAAACTCTAATAGGCCTCCCAAATAGAACAATTCTTCCTAGAGCAGTAAAAATCTATTTATAACTCTACTTTGGCTTTTGTAAACTCAGCTAGTTTTTCATTTAGTTTTAGTAGAACTAGGACTTTGCACTTTGGATTCCACAATACTCTTCAGTATAAAATAAAATAAATGCATAATGATTGGAATGAATGGTTATATTATTACAAAGGCACATTAGCCTTAAAATAAGAATGACAGATTTTCAGAGTTTGATGCCTCTTGATAACGCCAGCAAAGATTTATGATTTTGGTAAGGTGTAAATTGCTAATGCATCTTAATAAAGAGGAGATTATTTTATTTCCTTCCCCTCAACTTCAATACTCCTTTGTCCTTTCCATAGTTAGGAGAGTTTACAGAAAACTTTATGCTGCTTGATAATTAGACCATCACACATATCCTAAGAAAGAGCAGTTTCCCTAAGTCTCAGAGAAAGTTGCAGGAAATTGAGAATAACAAAGATTAAAAAAATAATTATAACACATGCAATTCTTCTTTATTATATTTTAAGGAACATCTCTTAATAAAAAAAATAACATTCATAAAGAGTTTGGGTAAATGTATTGCACTGTATGTGCGTTGCAGAGTCCTCCAAAAGAATGAAATACAGAATTTCTTACTAGATCTTAATAACCTTGAAGATAATTTCATCAGAACTTCTTCATTTCAGATCTGAAAACACTAAAACTGCTGAACACATTTCCTCTCACCCCCCACTGCCAACATAACTCCTTCACTATCCAACTAATATATATGTATCTATATATAAAATTAATTTTCTTCCACATCAAGATTGGTGATTATATTTTATGAAGTATCAGGAGATGCTGATTACCTTATGAGAGTGTTATACACTTCAGAAATGCACACTCATAAAGCTTGGGTTTTAATTTCTTGACACATCTCTGGTTTTGAATGAGGTGGCATTTAATAACATTCCCTGGAAAATGGCACTAACAAATGTTAATACTTTTTCCCAATCAGGATGCCTGTTCACTTGAATGCAGCAGCAAGCATTTCCTTCAGTGCAGTAACTGTGCACATAACTCTGGCATTGATGAATTCACGGTGTTCTCAACTACTATTAACTTTTTCCAGTTTTGAATAAGAGCTTCCTTTTTCTGGAGATAAAATTAGTTTATAATTTACAATCTTTGCTGAGGACAGTGCATGCAATTTCAGGCACTGATAAAGCTGGTGGTTTCTTTGCTCGTGTATTTTCTTTGAAGTGCCTCAACAGAACTGATTATCAGTGCAGAAAGCATCTGTGTGCAGTGCCAGTAAGCACATTGCCATGCCAATTAATGTAAAATATTATTTGCAAATATTTCAATAAAAATAGCATTAATAAGACTCTTCGTTATAATTCAGATTGGGAGTAGAGATCATGTTATATGTTTAATAAAACTTATTTTAAATAAGACTTTGGGAGAAACACTGTCTCATTAATCCCTTTGATTCTTTAGTCTAAACAGTTTAAGTTAGATTTAGTTTGGTCTCTCTGAAGAAACAATTTTCTGTTTCTTAATCTGTAGGATTTTTGGGAGGTTTTAATGCACTCATATCTCCAGTCTAAATTCTCTCGTACACTCAGTACACAGACACATGACAGAACTTCTTTCAAGTACATCTTCATTAAATGCTGGCACTCACTTCTCTGCTTAATTCCTCCTTCCCACCCTATATGGAATTTTTACAGTGGTCAAAAGGACAATGTCCCCTTTAATTGAAGAACCCCTCAAACCTAATATAATCTTCTCACCATCTTGCCAAACAGAAACCTGAATTATAGGAATGAACAGAAATATGGTTACACACAGTACTACCAATTCTGGGGGCTGGGAACCTGTCATTATGAACACAGAGTCTGATCCCCTTACATAACATAGATATTAATCAGCCTGATTAAGACCATATATCCTCATTGAGAGTAGGCCAGGAAGCTCTTCATGTTTAAAAGAAAGATTTCCTTAATTTGTTTTTTTGTCATCTTCACTTGTTATTTCAAAGGACACTCATTTAAGCTCCTTCTCATGACAAAGTACATCACTAGCTAAAAAAAAAACCCAACCAAAAAACACAGATCTAAAAAAGTTACAAAATATTTAAGGAGATCTACTTTATATTCTGTTGTAAATTCCTTGGCAACCATCACAAGTCATTTCACATCTCTACAGCCTATTCACTCATTGAGGGTACAGTTAGTGATTTCTATTAAATGTGTCAGGATG
The DNA here is from genome assembly GCA_013397565.1 of Ptilonorhynchus violaceus. NCBI lineage: Eukaryota > Metazoa > Chordata > Aves > Passeriformes > Ptilonorhynchidae > Ptilonorhynchus > Ptilonorhynchus violaceus. Next base: position 947,463 of record VZRJ01009813.1, on the reverse strand, counting down.
CCACAATTGCACTGTTCTTCCAAAAGAAAAGCACAGAAAACAGCCCCTACAGGTTAATCAATTACTTTAGTGTTAACTTCAAGAAAGGAAACATTGGGCACATGGAGATATTAAAACAAATATGTATTTTAAATGATCTGACATAAGCTAGGGCCAAAAAAAATTAAACATCTCTGGCATGTGTTGAACAAGGAGTAACACGAGGCAATACTGTATGTTCCAGCAAACATATGTTCTCTGATGATGAAATAATTATGTTCATGTCTACACAACACATGCCTGACTATCCTTGAACTGAAAAAGCAATGCTTTAGAAACAAGGAGATGTAAGAGCTGACAGTTCTGTGTGCTCCAGCTGAAGTCACTGAAAGAGTGGTGTGCTGGGAAGAGAGGCACCAAAACACAGTGGCTCACAAAAGGACACCTTGAGCAGAGCAATAACTGGTGGGAAATTATAGACCCACTGCATGTTTTCATATGATGCATTTTGAAGCTCACGTGTGTGCACTACACGAACAACAACATATCTGGAGGCAGTGCCAGGACTCGTGGAGTTCAGAGAAAAGTCAAACTCGGATGAGACAGGTGTAGGTTTACAAACGTGCTTTAAAAGACAACCAGAACACTGCACTCAGCATGGAAATAAACTTTAACACCTGGACACTGCAACTACTACCCAATGTGACATGGTGCTGTATAGCACCCATTCAGTGTCTGATCACACAGTTCAGCCCTTGAAACCAGGGCCCAGGTCAATAAAATATTAACTGTATGTCACTGGTCATGTACCTGAAGAAAGAGCTCGCACATTTGGGGTTATTTTTGCTCCTCTTCCTCCTTTGCTTTGCTTTTTCCCACCCTTCTGGAGTCAAGAACTTACTGCCTAATAACACTTCAGGTCAGCAATAGACTGGCTTTAATTTATTTTAAGTAACTTTGACAAATCAGTTTCAAGAACTTCCATGGTATCTGCAAAGGCTGGGATAACAACCACCTTAAACTGAATGTTAGGAAAAATTTCTTCATCCAAAGGGTTGCCAAGCCCTGGAACAGGCTCTCCAGGGAAGTGCTGGAATCCATCAAATGGAGTCCATCTCTGGAGGTACTTGAAAGACATGCAGATGTGGCACTTGGGGGCACAGTTTAGTGGTGGAATTGGCAGTGCTTGGCCAGACTCAAAGATCTTAAAGGTCTTTTCCAACCTATATTATACTGTGATTCTAGCAAATTAAAAGTAAAAAGCCTTTTATTAGGCAAAATGAGTATGAACTGACAAGAGCACCTCATCTTCTCCATTTTGGAGTAGTCTAGTTACTGCACAATATGATACAGTAAATTATTCTAGTTGGCTCTACCCTGCTATACTGGACAAATAATCTTTTGGCAGAAGGAGATACATAAAAACCATAACAATAATTATTGTGTACAGATTCTGTCTGGAAAAAGAAATTCTTTCTGATAAATTTAATAAGTTATGAAAAAAGTAATTAGAAATTTCCATAAATAAATGATCAATTTAACATTCATTTGGATTCTAGCTGACAATAACTTCATTTCTCTGAGTGAATTTTTTGTATGATTGAAAATATATCTCCATTAATTTCTCTGTGCCAAGGTCTTTCTCTGTTATTTCTCTCTATTGCAGACCAATTAAGACATGTCAACTGTTTTGCATTTCCTGGGTAACAGGAGTTTCATTTCACTTTATTTTTTAAGGCTATGCAAATTCAAGTGACACAAAATCCACCTGAAAACAGCTCTGAGAGGGGCACAGAGCAAGGAATGAGGGAGCCACAGTCTCACATAAGAGAGCAGCTTTTCCTGCTGCCATGTGACAGTGACTTTCTGAATACTGAATAGTAATTCTTTTAATATCTCCTCCATATAGTGGTGTAGTGTGGGCTCTACAAGAATCACTAGGACCAAGGTATAATGCAAGATCATTACTTGAGATGTTAGAAATTAGCTGAACACTTAATTTCTTTTGTTGTTCTTTTGGTTTAGTAACCTTGAAAAATTTCTTCTATGCAGTAAAAGCTTAATGACAAAATCCAACAAGCCTGGTCTTTATTCCCCTATTTATAGGGGCATCTTGGAGTTTATTTGTTCTCTTATGACACATCACCTGCTCTGGTTAGAAAAGATGTCAGATCCATGTAGAAATTCATGTTTCCTTTCTCCCTTCCAGAGAGGGACCCAAGTGGTCAGCAAAACCATGTTCCTCTGGTTTTACTTTCTTATTTAGCTCATCCAAAATAGGGAGAAGCTGCTTTGTCTCAGTTTTCTGCAGGGTTTTGGAAGAACAGCAGGAAGATTTAAGTTCTCTTGGAAGGGGAAGGAATCACCATACCATCCTCACAAAAGACATTGTATTTTAACAATGGTAATTACCTATCAGAAACATTTAATATTTCTGAACTATTTAAACCATTGTAATTCTTTTTCACAAGCTCAGGGCCCAACAACAAGTCAAGGACCAGGTGTGCTTATTATGCATTTTTATTTTTAGAGCACACGTATATTTAAAACAATATTTTTACAATAATACATCATTTCTGCCCTGATAACACAAAATATTTTCAGGAATTAAGAAATATCTAGCTAAATAATTTGCAAAAAATAATTGTTTATTATAAGCTGCAGCTTCATAACAGCACAACCTTTCTGAGCACTTCTTAAGAGTAGAAATTTGAAGAAGCTACATTTAATCTAACTGTCCTTCCATATACTGCCATGGGGCAAAGGAAGGGTCACAGTACTTAAAAAGAAATCTCTCACACAGAGTGAAGAAACACTTATTGATTGCACAGGCTTGAAATATTCTTTAAAGCCTGATGTCTTCCCCTCTGAGACTGCAAGACACATAGAAATATAAAAATCAAAACAAACACAAAACCAAATTTCCCACTACTTAATAACTCTGCTATTATGGAAGGAAAGCCTCACTCATACAAAATGATCTTCAAAAATGTTACAAAGTCCAAGTCAGTACTGAAGAGTTAATCATGTGTGTGTGGACATGGAATTTAACACAATTCCTGTGTGTTTTGAAAACAATTACAGAACCAGTAGTAGTAGTTACTCTAAATGTGTGCTGAAGTAATAAGAGCCGGAAATTGATGATTTTGCCCTTTTTTGTTTGTTAAATAAATCACAAACAAGCATTATTAGTGACATACTTTGGCACAAAGCAGCTAAATATTTTCCCCTGGAGTATGACATTATTCTAACATAAATAATGAGTCAGGGAGCATACAGAACAGCATCTGAAATAAGTACCCGATATACAAAACTAAGGGCATTGCACAGCATCAGCTATAGACAGAACCTGATGTGTAGCTTAGGAAACACAAAGAAACAAAAACCAAATCAAAGATCTTTGGGGTTTTGTTTGGTTGGTTTGTTGGGGTTTGGGGTTTTTTTTCAGGGTAGAAATAATTGAAAATATTTTATATAATTGCTGCTTTATTTTCAAGTGTAACTAAAGTAGAGAGTTTAAAAGTCATGGCTGAGTAGCCCTCACGAACACAAGCCTGTGCAATTCACGCTCTCAGCGGTGAATTCTACACAAGTTTTACACGGGTGCCATTCAAAAGTGTCTGTCTACTCACCAAGGCAAGTTCCATTTAGGCAAGACAGGACAGCAACACCTTGAGAGCAGAGCTCTCTGACACAGAGAGGGGGAATTTTTCCTCTCTAGTGTAGGACCAGACTAATCTTTGCTCTTTCCAAAACATCCTACTGAATGAGATGAGTGGGAACATCTGAACTGGAAACCCTCCAGTACAAGAGATAGCTGTCAGCATTGCATTCACACATGCTCCAATGAAATCCAGGTTTTTTTCCCAGTCTCCTTCGTACACCGAATATAAATCTGTCTTCCTAGAATTTTGAGGAATGGATGCCCTGAGATTTTTGTTTTCTTTTCTTTACCATTATTAACATTACATTTTATGGCAAGTGCTACTTCTAGGCCATCAGGGAAAATAAGCTGTCTCTTCCAATGCAATAGAAAGGATTGTTTCACTATGGTTTTAACTGCTCTACAAAAGCCACCCAAGATTCATGCACAGCTTTCCACACTAAAATAAAACAAGTGCCTTATTTCTGCCTCCTCTTACATCTCTCTCTCTAGTCATTGCACACAACATGTGCTGCTCCTGGCTGATCACCACTAGCAGCAATTCCCACATGAATCCCTCGATAGGCAATGGCTTTTTTCTCCAGTCTTCACATTATATTGAAATAAAGATTTGGCATAACACATCCAGCACAGTCCATTAAGCATTATTTCTATATGAAATAGAATGTAAACCATCTCCTACCTTTTCAACTAAAAATGTTACTTCAACAGTCTCTACTTACTAATGAATTAGCCAAATAAACCTAAATTGTTTGTAAATTATTTATGGATTTCAATTGCCCAACTCGTGAGAGAGAAATGGATTACTTGAATCAAACAGGGATATCAAATTCTAAGTTAATGATAAACAGGGGATAATATTACTCCCCCTTCCCCCCTAATGCCTTCATTTCCATGAGTTGCAGACAAGCAGAGACATTCTTGTCATGAAAGACAGAAGATCTGAAAATATTTAGTAAGGTATACAAAGAGAGCTGTGCCCAAATCTGCATGTTTGCAGCCATGAGCAGGGGTTTTATTTCATAACATTTGCTAAATGTTACAGTGAAAAAAAAATCATCCTGTTGAGATTTTTTCTTCTTTTTCCCTGATGATTATTTCTCAGCGTGCTCTAAGTTGCATATTCTGTTTAAACCATTCATAGTAGAGATAAATGTGTGGACTCTGAAAGACCCTGTCCATATCCCTTTAAATTTAGTGGAAAGGTTGCTGGAACTGTCGAGGGGGAAAGAAAAAATCATTTGGTTTTACAGCAATGGCTAGTAATCTTTTCTTCATGGATACATCTATAGCCATCCAGGGCCTGATTGCTCTTTCTGTTTTCTCTTTACTGAATTTCATGAGCCATTGATAATACGTGAAGATTACAAAAGCAGTGTATAGCAATTTCAGATGCGATAGTGCAGTATTTCAAACACTGGCATGAGAAATCAAGGGATAGAGTTAAACCATGTTTATTACAAAGAAAGTGACAAATTTTAAGATACCATGTTTCACTTGTGATTTTATGCATTAGTTTGATTGGAAGATGTTCAGCATTGCCTTCCATGCCTCATTTATTCAGCTGCTGATAATATACAGATTCAGCTTGCTAACGCAGCAACAACAGCCTTATCCAGAGAGGACATCAGCATGAGAATTAACCTTGAGTGGCAGAAGCTGATCTGTACTTAGTAACTACTAAATAGTTTGACTTCCTTAGGGAATGCAATTGTCAGGAGATAGACAGGAGGTCTGGGCTAAATTCCCTCAACATCACATCTGAACAAATTACCTGAATGGCAGGGTTATTGTTTGTCTATTTTAGTTGATAACTTGAGAGTTTTTACTGTAGTTCTATATGTATAACCAGCAAATATTTTTAACTCAAAATATAAAATATTACAAGTGATGCAATCTCTTTATATGGCAGAGTATGTTATAAATTCACTTAAATTACAATAATTCATACAGATGGATGGATGGATAGATAGATACATAAAGAGCTGGATGGACGGATAGTTCATCACACAGAAATTTCATAAGGCAGTCCAGATTTATACAAAAACTCTCAAGATGTAGGAAATAGTTCTAAAAAAAAGAAAAAAATCTAATTCCTGCCGACTAAAATAAAGAATGAAAATCCCACCCACTTTCAGTGGGTAGCTCCAAGGTAACTCAGTGAAACTCAGCAGGAAGCATAAAGCAGACAGCCAGAATGTGCCTTGCTTTAAATTTCAGCTGGAAGACACTGAGTGGGAATCTTTTAAGAGACCTAGAAATAAAAAACCTGAAATGAGGATAAATATGCCAGCACTGAGCAACTTCAGTTTCCTGACCAAGAAAAAACAACCCAAATCCAAACAAAGAACGGGAGTGCTGTGTCCAGCTCTGGGCTCCTCAGTCCAAGAAAGACAAGGAGCCACAGGAGAGGGTCCAGCAGAGGCCACAAAGATTATGAGGGGCTGGAACATCCCTCTTAAGACAAGAGACTGCAGGGGCTGGGCCTGTTTAGTCTGGAGCAGGAGCGATACTGAATCAAGTACCTCCTCCTGCCAGCCCAGGTCACAAAATCTTGTGAAAATCCTGTTTGCTCAGTGTTCCTTTTTACCTACTTTTGTTCATTAAATGCTCGCAAATGTCTGTTCTAATATATCACCAACCTGCTAAATAAAAAGCAGTGGTAATCTGAAAGGTAAACATTACTTCCAGATTTACATAGGAGTTCCTAAAGCTACTTGAAAAAAAATAAATTATTCCAAGAGGAAGAGCAAGCTAGTAACACAAACCAAGTAGAACACAGAAAATTAGCAAAATGGACATAAAGTGTGTTTTAGAAGTACAATAGAAAAGCCTAATCTTCTATAAAAAACCCTGCAAAAGAGAATAATGAACTCCTAAACATAAAGTTACCTTTTTTTCTACCACATAATCATGCCTTTTTTTCTTGATTCTGTGTATATAGTGAGATAATATTTTCTCATCCAGTCCTAGAATATCATACTTAAAATAATCAAGGCAAATCACACCATGTGACTTCACAGCTCTACTCTTCAACTTGCAAAAAATATCTCAAAAATCTCCTCAGAATGCATACTATCTAAAGAAATAAATGGGCAATATTAGTCTAGAAGAGTCATCCGGTTCAGTTGGAGGGTCTCAAAGAGACTAAAAAATTATTTAGCCCATCTTAACATATAACCCCTATTACAAAGAAAAAATTCTCCTCATACATTTTTGTCCTTCCTCTCCAATACAGAGCTTAAATAGTAGTTAGGAATGCATGCTAATAACTCTTAAACATTGACCACAACAAAATTTCAAACATTAAATACATGATGAACAGTGAAAGGAACCAAAAAAAGCTGTAGGCACACACTCAGACAACTACTTTGATATTTGACACACATACTCCAAATAAAAACCTATTACATTAGTAGCACACATGGATTTATCCAAACGTTAAAACCACAGCTTTAGGACTGACCTTTAATTTCCTTGAATACATCCCTATTTCTTCAAATTTGCAGTGAAGGTACATCCACAATTGGAGGAAAAAAAAAAAAAAAGAGGAGCTGTTTTGCCATGAGCCCAGGGTAGTTAAATATGCCCAGCACTGGGTGCGACAACAACTCCCCCAGCCCACCTGAAGCTCATTAAACCATTGTGGCCCCTACTACAAAGCAAATGAAGCCCAGGTAGAGCAGCCAGGGAAAGGTTTTTTTCCAAAAAGTTTGATGGTGATGATAGACCAGCAAAGGAACATGTTGCAGTTTGATGCCCTTCAATACCAGAAGGTCTTCTCCCTTTACCGTGAAACTTTTGTTTTTTGGAGTGTCTAATTCTACATTTTATTTTATGCACTGGTAAAATGGGGAGATAACATAGGAACTGCTCAGCTGGCAAGAGAAAATTCATAATACTCTCTGCTTTACCTTAACCAATTGATTTTGACACCGGGAATTCTTTGCAGCCATGCTGTCTCTAACCTTTGGAAATAGCAAAACAATTAAAAATTTAGCTAATTACTCAGAATATAGTTAAAACTGTTGTCCAGACCTTATGAGAAGAATAAACACACACTACTGTATCACTGAATTCTGAAGCAAAAAAGAAAATGTTTATAAAACCAACATGTGACATGGGAGTCCATTCTAAATTTTGGTGTTAAAAGATCAAGGATGAAAATGATACCCGACAATGAGTTAGAATAATTTCTTAGTTAACAATAGCAAGTTATTAATATTCATTTGTAGGCAGATAGAATTAGTTAGTTAGAAATTTGTATACTGTGAGCTTGTCTACAATAAGTTCTCTTTGAGTAACAGGGCTTTTATTTCCCAGAAAGTATTGCTTCTCTTCCATTAAAAGAGGAAGAGGAAAGCTTACAAGTAATGTAGTTAAACGGAAACTATGACTCTTTTTGTCTCTTGAATGCCAATAAAGTGATCACCACTTCATGAACTGAAACCTACCTTCACTTTCAGCCTATTGATGAGATTGTGCTAAACTTTTATGTAAGTATTTACTAGAAGAATGCCAGGTAAAGGCTGTTTATTTATTTAGAGAAACACACAAAAAGCATCTAAACTATTCCAACAAGTGGAAGAGATGGTGGAAGAGATACAGGAATATTTATAAAAGAAAAGAACAACACAATAATGAAAATTTGTGAAAAGGGAAGCAAATACTAAAGCTTTCCCAGGAAACAGTTCTTTGAAATGAGTTAATGATCAGCTGAAATGACCAGTAAAAAGGTCTTCTAAGCTTTTACATTGTAAAAGTCAGGTGTGAAAAGTCCTGAAATACAATGTCGTAAAAATGGAGGACTATACACAAAAGACTGCTGGCTGTATTATTGTGCTAGAAAACAGAAGTCAAGCATGGGAAATTCACTTCGTATGTGAATAAGAGCAGGGAAAACACCTCTGAAACTCGTGGTATTTATCACCAGTACCAACAGAAAAGGCACAACGTGCTACACCATGCTGCACTATCATGAGGGTGTGCTTCAGGCACCTGTGCAAAAGTGTATTTTGAGAGCTAAAAATTAACTCGGTCAATAACTCCTTAGCAAATGAACTTGCCCATTAATACCATTTTTAAAAAATATATACTTCATAAAGCTGTGTTATGGAATAAAAATTAAATTAATGTATTTCACATTAAAATAATTTCCCTTTTCTATGAGACATGATCAATCTACTTGTACAGAACAGTCCATGTTTGCTTTCAACCACTGACTGAAGGAGTAACATTCTTAGGTAAATAATATTAACTCATAAAAAAGTCTTTAACTAATTTTTCACTCATCTTTTGAAATCTGATATTTTATGGAGCTTTAGTTTTGTTCACCAACATATTTAGTAGATAAAACCTCTCTTGTGGTAATAGCTTTTCTTCTTTCCATGTAATTTCTATTGTTTGAAATGTTAAGGAGCCTGAAATGCATAAAACATGGAAACAAAACACCATTAAACACTGCATAATGTGACAGGGGAAAAGGATCGCAGAAAATTGTTACTACTTGAAATAAACTCCATTAATAAGCACTTAATTTCTTTATTTAGAAAAAAAAAATTCTCTAGACAGTAAAAGAATAGCATTTTTCATGCTGTTAACTGTGGAAGCTCCAAACTCCTAAGAGTTTTGAGCCACACAATTGCTATTTTCTTCTCTCATGTCTCTGAAGCTTCTCTTTGGCACAAACACTGAGGAACAAACTATAAAGGCATTACCAGTCTTTGTGACAGACTTTTTCCTCTTTCTTGTTATTGAAGAAGATAAGGTTTATTTTACTGTCTGAAGATCAAAAAATGAGGAAACATTTTGATAGCTGAGGAAAACAAGTTTTGATACTGTATAGGCAGCATTGAAGTCACACTCTGAACTGACAGAAACTCCTTTGCACTTGACAGTTTTCATCACATTAGGGAAAAGAATCTCTCAGCAGTTTCAGATCTAGATTTTGATCTCACTTATATTGCTGGAAACTCAGAGTAATTCCAGTGAAGTGTTTAATCCTGCCAGAACATCTTTATAGTAATGCTATAATCCATATTTATTTTGGCCCAAATCGTTCCACCCACTTTTGCAGCTGCCTACCAAGGGATTGCTGAAAGCACAGGAATAACCAAGAGTTCAGAGATGTTTTTTTAAGTGAAAGAAAAAGGTGACACCAAACTGAAGGGGAGCAGTGGGGAGAGGGGGACAGATGGACACAATGGGACACAGACAGAGAAGAACTAAAATATCCCTACAGCACCCCCTTGAAAATAAGCAACCACCAAAAAATATCATCAGCTTTGCCATCTGGCAAACCAGAACAGCTTCCCTCCAAAGTTGGCCAGCTGCCTTCATTTTAAGGTCAGGTGCTGGTCAACATTTTAAAAAAATCATCTCTCTCCCAGATTAATCAAGGGCTGCTTCTTAGAATACCTTTCCTGAGAATCAATGTGAAATATTAAAAGAAATCTCATATAATGCAGCATATTCTGACATTTGCTACAGCACTTGGGGGAAGATGACAGAGAGAAGAAAAATATGGTTTTAATCCCACATTTTTCCTGTTAAAAGGGAGATTACTTAAATTATGATTTAAATTATGATTTTATTAATCTGTCTTCGTAGCAATGAATATTACAGGAAGAAGAGCGATTTTTACTTCCATTTATACTATGACCTATATTGCTTACACATGCACATTTTTTAAGAAATAGAACATCATAGTAACTGGAGACAGAGGCCTATTTGCATATTAAATACATATTATTTCATTGGCTTTGAAGGTAAGAAGATTTTTCTTACCCATATTGGAAGCATAGAAGTGAGGAGAATAGTTATGTAAAATATTAATGGCTGATCAGAGCTTTGTTCTGGACTTAAGACTCTCCTGAAGCTTGTGCCAGGTACTTGGTTTTCTTTTTACATGTCCCTGTTTTCTATACAAAAAACACTGGCACCAACAGCTCTTTTTCAGATGGATTTTTCTTCCTTGGGTATGTGGAGGAAGGTGCAGTCACTCAATAGGTCTGCCTGCCAATTGCACACCCTTTTTCTCTCCTCTCATTCCCACCAGCAGGACCAACTTTTAATTTTGATGATTGGTTAGGGTGGCAGCACACCTCTGAAATACAGCCAGAAATCCATTTTCTGGTATGGGTATGGTCCTACAGACGCAAAAGCAGAAAGCGAGGTTCTGGCAGAAACAACAAGCACTTGGGAGATGCAGAGGCAAAAACGATGCTTTTTTCAGGTGTCAGACACCTTAGAAGTCCTTTTTTTTTGTTGTTTGGCAGTTACCTGGAGGACAATATAAGGAACGTGGGTTTTGTCAATCAGCTTTTATATCTTCATGTAGAAGTCCTGAAGTAAAAACAACTAAGTTTCTGATTGAAGTCCTTTCCTGTGAAAGGGAATTACCTAAATTGAAGAAGAGAGAAGTGAAATAGAAACTTGTAGTCATCACACATCCTCATGAGTCCTCCATGATTTTACAGGGATCAACAGGAAGAGGAAGAAATAGAAATAAATTGGTACAGACCAATAACCAAGATACTCCAAGGAACCACTGCCTTTCCCAAGGAATTCCCCTCTCCCCTTTCTTCATCTTTCCCTACCTTCAAGCTCCGGTACCCTTGTTGATTCAGAGTTTTGAGATTCTGCCAACGAGAATTTTATCAGTCTTAAGCATTTAATTGATTTTTGCCCTCAATATCACGTAGCACCCTCCCCACACGAGGGGAATTAAGAACTGCCAATTCCACACACTGTTCTACTTATCTATTATAGTCCTTGCTCCTCTTCTTCATTCTTTTCACAGAATGCATTTATTACTCTGCTCAACACACAAAGCCTTTTCCCAGCTACATCAGAGAAAGCTAACAGAACAAATACTGTTTAAGTCCCCCAAAGTCTTGTAAAACTGTAGGAGTAATGGTGAGTCTCATTACAGGAAGATGAAAGAAGGAAGAACTAAAGGCTTGAACAATCACTATCTTGAGGCCGAACTATTCTGCTAAGCCTTAGGTCCTTAATGAATGTGAGGAAATAAATTCATTCTGATACTAACATTTATCATTCTGTATGAGATTTTAAGCCATTTTAGAATAAAAGCATGATCTCAATGCATGACAGGATTGTGACAGGTTTCTGTCCTCTCTTACGAGCCAGAATGTCACTGTAAATTGCTACTCATAAAAAGTGTACAATCTTAATGCTCTATCAAAAAGAAGGTATTGGAAATTGAAATTCAGAATAATTTGATATACACCAAAAGAGTCTTTGTTTATGGAATGCCTTATCAAAAATCTAGTGTATGCACAGGTTTATTTCCCATAAAGTTCATAAAGAAAACACACCTGGTTCCCTAACAAGCCTTAAATCTTGTTTCCACTGATGTGTTGCTATCAGATTAAAACCTGTGAAGTATAAAGCAAAAAAATATGAATATTTAAACTCCCCCAGAACTCAGGAGTACTTTGCATAAGAAAGTAACCACACTAAATTAGAAGTGCTTTTCATTTCAATGGACTGCACTGCAGCATGTTCTCAGGCAGAGAGATTGAAGAACTCTGAAGTACTGTCCGGGAAAAATGAAGAGTCCAGTTCACTGATATACTTTAATTAGAATCTAAATTTTCCTCTCAGTGGAAGCCTTTGAACAACTCAATTAAATTCATCCTGATTTGACACCCCGAGCTGTGTGTTGATTCTTTTCAAACCATAGAAGCTAGGACAGAACTTACTGTACAACAGACATGTACATTCCTTTTTAGAAGGGTGGAAAGATCACTTGGAAATAAGATGAGGCTGTATGCTCAGACTGAGGTTTTGCCACAGGCATTCTGTGCTCTTTGGAGCTTTTAAGCAGTTTATTTTTATGGCAGACACATGGCAAATAGCACTTTGCTGATTTAATTAATCCCATAAATAACCTTTGCAAAGCTGAACAGTGAGGTGACAAGAAGTGGCATTAATCACATATCTTTGTTTAAATAGTTACAAAAGTTTTTTGAGCCAGATTTTTGGTTTTGAACTTAATATGTAACTAACAAGGATTTTTAGATACCCATTAATCGGATAATTGACTTACCTACCACATAGAAAACAGACGCTAAACACAGTTTAATCTAATGTATTTAAAATGTAATATTCAGAATAAAAAAAGAGAACAGTACCTTATTTTTGGGCATAGAGATATGTCATGGCAGTATCTAAGTATCTTGAAAAAGAAGGAAAAAATACATTCAAAATAAGTCTTAAGCCTCACAATAATAGCAATAATAAATAAATATTTAACAGAAATATTATGATGCTTTTACACCAATTGAGAAATAACTTTACAGGAATCAAGTAATGTAATTTTCAGAGCCAGTTCAACAGTTCTCAATAATGTAAGCAAAACTGAATTTTGCCAATTCAAAAATGAGAACCAGTGAGAAAACAAGATATAATCACACTATTATATCTATCTGTGTCTATCCCAGAAAAGACAAAATAAGCAAAGCTAAGCAGAGTGCCTTGGTTAATGAGAGAGGAGGCAACTGCTCATAATCAAAAAAAAAATTGATCATGAGAGAATTTTCTCTCTTTGTAGTGCCTAGAAAAGTCTCTGTTTATTCCTATGATGTTACAGAATCACAGAATTAACTAGGCTGGAAAAGACCTTTGAGATCATCAAGTCCAACCTATGACTTAACACCACCTTATCAACTAAACCATAGCACTGGGTGCCACATCCAGTCTTTTTTTTAAACACCTTCAGGGATGGTAACTCCACCACCTCCCTGGGCAGCCCATTCCAGTGCCCAATCACTCTTTCTGTGAAGAATTTTTTCCTAATGTCCAGCCTAAACTTCCCCTGGCACAGCTTAAGGCTGTGTCCTCTTGTTCGGTCAGTGGGAGAAGAGACCAACGCCCACCTGGCTGCACCCTCCTGTCAGGGAATTGTAGGGAGTGATAAGGTCTCCCCTGAGCCTCCTTTTCTCCAGGCTAAACAACTCCAGCTCCCTGAGTTCCTCAAAGGGCATGTGTATCAGACCCTTCACCAGCCTTGTTGCCCTTCTCTGGACACGTTCGAGCATCTCAACGTCCTTCCTGAACCAAGGTAAACCAAGGGGCCCAGAACTGGACACAGCACTCAAGGTGCTGCCTCACCAGTGCCGAGTGCAGGGGGACAATCGCTTCCCTGCTCCTGCTGGCTAC
>VZRJ01009813.1:835898-932993 GCA_013397565.1 Ptilonorhynchus violaceus | reverse complement strand
ATGATGGAGAGCGGCTTCGCAAGCTCATCTGCCAGCTCCCTCATCACCCTAGGATGGATCCCATCTGGTCCCATAGGTTTGTGAGTATCTAAGTGGCTCAGCAGGTCTCTGACTGCTCCTTCCTGGATAACAGGGGGGCTATTCTGCTTCCCTGACCCCATCTACCAGCCCAGGAGGACAGCTGTCCTCAGGACAACGTGTCTTTCTGCTGAAAATTGAGGCAGATAAGGTGTTAAGTATCTCCGCCTTTTCCTCATCTTTAGTTACTAAATTCCCTCCCACATCCAGTAAAGAATGGGGGTTGTCCTTGCCCTTCCCTTTGCCATTAATGTATTTATAAAAATATTTTTTATTATTCTTCACTGCAGTGGCCAGATTGAGTTCTAATGGGGCATTTGCCTCTCTAATTGTTTTCCTACATGACCTATCAACTCCCGTAAACATTTCCTGCATATAAAGCAAAAGAAAAGCAATTATTTCATTTGAGATCTTAATATACACTACTTACCTTTTTAATACATCCCCTCATTTTTCTTTTGCATGCACAATATTTTTCCATTTTAAGACTGATCTTGAATGTTGAACTCTTGGTAATGAAGCTACTCAAAATGCACATGTTTTGACATAGTATAAAAATATAGCAGGGAAAAAGAAATTATTGAGTCTAGAGTCTACTGAACTGAGCTCTCCGCTTCAGAATATAGATTGGAAGAATGCAATGGGGACATTTCATCATTTTAGTAAATGATAGTAGATGGGTGTTTACTTCAGTGTGTATCCCCCTTAAAGAGGTCAATGTTGGTTGCTGTAGATGTGGTTAAATTCAGGAATAACAGGCATCTTGAGGCATACTGTATCAGCGAGTAGTTTTAAAGCAGTTTCATTGCCAAAGTCTTGCAGAAAAATGGAAAGCAGCTGATAGTTTGATACTATACATCCTGCTCCTCATCTGTAAGTGGTTTACTTTACACACAGGCCTTTCCAAGGTTCCGTAGCATTCAACCATTCAAATGTTGATCTTTAACACAGTAAACTATTGGATTTATTATTGAAAGATGTCTTTAAAACATTTTGAAATAACAGACTTTTATTTTGTAGGTGTCACCACTTCAGGCAGAAGGACCAAATTCTACTTTCAATTACCTGAGAAGGAGTTGAACAGGAATTTGGACCAGCAAAGCACAGCTGAATTAGGACAGGTTCAAAGGGATATGAAATAGTAATTCTAGCTGATGTAGGTGTAGTTGTCATACTTCAGAAGAAACCATCTAAGACTACATAGAGGAAAAGCTGCACTCACTTGGTTCCAAACCTAAGCCCATGGGTGAAACAATCCCAGGAGATGAAAACAGGCTTTAAAAGAAGAGTTCCTTTCTCTTCCCTGAAATACATATGCTATCTGTTTCTGGTAGCTGTAGCACTTGGAGGAGCACACAGCAGATTCACTAAACTGGCTGTTAACAGGCAGAAAAACCTGTTGAACAGAAAACATTTCGCCTCACGGTTCTCTAGACTTTGAAGCAGGAGCTGCCTCACCACACTGAACAGGGCTCCCATGCCTCATGCTTCCTCTGAAACTGTTTGGTGGATTAGATCAAAGCATTTCTAGCATAAAGACTTAACTTACCTGCAGTTTGTAAGTGCAAATAGACAAGTCCTTGGATATCTAGTGTACCAAAGTACAGACGACTGGACAGTGCTTAACAGATACCAACAACATTCCAGCATCAGAGTAAAATAAAAATTTTGCTACTTTAACATTCACAAATATTACAACTTTTCAGTACTCCCATTACGCCTTCTCACTCTTTAGTATTCTTACAGACACTACTTTTTTTAGAAAACAATTTAAAAAGTGAAACAAAGATGTGCTATATGGGAGGTAAAGATGTCTGGAGTTTGCTCTCCTATGACTATGTTCAATTAAAGAACACAGCAAGAAACCACAAAAATACCCCAAGGAAATTAGACAGATTGACTTAGATCTGAATTATTTATAAATATTTCTAAATTGGAATCTTTTCAATAATACTTTTCCTTGATTAGTGAAAAAATAATTACTCGATGCGTTTATGGACCTGAGCTTGCATGCAGAGGTCAGTGCAATATTTAAAGAAAACTGTGGCCTAATTGCTTTTGAGAAGTCGTCATTGGGCAATTTAATCTTACTGATACACATCTTAGAAATCTGTCATTGTGCCTCTGCACTTTATTACACTCAGGAGGCAAAATTGTTTAAAAAGCGCCATCCAGCCCATGCTCGGTGTGTGAAGTGACATCATTAGGTTTTTACACCCATTCGCCCGGGCAGAAAGGACTACAAGGGTTCCAAAGGAATGGAAAAAGTCCATCTCTGAGTTTTGTATGCAGCGACTTGGGAATATAAGGAGCTGGGAAGTCCCAGCTTTCCTACCTTAAGGGGAAGAACTCTACAGCATTTGGGTAGAGAACATCTGCTCCCCAGTACAGATTTCCGGGGAGAGATGATGCCTGTAACTCCACATTAGGACTGCCTCATTTACTGCACCACTCCCACCTATACTGGGACTGCATTGACTCTACTATTCCCGAAAAAAAATTATGTATCATCAAGGTTAAATGTTCAATAGATTTCATGACATTAGCTAAAAATGCTTGAGAAAAAACAAATACAGATGTAAATAGTTTCAAATATTGAGTCTGATCTTCCATTACATCTTTTACCATTTACACTTTAGAAGAATGGTATCAGAACAAAACAGACCCTCTGGAAGTAAACATGCTGTATTATTCACCCTTTGCAAGGTTCTAAGGTATCAGAGACTCTATCTCACAGACCTCAGAAGTCCATAAAAGAGGCATCACAAGACATTTTAAACTAAAAACCAGAGTACTTATCTTCTGGCATTTCAGCTTTAAGAAATTTTTCACAAGGAGAGAAGAAAAGAAAAAATGTCAGTGTACTCCAAGAGAGCTAACAGGCACTTGTGAAGCAGATGATCTTCTTGAAACGAAGTCCCCATCCAAAAGATACTTACAAGTATAATCTTAGTATTCTTAGTCCTTATGAATAGGAGTTTTTTTTTTGTAAATTTGTCTTTCCTCTTAGAAGAAAGCACTTAACTAACTTGAAAGTAAAAGTAGATAAAAAGCTTAGAAAACTGAAAAGTCCTGATTTTCCAAAATGTGAGACACTAAGAGGAAAAAATACCCAGAAAGTTGTTCATATCTGTGCACATATCTGTCTATATATAGGTACACACACAAATAGCTACTGTTAAATTACAGATTGCATAGAGATTTGATTAGGTTTTCAAATTCAAAATTTGAAGAACACCTCCTACTCAATTTTCCCAAATGATATTTCTTGATACTTAGCTGATGTGATTTATTTTTAAAACTGTTAATCGTCTTGCTTCTATTTTTCTGTGTATCACAGGACAGGAACAAAACACCATGGATAGCTTTGGCAGAACACTGAAAATAGAGAAAGGAAAAGCTACTGAAAGACATCTGAATGATTAATCCTATCCTTTTGTGATAACACTTGAAATTTTCAACACTATGTTCTTTTCCTTAATTTCCCTTTTTAATTTCACACACAGACAAAATATTATTTGGCATGTGAATAGCCCCCTCTAGTTCTGAATTCATACACTGGAGAGATGAACAGATAAATTCCCATCTCTCCTGCTCTTGGTGCTTGGCTGGGGGCAGTTTTCAATAGCAGGTTAGAAGGCAACAGTGCATCAGTCCATAAAGTAGGAGTTACAATCTCCAAATAAAAGTATAAATCTTCCTTCTTGCATTAGCACTGTTTTCAAGTTTCCAACAAATCAATAAGTCTTTTATTTTGCTATTTTAAAAAAAAAAAAAAACAACTAATCACAAGGGGACTTTGCAAAAAAATTAAAATTTAAAGAGCAGGAAGAAACTC
This sequence comes from Ptilonorhynchus violaceus, assembly GCA_013397565.1. Taxonomy (NCBI): domain Eukaryota; kingdom Metazoa; phylum Chordata; class Aves; order Passeriformes; family Ptilonorhynchidae; genus Ptilonorhynchus; species Ptilonorhynchus violaceus. The sequence goes on along the minus strand of VZRJ01009813.1, from coordinate 929,077 downwards.
CCTTACACCTGAGTTTATAAAAGTTATGACTCTTCTATGGGGTGTGAGAGGACTCTTGTTCAAATTCACCTTATATCCAATGTCCCCACGATGAACTTCATTCTTCCTTTCACATGACAGCAAGAATGTTGTTACCATGCTGCAGCAGATCTCCCAAAGCCAGTCCTCTTCACACTGTTCAATTTTACATGAAACACTGAAATATTCATTGGAACAAATAGAGAGCGTTGAAAACGAGTCTATAGCTTTGGGGTTAGGGCACTCAGCTGACAGGGGCAACACCTGAGTGCCAATGCCTTTTCCAATGAATATTTAAATATTTATACAAAATTGAACAGCTGCAAAGAGAGAGAAAGAGAGAGAGAGAGTGAAAGAGAGAGAGAAAGAGAGAGAAAGAGAGAGAAAGAGAGAGAAAGAGAGAGAAAGAGAGAGAAAGAGAGAGAAAGAGAGAGAAAGAGAGAGAGAAAGAGAGAGAGAAAGAGAGAGAGAAAGAGAGAGAGAAAGAGAGAGAGAAAGAGAGAGAGAAATCTCCTGCCAAATGGGTTAGAACACCTTCCAGAGATTATTTGAGGTAAATTATTCTAGAAAAAGCACTAGGGCTGTTCAGCCAAATCCAGCAGCTGAAGGAATTTTGTTCAGCGAAGAAGCACAGTAAAGCTAATCCTGGAATTTATAAAATACTATTATGATAATGATAACGGTTACAATGCTGATTAAAGATTTTGGTTTTAATGCCATTCTATTATTTCTCTCCTATACAAGCTGGGATAAGCCTTTTTCTTTAACCATAAACCTGAATTTCTATATGTAAACTGTTCAATGTTATGAAAAACTTTAAAAAAAAACAGTGACTGAATTTTCATTTTACCTATTTATCTACTCTTTCCTTTTACTATTACAGTAATTCATAATGCTTCAAGAGATAGGGATTAATCTTTCCTCATTTTCATTACTGTTTATTTAATTATCTAATTTTAAGTCTTTTTTGCCAAAATAACAAGTCTCCTTTTCCTTGAAACCCATGATCATGTATAAATAAAATCACATTGAGCTTTTGACCAGTGCTTGAAAGTCTTTTGCACCCAAATCAATATTCTGACAAATAAAGGTCAGGTGTGTCAGACATGAAATAATTTCTGTAAAATGCTTTTGCAGTTGTTGACAGCTTCAGTTATCTACATTTTTTGCAGGTCCAAGTGAATTTAACAACATTTTCAGGAAAGTCCAAGAGGTTGTGTTCAGTTTCTCTGGATGTAGAATCATCCACAGACAAAAAAAGGTAACAAAAGCTATTTCCCAGAACTCAGGAGACAGTTTAGGGATCTCATCCCTAATTAATTCACTTAATCCCTTCTTGAACCTACTGATACTTTTGATCTGCACAGTGCCAGGTTGCAAAGACATCACAATACAATTGAATTCAGTGCCTGGAATTTTGCTGGCATCTTTTTGTTTCATAGGCCATGATCTCCCAACACAAACTCTGTATGTAAGATAAATCACTTTGAAAGAGTATCTTTGTAGAATATTCCTTCAGCAATCCTGCTTCTGTTTTCTAATGCTAAAATCAATATTTAACCTACCCACAAAAGCTAAAATAATGCATAATATTAAAATTCTCTCATTTGCCACCAAGATCTGAGGGAAGTAATTGAAAAACTAAAACTAGCTGAAACAAGTTTGGGAAGATGAAATACAAATGAGTGTAGCACAGCTTTAAACTAATTGAAGTAAAGTGTGCATTTACAGCATTGAAAATGGATGGCAGCATATACTTTACAGTTTACTGAGCCCTATCGATAAAAGCATCAACATTTTTCACCCAGACAAGGTTTCATGTTGCTGTTAAACAGCTGGCTAAACACACTCCATCTTCCTCCCCAGGATGCAGTCACAGCCATCAGTACAATTCCAAAGAGACATCTTTCCCTAAATGCCGACCCTGCGCGATAGAGAACCTGTCCACTTGTTTGTTTTTCCATTTAAAGCAAGCAGCAAAAGTCTCGTGTCTTTGCAGCGAACACGCTGTAAACAATTTGTCAGCTCTTGCAATTTAACTCACTCTGTGGACCTTTCACCGTGCACTTGGTGGAGCAGCACGTTCTGATCAATCCATCAACATCCACCACGTTTCGATAGTGAGGAAAGCCATTTAGGAAAGCTAGATCCCACAAAGCTTTGCTAACTCTCCTTGGCTAAAATGAACATTGAAATTGCAAACATCTTTTTCATGTGTAACTCTTTTTCCTCCCCAGACTCCACCACAAACTTAGTTTTACTCATACACACCCACTCACACCCCTTTTTACCCCTTTTGTTTCTAATTGCTTTCCATGGGTAAAGCTGTGAAACTTTCTACAGCTGCAGGAGATTTCAGGATGGCTTCTCTGCACAACTGCAGACAGAGGTTACCTTTTTGTTGGTACCCAGTTCCTGACAAGCTGATTCAGAAGCAGCTGCTATGTTGAAGCATTTTCCTTGCTGTTTTCCACTGATGAATTAACCCACACTGCACAGAAGAAGTCTGAGGACTACTGAACTTGACAAAAGCATAAGACATGAGAAAGATGTTTTCCAAGAAAGATTCAAGAGAATTTTGTGACCAGTCTCAGATCAAACAGTCAGTCAGTCCTACAGTCTTGGTGTAAATGAGTTCTCTATCAGATCAGGAGAAAAGTTCTTTTAGGGTAGTTTCTTTGGGTACTCTGCTACCTATAATGAAAAGGTTATGGATAAAAATATTGATATTGTATAAAAAAAGGCCATCGGACACTGGAAGATTGGAACCAAAATGCCTCAAAAAGCCCAACCCAAACATCTGAGACAGAATGGCCCATCTGGTTCTCAGCCAGAGTCAAACAAAAGTAGCACAAGGACCAACCATTAGAGACAAGACAATCAGTGCTATCCAGCAAAAGGTTCGAGACATGCAATTGATTTCCAATTGTTTGCAGGTACAAACAACAGAGAAATTGGCACCACCTGCTCAGATAAATCACCGACTGCAGCAACTCATTCTGCACTGCAGAATGCTGGTGCAGCTCTAAAGTGCTATCAAATCCCACACATTCCCAAACCTCTGCTAGCCCTGATTAGTGACTAGAAAATTCACAGGCTGCAGATGATAAATAGGAAAGAGAAAGGATGTGCAGAAGAAAATTATCGTTATTAGAGGATATGCAAATACTGTAACGAGGTGAACTCAGTGGAGCCAACACAATTTAATAGTTCAGGGGGAAAGGCCACTTGTCAATGGGTTAGTAGACAAACCTTCAAATCCATTGCTAAATGTCACTAAGGGTGAAGAACTGAAAAAATTCAGAGTTTGACAGTGTCTTCTGATGAACAGCCAACTAACCAAAAAGTAAAGCTAACCCAAAATGTGTGACATCTTTGACTTTTTTTTATTTCTTTTGTAGCAAAGTCTGAAAGCTTTTTGAGCAAGAGCTGCTAAAAGTTGGGAATTCTGTTCTGGAAGTCTGTATTGGGTTTCCATGGCAAGGTTTTGGTAGCAGAGGGGGCTGCAGGGGTGGCTTCCGTGAGAAGCAGCGGGAAGCTTCCCCTATATCCACACAGAAGCAGCCTGTTCCCAAAGGACTGTACCCCATTGAATAACCAGCATTAGCCATTAGAAAAGACAAATATTTACTTATTCCTGCATCCTCAAAAAAAAAAAAAAAAAGCTAAGAGAAACATTGCAGTCCCTCAAAGGAGAAAAGAGTTTATTACACAAAAGCATTTTTATGCTGCTGAGAATACTGCTATGCAAACAGAAGCATCTTCCCAATGTAAGAAAGCACAATCCACAGATAGTGCCCATGAAAATGACTAATGCAGTTATATTTTTAAATAAATATATCAGTACATTTGTATCAGTGGCTGATGCACCACTGTTTCCTTAAATGCATAGAAACCTCTTGCTTCAGAGAGTGGTTTTGGAGTTCTGTTCTTTAATATTCTTGAAGAATTTGTTCTGTAATTACACCGAAGGTTGCGTAGCTGTTGGAAAGGATTTGTCCCTTGGGTATATGAAATATGATAAACCAACATGTACTGGCCATCAGTCCTTGGTCCAGAGATCTTGGGAACATACAGCAATCAATTCAAAACACAGTATGTTTTTCTTAAAGGAAAAACACCTTAAAGTGAAGTATTTCCTAAAACTGAGCTTTTGTATATATGGCGACTGACACTGAGCCACAGTAGTTCACAAAATTCATCTTCCAAAACAGCTGCCAAAATCATTTGGCCATCTTTCATACAACTCGCACAAAGAAAGAGGCGAAAGTCATGCATACGATTTTACATGTTTCTTTTAAATTATTATCTTTAGGAAATTTAGAATCCAGCAGAAAAAAAAAAAATCTATAAAATATTTGGGTTGTTTTTTCGGATGGAAGTGTAGAAAGAACTGTTATTTAGTGTTATTAAGCTCTACTAATACGTTCATTATAATTGTAAAAAGTCAAACTTATGTCATTTTTCAAATACTGAGAGAACTATCATGCTGATGCTCTTCATTTGCAGTTGAAAAGCAGTTGTTGTTTCCTTAGTAAGAACAGGAAAATTGTATCTGGCAAAACATTTCCGCTCCCTCAACAGAGCAGTGGATCCTTCCCACCAGTGTAAAACAGAATGAGATATCCCATTAGCATGGGCACAGCAGCCATGCATCATCACTTGGAGTTCATGGACAAAGGGAAACCTTCCCTGTGTGCAATTTAATAAGTGACATAACCTAATATGTGCCTTTAGCAATTGCCCAATTCAGTTTTGTGAAGAACTTCCTGGTAGCTTGAACAAGGACAGAAAAGGAAAATATATCAAATACTGAAATGTAAAAAGATAATAAGAAAGAAAATGCAGTAATGTAATGGAGAAAATGCATAATCACCACAAAATTAGTAAAACTGAGACATAGCAGCACCAAGCTAAACCAAAATTGTGAAAGTTGAAAATTGTGTTCAGTGCAATGTTGGTGACATTTCTTAAATTGTCTTCATTTATTCATTTTCCCCAGCAGCTAATCCATTTGCATGGTGCAGTAATTTCTTAACAGTCAAGATTTTAAAGTTTTAGGTTTGAAAGCAAAATCTACAATTACTAAACACAGAGACAAAAACAATTAATAGAGCAACTTCGTATTTTGCATGTTTTGACTGAGTGATTCCCCTCACCAGCTGCATTTTCAAACCTGGCAATGAATTTTTCTAATGATGTTAAATTGTTTCTCTGTCACAGAGATATGGAACATTGCCCTTTTTTTCCCACTTGATCCTAAGGAAATGTGGATTATAACTTCACACTGGTTATCTCCTCCAATAGCTTTGGAACACATTCCTCAATTTTAACAAAGTTTGACAGAGGGATATGGCCTCAGAGATATTATGTTCCCACAGGTTTTGTGACACTAAACAGATGGGAAGAGGAGAGAGATCTTTGTGTTATCACATTACATATTCCACTGAGAGAAAAGCTTCAGAACATACTTCTGCTTTTTTAAAACTCCAAGTATTTCCAGGAAAGAGAACTTATGCCCTATCCAGAGAAAAAACTTGAGACAAAGCATGTCAGCAGAGATAAAACACACGTACACAGGCAATCAACTTCCTAATTTTGGTATTTATGAAGCTAACTTGTTATGAAGGAGAGCCACATCATGTTTATTTGTTATCTCCTGCCTGGTTTGGGAGATTTCCACAACCAGAGTTGGAGGGAACCAACTTTCCAAATAAACTTCTTTTCCCTTCTGAGTAAGCTGCATCTGCTCCACTTTTTCTAACTTGTCCCAAGTATACAAAGACACAAAATCCCCTTCTCCTCCTCATTGATCTTTGCTACCTCTTTCTTGTCGACTGTAATGTCAAAGCAGGCCAACTAAAAATAACCGAACACTTTTAAAATTAAAAGATCTGCTCTTAAAAGAGAACTGAAAGCTGCATTTACAATAAGCACCGATAGTCTTAAGTTCAAACATATTCAAATTAGAGGAAATCGTTTTCTTGCATAGCCAGATAGTATTAAGATAAGCTATTATCTGGATTTTCTCTTTAGGCAAGATTAGAAGGGAGCAACACCTAGGCTGATAAGTGATTTTGTCTAAGCAGACAAATAATATAAAATGTTTCAGGGAAGATCAGGCAGAGAAGTCTGTGTAGAATTTGATTCTATTGAGCTAGACTAAGAAATTTCAATATTGCTAAAGACTTTCATATTGAATACAGGGGCATTATTCTCATAACCTTCTGAGCATCTCCTTGTCTCTGAATATTAGGCCTTTCCTCAAACTTCAATTGTTCTCTCTGCCCCCAAAGCTTTGGGAAAAACTTCCAATGTTCTTCAAATCCAATTTCATTTTCTCTTAGATGTTGTGTTGAAACGTATTTTATCCCTGAATCGTCTGTTAGGAAAAAGCTTGAACTGTGTTTTCTTTCTTGTCTTTTCAGTCAAATGAGACATTAAAATGACTGACTCCAGAATAAAGATGGTGAAAAAATGTCTCATGCTCTAACAGTAGACAGCCAGCCTTGAGAGCTGCAATTACAAGAGCTGGAAAACTGTAAACAAAAAGAATATTTTGAATACTAAAAAAAAAAAATCTGCATTTCCTAATAAATACCCTGAAGCAGCTACTACAAATAAGCCCATACTGCATACAAAATGAGCTACCAAAGGATAATGAGACGTACAAGCTAATTTTAGGCAGCTTAATCAGGATCCCATCCATGGTACAGTGCGGGGCTCAAGTTAAGTTTTCCTGCCCAAAAGCACCTCATTTGGGGAGGCCATTTGCAATTCCAAGCGTGGGGAATGCCTTATATCTCCTGCTGAGCACCTCCTGCCCTTTCTGCTGATTATGTATAACATTTTTGGCATTCAGAAAGGCTGTGGGACAGCAGCTCAACACAATCCATATTCTTATTTTGAAACTGAGAATTTTAAGTGCAGGATTCTGAGTGCTTAATATGTGGGAAGCACACACAGGGAGTGAAACAAGCAGATCCCTTTCAGCCTGACAGCTAATCTTCCTGCATTTCTGTCTGGATATCTTGCTTCTATCAAGATTTACGTCTTTCTCTTTTAACATTTAAACTCTTGCATGTCATCCCAGCTGCTGTCATCCCAAGGTTTTGCATACCAAAGGTTCAGCAAGTCTCAGCCTCCAACTCCTCTCATAAGTAAAGGCAAGTATTTGAAAGAGAGTTTCACAAATGTTCTGAGTTGGGGAGACTCTGCTCTGAATTAATGTTGTCTCACAAGCAAGTGCAGCACTTCTGCCAGCACAAGACAAATTTGCTCTCTATTTTGAGCTTCGGATCGATCTTAAGCACAGCTGAAGACATTCAAGGCATCGAATGAGAGAACGTACAGCACTTGCATAAAGTCTGTCAGCATATGGATAGCAGAGCCTGCTTAGGTCACAGGGGTGGATCCTCACAAAGTGCAGGAGCACAGTTTGTTCAGGCTTTTAGGCTTGTTGAGAAAAAAAGATCTGTTTCAATTCCAGGACTAGTTATTTTCCTGTGTGAAGTCCTGGCAGCATACCATTTGCTTAGAAGCTGTAATTTGGAACAGTGGCTTTTTTCCACTAATGGGAAAATCTCAAAGGCTTTGTAAAGATTATATATGCACTTAAAAATTCAGAGGATTGTTCCAGCTGCCTGAGCTACCTGAGTTTGAAGCTTAGCTCAGCTTTCACGAAACCAGCTGGTATGCATGGTTGCAATTTCTTTTTTTTTTTTTTAAATCAGGTATGTCTTACTGCTGGATATATTTTTCTGAACCTTTTTCTTTCTCCTGTTCTGTTACAGGGAAAAAAAAAAGTTGTAACTGATTTATCTATAAACTGATTTGTCTATAAACACACTTACTGCTTCTCATGAAACAGTAGATATGAAAAACATGGCTCTTTGCTTTTCTAGACAATGTGTTTATTCCTAGATATTTTGAAAACATACATTTGCACATTTTTGTGTTCTCCCTTAAAACCTGAATTTAGCCTTCAGCTGTCTAAGCAAAACGACCCATAAGAGAATCACTGGACCAGAGAGATCTTGAAGCCTGTACAGAAACACATTAAAAGGCCACAATAATAAGATAATCTATGGGCAGACAAGCCAGACAAAAGATTAAGGCAGATCTGGCCTTTGAAAGTATGCCAGCTATCCAATTCAAAAATTGGAAGAATATGACTATTATAATATAAAGCCTGTTTTGCATGGATTTGGAATAACATTTTTTATTTTGTCTAATTCGTTGCAAATATGTGACTGCAGGAAAGTACCGTCCTCAAAAACATATCCTCAAAATTACAGTTCTGAATACGTCCCACGCAAATCATCTATGCTCCCAAATCCTTTGAGCAGCTGTCAAACTCTCATTCAAAATATTTTGATAACCATTGTTTTCCCCACTTTCCTAGTTGCCCCTGGAACAGACTTTTGAGGAAGAAAAAAATCTTATACTGTTTCCGTGGGTCACCTCTCCGGTGGCAGGGATACTTCCCACACCGCATCCCAGATGGACACAGGGGGTTCCTAAAGGTTGGACTGCATCTGTAATTTGCACCCCGTTTTTCCTGACTGCATCAGCTCTGTACATGTCCACCCAACTGTGCATGTTGGGTACGTGGTTCTGCTTCTTGGAAATGCAGCATAACGGACTAAATAAAAAAAAATTCTTATTTAAAGCACGCATCTCCCCAAAAATACTTCAAATTGTTCCAGTTTACTGCAGAAACTTTCCTTCTTACAGATGTGTGGAAACACCCCCTCCAAACTCCTCTTTTTCTATGTGCACTCTACACAGTAAATGCCCCACAGAGATTTTCAAGTGAGCTGAAATTACAGAGAAGGACTCCAAAAAACCCCCACTGTCACACCAGCTTATTGAACCGACCTGCTGGCAGTGCTTGAGCTGACCCTGCAAGGGATGGGTACATAGGGTTGCTGACATATCCTCCACTACACATGGAATTAAAGGCATTTTACTGCACCATTCCTGTTGTTTAATTTCAAAGCACCAAATTAAAGCTTAATAAAGCCCTAATTAGGTTGCTTTATTATAAATTATTCAAGAGGCATTTCACATATTCCACAGTAAACTGAATTCCTGCAGTTCTTTGGCACACAAATATCTCATTTCAAATATTTACAGAGGAACATGCCAGAAACCTAGTTCAAAGGAGTTTTGACAAACCAGGAAAGTTTTACTAAAATATAATCCCAAACATATGGTTACTTTAGCTCATGCAGTGTCTGAGGCCAGCTGAAACTGATAGCTAATGACAAATGAACAGAAAAAGCTGCAAGTTTAATATGAAAATTAAATATTCTAGGAAAAGATTAAGTTTCATTTCCACTGAGGAAGAAATTCATCTTTAGCTCCAGTGGAGGCAGGATTGGCTTCCAAACGGTGCCAGATTTCACTGATGCAGAGCTTGATATTAGGAAGATATAGTGTTATACAGAACATAGGATTTAAAATGTGCTATTTGCTACTCATTTTTAAGAGTCACCTTGGATCCAAACCTAAGCAAGATCCTTTAAAACTCAAGAGCTAAAAGAAGCAAACAAAGCAATCTGTGGGTTTAGAAAAAAGTTTGATAATATTTAAGCTTATGGTTATTCTTTTCATTATTTTTCTTTTCAGTGAGAAAAGTCAGGCCTCCTGAGTGTTAGCTCTTCTGGTAACACATTATTCCAATGCAAAGTTTTCCTCTTCGCTCTGCCTTGCTGCTTTGTGCCCAACAGTGCTTTCAACTCATCACTTTGTGTCAGAACACATAGCAAAATGTGTAAAAACACATCTTCTGGAAAGAAATCCTCATATTTTCTTGCAGTAGCAATCATTTCATACTTCTTACAGTCACACTTGAAGCTGATAACTGCACTGGATTAAAAATATGTTCTTAATAAATGTTCCAAATGATGGCTCCCTGTAAGCTTTACAACCTATTGTGAACTAAAACTTTTTTCTGGTCCAAATTCAGCAAAGATCCAAACCTACACTAAAGAATTTTTCCCAGATTTCACTTTATTTTATAAATGCAAGGAACCTGATGGTATTGTAGCAGCAGAACAGCTACTTTAGAATGGCTAATAGTAAATAGCACCTATTTCCTTCATCCCATCACCAACAGCACTCAGAGAAGGCTGCTTCTGGAGCTAGCTTGTTATTCTCACATTATTTATTTCCTAACAGCAGGAGTCCTGTTCAATAATTTCTGTGAAGTTGAATGAAATGTGTGCCTAGAAATTGGTATCTGCTGCTCCCAAAAGCCAGAATGGTAATGCAGCTACATTTGTGAGCTGTTTGTTTGAGCCTTCCCCTTAGTCCTGAACCTGGACTAACGATGATTGCAAGTGCTTGCTAAAAAGAAATTAAAAAGACCACCCACACAATGTATATTAAGAGATCCAAATAAGTTATTGGTTGCAAAGAGCAACACTGGCAGCTGTGTGCAGGTGAAAATATGTTATTAAAGGTTAAGTGGGTTTCTGAGCAAACAATATTCATGCCAGGTTCCTGCTATGAATATTATACAGAAAAAAATGCTATATTTAGGTCATCTCTATTTTAGCGTATCTTTTCTTTTATAAAATGTCTTGACTATTAAAGTTGGCAGCTGGCTTTATAACTATAAAATTTGCTAATAGTGTCTGACCTTTCTGGATGGCACTACAAACTTGTAAGCCCTGCTAAACATAGCAGAGAGCAGTTCAGATTGTCAGCCTGAGTTCCATTTGTTATGTCAGTTCATAGGTATTTTTATGAAATTCAGGGATTCAAAGACTCACATCAGAAAATAGCAGTCAACCAACTCAGCTTCAATAAAAGAACACCCCTGTTCCATTTTAGGGTGTTTTGTACAAGATACATGTTCAAGAAAGCAGTTAGAATAAATGAGGTTCTGGAGAATCGTGGAATCCTTTCAGCTGGCAAAGACCTCAGAGGCCATCGAGTCCAAGCAGTAACCCAGCACTGCCAAGACCACCACTAAACCATGTCCCCATCTACATGTCTTTGAAATACATCCAGAGATGGTGACTCCACTCCCTGGGCAGCCTTTTCCAGTTCTTGATAACCCTTTTGGTGGAGAATTTTTTCTTCATACCCCCATAAACCTCCCTCTACCCCGTCCCCTGGATGCTCAGGTGTAAAAGTAAATTAGAAAATCATTATTAACTCTAATCATGCTTGGTTCAGATGCAGAAAAGACACTTTAAAATGTTGGTAAACAAATTCTAATCTCAGTAAGAAAACCTGTTTAACAATCTCGTAGTTTTAGGTGAAGATATAAAATACCTTAGGGATGAAAACCAGATGTTTCTGGAGTTGCCTGAGCTGTCAGAGAAACACCAATAACACAAATCAGAGAATCCACTTGACATCCAGTGCAGACCTGACACAGAACACTGCTTAATGAGAGAGGCTGATGGGGTGAGAGGGAACATCAGCTCTGACAGGTTCTGTCCTATTATTAAAAGGAAGTCTTCCACCACAGAGGAGCAGGCATACCTTATTCCCAAAGACAGTGCAGTATCCAGGAGAAACGATTCTGGCAGATTCCTGCCAAAGCAGAGGGGGGTACGAAATGCAACTTACAGGCAGCAGGTCTTCAACCAGAACTGCTGGGAACATAGTCACAATTACATTAAGTTCATCCTGCCTTTTCTCTCAAACAGCTTCAGAGGAACTCAAGGCAAAGGAAATCATAACCAGGACCCCAAACCAAGAAATCAAGGGAACTGTTCCTAAAGAATTGCAGTCCTGCTCAGCTACATGGATGAGAAATTAAGACTATTGTTCACACAGGACTGGAGATCAGGTCTCTGTTAAACACAGTGTTAAGATTAAAAAGCATTCATTATGTAAATTGTTCTGCAGTCTCCACTAACAAGCAATTTAAACATAAAGCATATATTTAAAATATATGATACATTCATCATTCTTCACTTAGTTATCCTTTTCCAGAGGGTTTGGGCAGGTTTCAGAAGAGGGAACAAGCACAGATCCACTGTTTGGCTGGATGCTTAAAACACATATTCTGTGTCTTGTTTGTAGTCCCTATGAAATCAAGACATACAAATGAAAAATTCTCCAATTTCTCTACAGCTCAGAAACCTTTTCCTCCCTGAATGGCTTTTCCTTCATAAAGCTTACTGCCAGAAAACAAAATCCTTGGGCAGTGCCTACTTATGGAACATTTCTACTTTCACAAGTCCCATGGTCACAAAACAGTTCTCTCTGACTGACAATAAAATTCGGATACAGAAGAAATAGCACAGATTTTCAACAGATTGATCTACTTAATAATCTGTTACAATCATGATATACAGTATCAATAAAAATTTTAAAATATAATAAAAATTATATACTAAAGGTAACAGATGAAGGCACAAGTTTTAACACTCAAAAGTCAAGACATTTCTCAAACATAAGACAGGCAGTGACTGATTAATATCACACAGCACTATATAGCCCAAAAAAAGCCCTAAAAAGTCAGGCTTAATAATAGTAATATTAACTCTGGCTACACTCTGCCTTCTGTACCCTCTCCTCTCCACTGGTTTTTCAGGTGTATCAGATCAGAGCAGTTTAACCAGAGTAATTTGCAACAGGCACTAAAGAATTCTCCCAAGAGACAAACTGAAAACATAATCTCAGGATGGCAGAGAGGAAAAGTGATCAGAGATTTATTTCAGATAAGTATTTGGCCTAGATTTGACCAAAAGTATTTCTTTGCCTGTCCTGCTTGCTTTAATATGCTTAGAAATGTTCAGATAAGGAATATTTTTAAATGGCTAATTTTTTTCTACAGCTTTTATTCTATACATTCAAGATCTTTATGGAAATCTTAATATCTGGACTTTAATAGCTTCCTGACTTGATATTTCCCATTGGACTGGCCATCCTGAGAAAAAGTACTTTTGTCTTCCTGATTTCCTTGCTTTATCTGTAAAGCTGAACCAGTGTGGAAAAGAATCTGTAAGAACAAAGCATCTTAAATTGCAGAGTATAGCTCTGTAAGGGCCAGAGAAAATACTTCTCTTAGCATTTGCTATTGACATTTTTTTTTCCCTTTTTTATTTTCCTTCAACCTTACTGTCTTTTTCCTCTTCCCTTCCTCTCCCTCTCCTGTTTTTGTTTATATGGTCGCGTAATTCCCTCAGTGAGCAGAAAAAGACAAGATTGCACTAGATGTGGAAAAGAAGGGTGTGCTAGTCTTCCATAGTAGGGCACAACAGGAAAAATTCCAGGCTACAGGCAAGATATTTCTGAAAATTACTGGTATTTTTAGGGCTACCAGTCCCTCCTTTTTCAGCCTCCTGGCAGACAGATTAATTTTGCCTTGGATCACATGAAATTGAACTGTGCTTTCTCCTTCGCAAAATACAACATCGAGCTCTCCCTATTAGCAATAAACCTAGAGATCATAGCTATAAGAGAAGTAAAACTAGATACTGAACCTTAATAAGGTATCATTTGGCAGGAACAAACTATTTTGGGGTCATCTGCATAAATAAAATAGATCAACTACCCAAATGTAGCTTTAGCATTAGATGAATTACACCAGTACTAAATTTAATCACATTCATGGTCTCTGTATTACTTTCCCATGCCAGTGGTAGAAGCTGCAGTGCATATGAGGTATGTTACTTCATACCTCATTAAAACAAAATAGCTTCCAGCTACTGAAACGTGCATTTGCATTATTCCCAAAAATGCATTCTATCATAATGACATTTGAAGTGAATTCAGAAAGAATTGCTATTGTTGGAACGAACTGCCTTCTCTTACAAAGGAGAGATTGCCACAAGCATAATTAATCTCAAAGTACAGCAGACAATATTTCTCCTACTTACTGGTAGTATTAATGAGACCTGCTTTAGATGAAATTGGTAAAATTGGGAATAGCAGGTTCACAAAGCAATGTATTCATGTGTTCCAGGAGATTTCAACAGATTGAACAACAACGACCTCCAGAATATAATTATGCAAATATTTTATTCTTTTCATTTAGTTTAAGTTAACTCTATATCAAGCATGCTCTCAAGAGCCAGAAGTTGGATGTGAAATGCAATTTTTTTCATATCAATATTGTTATCTTTGAGTCTTTGTTTAATGATAAGAGACAGAGCTATTTGACACTTGTTTGCCATCTTTTAAATCCATTTACTTTTGTGTGAGGAAAAATAGCGAGCTGTCTGTCATCTTAACAGCAGAAGACGCAATATTGTTGCGGTTTCGTGTCACTGTGAAGTAGCATTGGCTATAAAGGTAACTACTTCTCTGTCATCCAGGAAACTAGAAACAAAACAAAAAAAATGATGACTGGAGAGTTTCATACAGATGGTGACAAAGGCAGTGAAAATAACAGAGCAAGGTGGATCCTTTCCTGTTGAAGGGTTACTGATGTAGCTGCTACATTTTAGTGGAGCTCCCACTGCATTCTACAGTCAGAGGAAATATGTCTGAAACAGGTCTTGAGAAGTCATTTATTGTTTCAGCCCCATTTCAAGGCAAATATGTCGTATCCAAGTCCTTCCTAACTGGTATTTATCTAACCTGACTTTAAAACCTCTGAGTATTAAGATTCAAAAATCTACTTTGCTGCTTTACTGTTAGAAAGTTGTTAATGATTACATGCATCTCTTTTGCTGTAATTTAAGCTTAGTAATTCTTGTTCTGTCAATCACATGGAAAACAAATTATGTCCTTCTGCTAAATAATTCCAGGTCATTAAGGCCTAAAATGGATTTATAACCTTTTGTGGCTTTCTCTTTAGCTCTTTTCAGATGTTTTTTTTTCTTCTTTTAAATACACTGAGACAGACATAACTGCTGAACTGCTGTGCAAAGCAGAGACATTATTTTACACATCATCGAGGCTGCAGTCATTTTCAAATACAGCCCAGCATGGCTCCTGTTCTTCTTGCAATAATTTAAAACCGTAGAGTCACATTCAATTTACAAACCACTATAACACCAAAATTCTTTCCTGAAGAACTGGTACTAATCAATTTATTTTCCTGCTCTAGTTTGTGGTGTAGAACTCCCATTCACAGCATCTTGCACGTGCTATTCTCAAAATTAACACTAATTTCAAAATTATTACTTCAATTTGCAGAGATTATTTTTCTATTCAAATGCTATTCTCCATCGCATCTGTATACCCTCTCAACATCCATAATGAGAAAATATTTTTAACAAGCTCTCCACTCTGCTGCAAGCAAAAAAACCCACACGAAACAGCACAGATTTGGACTTACAGATGAACATGTCTTGGGCCAGGAATCTGAATCTCAGTTCCTCCCTCCAGCCTTGTCACCTGCTCAGCAAGCAAGGGTGAGCAACATTCCTTCTGTAGATGCTTGATGTCATCTGAGAAAATAGGGACAAACAGTTCATGTTTATTTTTAGGGACCTTTCTGATATAGATGCAAAACTGTACATACAAGACGATATTTATAAATTATATGCCATGAAATTATTTTGTTTATATAATAAAGCACAAAATTACTGCAATGCCATCTGGATTGAGGAGGGGAAGAAGCATTAAAGTTATGATGGAAAGAGGCTCAGATTTTAAAACAATTCAAAAAAATTCAGGTTACAGCCTCAGATTGAGGATCTGAATCAGAAAACCACATTGCTGCCAGATATTCTCACTCCACATTTTGAGAGTGCTTTGAGACTGCCTTCTGAGTTCAGGAAAACACTGCATTGGAGGTTTAAATCCATCTCTGTATAGCTGAATAAACAATATCAGTGTGACCATGGGACTAAAGTCTTTCCTGAGTATGATTTAAAGGGGTTTCCTTAGCAGAGATCCATACAAATAAAAGGGAAAGGGAATCAAGATGCAATGACTTTCCTGCTGTCAGAAGAACCACAGAATTACAGAACGATTATCTGCCAAATGCTGAACATATGAACACAACTCAGCTCCTAGTTTTCCTTCACAGTATGACAGAACCTAATGATCCTTCAAGGCTTTTGCTTTATACTGTTATTTTTCCAATAAATAGCGTGAACTTGTTTCTTCTCACCCCCTAAGTAATCATTTATGACAATTTATTTGGAACGAGAAGTTGGTGTTATTTCTCTAGTTCCTCTGTAGGAGATGTACTGGAACGTCTTTATCTCACTGAGTCATGTCCAAAAAAGTACAAAATTGAACAACCAGGGCACGAGTGCTTTCCAATTGTCTGAAGCATTTATTCTCTCAGGGAAGTTCTGGAAACTCTCACATCAAGTATGACAGCGATGGCAAGATTTGCGGATGTTTGGAAACTTTTCACAAGGAAAGTTTTAAAGTTCAGGCACTTGCAGTGAGGCGGCTGTAACTGAAGTATTGTTAAATATTAAAGTGGTAAAAGAAAAAAAAAAACAACCAAGGGAATCTCAGGTTAAAGCAGAGGATCACTACTGTTATATAAAACAATTTTAAACCTGCACATCTGTGGTGGGTTGGCGCTGACCGGCTGCCAGACACCCACCCAACCCTCCCTCCTCAGCTGGAAGGGGAAAAAAATAAGATGAGAAATCTTGTGGGTGGCTGAAGCTAAAGGTGAGGATATCACTTAGCAGTTACTGTCACGGACAGAACTGACTTGGGGGGAAGTTTAGTGCATTGACAATTGCACAAACAAAGACAAAATTAAGATGAGACATCCCCCCCCACCCCTTACTGCTATGCACAGTCGAATTTGCTATGACATTCCCTGTGAGATGTTCTGACCTGTTAAAAGATGTTCCTCATTCTGCCACAAAGAAGATCAGGAAGAACAATTTCTCTTCCTGGTCTTACAGATCAGCCATTGCCTAAATGCTGCTCTGTTCAACAGGCACAGGTTTAATTTTGAATGTGCTGGGCTGTGCTTACACACAACGCACTTATTTCTACACAAGGGCTCACCCCCCTAAAATCACTGCTACAAATCAACAGTGAAGGTACCTGCAAATCAACCATGAAGGAATGTGAAAATCCCTTTGAGTGGATATAAATTGAACAGCGAAAAGTGAACCTTGTGCTCATTTCCCACAAGTAAAGGGGAAGGTTGAGGGAGCTGTATTAAAGACACTGTAAGACCTGCATATATTCATGCTCTTCAGAGAATGCTTCCCCACAGAATACAACAGTGGAGGAAGATGTATCCCTCCCTCGTAAAAGTCATGTTGCTGCAGAGGGCAGCCCATTCCATCCTGGCCAGAACAAACGTGTCAGTCCATTTTGTACGAGGTTCATCACCACGGTGCAGAGGCAGGAAATGGACCTGTGGGATACAGGACATCTTCTGTTATAGTTCACTTGTTTTCCATGAATTATGGAAATGTGGGACAGAACTGAGAACTGTGAATAACTTGGGAAGACACCACACTTGGCAAGTGAAACCTGTCAATGAGCAGCGGCTGGGCCAAGGTTTGTTGCTTGGATTCAGCCATCAGTCCATCTACATTTGAGATGCTGATTTTCAGACAGCACTGTTCCTTTTCTGGAGCACCGAACTACGAAACAAATTTTATTGAGATGGAACATGGCACAAAATGAAAGGAAAAATGAATTGTTGCAGTAACTAACTAGGAAGTGTTCTTCGCATAGATGAAGTTGAAAAAGAGAACTGTATTTAAAAGCTGTGGTTAAATGGAAATCTTTCCCACAAAATTGTCCATTAATTTTATTATCGCACGTTATTGCATTATCTGCAATTAAAGTATAGTGCTTAGGTAAAGCAAAACAAAATGCTGAGCATATCTAAACAGAGAAAGATGTCAGCAACTACAGGAATTCTGTGTTAACTAGGTTTTCTCTTGAACAGTTTGCAAGGTATTACACTACTAACAGGCTACAGCCAAGAGTAAAAATTTGAAATGCTGGGTTTAGCCCAACACTGATATCTTCAGTTTTCTGTAGTAGCAACTAGAAGACCAAAGTTATAGTCATTCCTAAAAATTAAAACTTTGAGTTTCTAAAATGCATTTAAAAGCTAGTCTACCAAGACCAGGAAAACATGTAGAAGTCTTTAAATTCAACATTTAGAGGAACAAGTTTTCATTTTTAATAGAAAAAAATGTAAGTATATCCTGTAACCATGATTTACTCATCTTTTTGCAACTAAAGAAAATGATATATCTTTAGATAACATTATTTATAGTGGGGGTGGAACGAGATTTGCTTTCCTTTTCCTCCCTTTTTCTCCCGTTAAAAAAGGACAAGCGAACAAAAATGATAATATTGATTTAGCAGGAATCCTGCTATCTTTTCTTTTTTGGATCCCACACCCACACAAAATATTGTATCTTATCCAGTATTACATGTTCTATGAAAAAGTAGAACAATTCAAATCTTTAGCTGAATATAACAGATAATCTAGTCCACTGAGACTAGAAAAATTTAATTTAGCATATCGCAGGAAAGCAATATTTACTTTCTTAGGGTCATACGGTGCCCACAAGATGCTTACACTGAAACAATGCAAAGTTCTACTAAGTGATACCACAGAGCTGAGCTTTTCCCTAGGTGTTTTAGAGATGGGTTTTGGCTTAGGGTGAGAGGCAAGTAGCCAATAAACAATAATCTGAAAATGCAAGAGAAACTGTTTCAAATTATTGCACCAGTAGAAAGGCAAAGGAGAGAAAGTTGGCTACTCAGGTGAGAAATCAAGAAAATACTGATAATAAAAATTTTTCAGGATTATACATCTTAAATATAAAGGAAGAGCTGTACCCAAAAAGACTATTTAATGCATCACTACAAGACCTAGGTCTGTGGTTTTTAGTCAGAGGGGAGAGAAAGACACTACAGAGATGAACTCCAAGCATCAGAGTCAGTCTTTGGAGAAACCTTTCCTCATTGACTGGAAAAGCTACTCACACAAACACCTTTAAACTGCTCATGTCACTCAAAATAAGACAGAAGTTGCAAAAGACTTACCATCCTTGAAAAAGGTCCTAATTGAGCAGTTTGTTTATCCGTATTAAGAAGGATATATAGTAAATATATAGTAAGCTGCTCCTAAGGTAAAGAAGAAATGTTATTCTAGTTATGTCAAACTTCTAGCTGTGATCTAAACCAAAAAAATTCTGAAGGCCTAGATTAGCAAAAAAAAATGGTATTTGTAGGAAAACAGAAGATATAAACTGGAAATAAACAGCATATTGAGGTTGGTAGGGCAGATTGGATAAACCCAAGAGGAAGACAGAGAGGGCAGGAGACAAAACACCTGGTTTGAGTGACATCCAGACAGCCCCATCTGCACCTCATCTGCCTCCACACACACTCTGCTGCTTATTCCTGCTTCCGAAGTCTGAGCATGAAAAGAGAAACCTCGTGTCTTTAAGGCACCCTGTAGCTCCACTTTTATTAGTGGATTATTCCTGGTAATCAATTGACTTTGTTCTGTCTTGGGAGATATCAGTCTGGGAAAGTTTCTCTCCTTGGAGGCTAAGCTGGAAAATCAATTTCCCTGTGTTCTAAGCAGGACAGTAGGAGCTGGAAGAGAAATGAGATGCAGGATAATCTTTCCATCCTGCGGTGACTGCTGCAGCCTGGCTTTTCCATGATTTGTGGCACAGAGCCTGCCCAACAGGGATTTTATCCAATTCCAGCTTCCTGAGTGCTGAAGCTGAGCTCCACTACGAGAATCTAAAACTCTACAGAGCTTGCTCTCCACTCTTCATGACTCACATTGTTTCTACCAATGTCTGTAGATAAATCAAAGCTTCAAGAAGTGGGGAGAGGTGAGAATCAGAGCCCCTGATCCCACAGTAGACTCAGCTTTCTCTGCAGTCGGTTCCAAGGAAAACAATCAGCAAAACCAACGTTCTGGCTGTCGAGAGGTATTTCCAAAAAAATCAATCCACAAATCAGAAGGAGGATTAGGCCTCCTAAGGAGGAAGGCCTGAGAAGAATAATGAAGCCAAATAAACACACAGGAAAACAAGGAGTGTAGAAAAGCAGGACAGTGACAGAACAAGGGTTTACAGATCCATGTTCTCCAGACTCACTGATCTTTTACATGAAAGTAGTCCCTGAACTCAAGGTTTCAAGGGCAACATTACAGACAACTCTAAAGTATGAGAGTATATCAGAAAACTGAGACCTTACTCGGAAACAAGCAGAAACTAACAACTATATTTACTATAAGTAACTCTATCTCAGTATTCTCCTGGATAACTCAATTTTCCTTTCTTTCTAAAAGTAGCAGCTTTTAATAAACATGGAGTGCTGCCATGCACACACACACACACAAATAGAGGCAGGCAGCTTTATCTGGAGCCTTTTCAGACTGGTTTGTACTCATTCAGCCTATTAACTTTGGCTGTTTTGATTTTACTGCCACAGCAGGGATGTGGTCATTCATGTTAACATCAGCACGGGGCAAGCTGGGGCTCAGGCCCTATTCAGAAAATAATGACAAGGGGGCACTGTCATTCACACAAAGGTGGCACTGAAATCTAAACCTGTGATGAAAAATATCATGTAAGCAAAAACAAAAACCACAGAACAGAATCCAGTCTATATAACAACATAATACACTTTAAAATGTCACACTGTATTCTTTCTCTCCCCTCCCTCCACCCCCAATGAAACAGCAGTTTTCTCGTGCCACAACACAGCATCACTTCTACTGCTGCCCTTATATCTGCTTTACCATCAATTACATGTGTGCCATGATCACTGAGCTGAAATCCTGAGTAACTGGCCTCCCTGCGCCCGTGAAGGGGAAGAGGAAAACCCCTTTCTCGCAACTGTACACAACCGAACTTTAAAATGCCTCCTCGCAGCACTGCAACCACAGCACCACCATTCATTGATTCCTGGTTGAATGGGCTTGCCATTTCCTTGTGGGAAGAGCTATATGCAATTAATTTTATTTCCTTTGCACAGGCCACTTTTGAGCACTAGAACAGTGGGGAAAGTTTAAGTAACCGATCAGGCACTTTGTTTGTGCTTGGTGAAAGAAAAAAGCAGAGATTCCTTCCCACCATCAATTTTCCTGACAGCCCCTCTTCTTTCTGTGTTATCTCTTTCAGCCTTTTATGAGGAAGGCTTTGGTGAAAGATGTTTCAGTTAAAGGTTTCCTGTTACTGCAAGACTATCTAAAAGAAAAGCATCACCTGGGACCAGTATAGAACCTAAAAATATTACTGGAGGCTTATGGGTTGCTTCTTTTGTGAGTGGATATAGGGGAAAAATACGTATATCAAGACTTTTTCCTTTCCCCTTTGATAATTCTGCCTAGCCTGACAAATATATTTTCACCCTGCATTGATATCAAATGAATATGATTCTATGACTGCAGCAAGCAGGCTTGGCTTGCAGCAACAAGGATGGCTTTAATAGACTCCTGATAGAATTCCTATTCATTTCTGGCTCTCTTATTTGTGATAAAACATTTAGCTCTCAGTGTCCATTAATCTGAAGCTTGGTGCTATGTACATGAGCCAGCTTTTACAGCATGCCCATCTCTCTAGAGCAGTGTGTGTAACCCAGCACAACAGAGAATTTGGGCCTCTCCTTTAAAGCTGAAGTTGTTGCCTGAGGTTAAGTTGACATTTTGGCACACAATAGACTATGCTAATGTTATCAAGGACAGCTAATTGACCAAAAAAATCCTTTCTGCATGATCAGATGTCGTGATGAATGACAAAATCTGGAGGATATTTTTGTCATACTTGCTAGTAGGAAAATTGAAGAAATAAGGGGTTTTTCTGTCTTGTTTGTTCTGATAGATATGGAAGGCAATAGGATTGGGAAATGTTTACATTTTTTAACAGACTACTTTTTAAAAATGTAGATATTTCTGAAGATGTTAATTTGTTCACTCCTTCTTCCTCAACACAAATCACTGAAGCGTTCAGAGTTGTGCCCCGAGTAATTTGTGGAAGAGTAGAGATCTGGAATCTTTGTTAAGGGCTTCTGCTTCTCATTTCAGCAAATTACCAGCCAAAACTAAACACCAGTTATTTGAAAATAATGGCTACAAATCTTTTTGACTCGTTGGATTCCAGTGAGGAGTTTTCACTGATAGTTTTATGGCATTATTTCTTTTGACACCAAGGCTTCCAAATAAGGCTGCACCTGTCCTGCCAGCATTAAGTACCTTATGTTCTAACCCTTCAGTTTCTCAGCCTTTCTGTGTACCAGCAAGGAACAAAAACAATACAAATCAAAATTAATGCATCAAAAAGAAACAAAAAGTGAAGAAGGCATTTCTTCTTCCCTTTGTGGATCACTTTTGTCAGGTATTATATTTAAGATCAGAGTAAATTGCACGCAGACATTCCCCTATATTCAAGAGGGGACTACAGAACTTCTCAATAGACCCTTGGCCCTTTAAGATTCTCCATCTAAAACAGTGTTCTGCAATCTCCCTTTCCTTCACTCACCACAGACAGCTTCAATTATAAAACCTGCTGAGATAAGGTCTCTGCTTCATGAGACTAATGAACACTTGAAATGATGTACTGAACTAATGGATATTGAATACAGAATAGCTATTTGTTTTGTGAATTCCATCACCTCTCATTCCTTGGAAGTTATTTTCCAACTGCAGTAGCTTGTAATGGAAACCTATGGATATGATAAAATTTTAACTCTCTAAAAACCAACCTGAAGTATTCATTTAAATGGAGGCTTTGTTTTATAGTATTATATTTGAAGAAGTTATTTTGAGATGTGGATCTTCTATTTAGATTACATTCATATAAAAATTGCTTGGAAAAAATTATAGTTTGTTTTTAGTAATTTATTGTCAAAATAAAACTCTGCAGTAGGAGGATGACACCTCACATTAAAAGAAAGGGTATAAATAACATTGATGGGAAATGCCCTGTTTAACATTCTAATGGCAAAAATAGAAATCTGTCATTCAGCATAAAGATAATGCCAGAGGAAGTATGGGACATATGAGCCTACATGGGACAGGAAGGATCATGCTAAGTAGCAATTTTGGAATTACATTTTAAAACTGCAATTTCTACGCTTCCCTTAAATCTGCTTGGACAAGAAATACTGTCTCATCCGAGACAACTGCTAGATGACTGTAAAGAAGATTCAGATGCACCTACTGAACTTCTACTCTTACCTTAGGTCAAACCACTTGATCTCCCCGGCTAAGAACTGCAAAAGCAACACTGATAGAATTGGCTAATGAATTATTTTTGCCAATATAACTGTGTGAACTGAGTAGTAACTCCTATAAACACATTTTAAAACCTCTGCCCTCAGTTCTTTATCTCCTGTCATGTTCTGTCTCTGTGTGACCACTTTATGCCAATGCTCCTGGAAAAAGAAGGAAGAACTGGGGACATCCAGGTCTTTTACAGATGGAATTGCAAGAAAAGTGCACAGGAGGAAGGTGCAGTCAGTCAGCTGGAAATGTGCTGAGCCAGGGATGCCAACTAACACACCACTGCAAACTCACCATTTTGTGCTAATACCTTTGACTGAAAGTTCTGCCACCTCCAGCAACAAACAACCACAGAATATGAAAACAAAAACGTCTGAAGCTGTGAAATAAATTTTGAAAAGATTTCATGGTGTTTTTTTTTTTAAGTCCTAATTTCCAACCTATTTTTTGTAATGGCAAAGTTAGAAATTTTTCAAAAAAGAAAATCAGATGGAAGTTTGTTTCAATTCAATTCAGTCCTTTATAGCTGGCCAACAACTGGGTCACCTTAGCACCTGATGTCCCTACTGCTACTACAAATGACAACAAAAGGTCTGGTGGACTTAACTTGCAATTGAAGCTAAAGAATTCATAAATTTTAAATTTCAGCTTTTGATAACCACCCCTGAAAAAGGATCTAAATGTCATGAGTAATTCTCTATGAAAGAGGAAGAAAGATACCGGGTTTTTTTCTCTAGGGTATCTTGGGAGCTGGCAGAACTCTCAAATCGCCTGTGAGGAACTCTAATCTTGATGTTTGTTTTCAGTGATTTTTTGAAATCGCTGAAAGTTGTAATAAAGTTGAAATAAACAACTGTTGCCAAGCAGAAACTCTTGGTACAGACCATGCAAAATTGCTTTCTATTTACAGAACTCTGCTACAGTGCAGGAACACACTGACACAGCCGCCTGGCAAGTCTTTGTGAGAGAAATTGTCCTCAAAAACGTTCCACAGGAAACACTTGAGCCTTGTTCATCCTTCTGCCTCCAGCTGAACATCTTTGTACCCGGAGGTACGGTCTGATTCCTCAGTGACCTGGTGCAAGGGTGCTCGGGCATTACTTCACTACACAGTCATGCAGAATTTCCAAAAACATGCACTTCAGCAGCACTAGACAATACCTAAAAGTCTTTTATGGGTGGAAGACAATCATTGATAGGGCTGGAAATGGCACCTGCATTCCTCAAATCTAACAGACATTTAAAAATGGACCTGTCCCTGAATGAATTAAAAATCCAAAGTACTTCACCATATGTCATTTTGGGTATTCCTTTTCCATGCATAGACAAAAATTATTCAAAGCAATGGGTACAGCAACAACCTATGATGTAAGAAATCATGGAAATGAGGTGGAGAGAGGCCACCAAAATCTCAAGAGGAACAGGAGACTGGGTGTCCTAATGAAGAGCTAATTCTGATGATTAATCAAGCCAGAACTATTTGACTCATGCCTGGGCAAATAAAATTAATCTGGATGCTTTCTTAATTACCTCTATGGCACCCAGTGGGATTATGAGGAAATGCCTGGAATCAGGAACACACCTGAAAGAGGTCCCAGAAACAGACTGGCTCTGGAGCAAAAGATTCTAGTTTTCTCAAGCACAGAGAAAATGGTCTTGAGTCACCTCTAAATGTAGCCACTGGTGATATTTCACTGATGTCTTCGCTGTAAGGATGGAACTCCCCATGCAGGTAAACCCCCCTCACACGGACCTACCTGCCCAGCAGGTGGGGCACAGACTGGCTAAAATCTGTTCCTGTGGAACAGTTCAGCGATGAAATCAGTCATCACTCCAATGTGACTCCTTCCAGTGTAAGAGGGGATCTCCCACAGGTTTTATTGGCTGCTTGAGCACTTCAAACAGTGCCATGAGAGAAAGAACGGAGGCTGACTAAATACCTTGGGCAATAAACTCACCAAAACAAACCTCTTTTTGAGGTGTTTGTCATTGTACTTCTGGCAGGGTTGTATAACTAAAATAGGGATGGCTCACACATGCCCATCAAGCCAATTTATTACTGCAGTGAATCTCACCTTGTGTCTGGAAGAGACACATATATCTCCTTACTATAGGAACATGTTTGTACATAAATTTAATCTGGCATGACTGCAGAACCTGGGAAACTGGAATGAATCCAGGTGATTCCCTAGAACTGCTATGCAATTTTTTATTGATGTTGTAGGGCAGGAAAGGAGATTTGTACATCTCTATCATGAGTAGACACATCCCCAGCTGCTAAGTCAGGGCCTTTAAATACATGTTTATTTCAACATTTTCTGAAGTCTCTTTCCAATAGTTAGTATTTCTCAGTTGATATTCTTCCTGGCTATTTGAAATTTAAGTAAATCTAACAAGCTGAGCGAGTACCTGAGGTCTACCTGCCCTTTCTCTGGAAAAAGCATTTTTCATTCTGTGTATCACTCACAAATCACTGCAGAGCTCACACAAAGTCAAAACATGGGCTTATCACAGTGAAGGTGAAGCAGATTTGGTTTTGATTAGAAGTTAGATATAGACCCACCTTCAGTGCCCTGGGTTAATAACAGCAAAGTCACACTTTCAAAAGTCAGGAGATTATGGAGCACCTTCAGCTTGTATTTCAATCCGAAATAATTCAAATGTATAAAGCAAATTACTGTATTGAACCACACAGGGAAAATTGGTAAAGAAGTGCATAGTACCAGGAAACATTCCCTGATTTAAATTATCTAATATCTGTACAAGGTGCTACATGCTCATAACCATAAAACCTTGGCTATCAAACACAAGAAGTGAAAAAAGTACATATTTCACAGTAATTATTTCTATGACTGTATTCAATTGCTGTCAGTGGACATTACTTCCCTATGTACACCCACATGAGTAGTGGGTCACCATTGCAGGGCCCATTTTTACCGGTACTTGCTCTCCAAGATTATTATTTTAAGAGAAGAGAAAATAATTTTTAAAAGAATTTCATAAATTTAAATTGATCTTCATGATGTTTCAGATGCATCTATAAAACTATTCTAAATTTCCCAACCATTTTCATGTACACATGAGTTTTAACTTTTGTTCTTTTAATAACACAGATAGATTTCTAAATCTAGTTACTCATCTTATACAGCTCAGCATGATTCCACTGGGAAGGAGCTTAGAAGGACCAGAAATATTTTTCTTAAAAAAAAAAAAAAGAAAACCAGATTGAGGAAATGTAACATAATAGTAATAAAAAAAAAAAAATCAGAACGAAACGCCACAATTTTTAGGAAGTACTTCCAAACCAGCACTTCAGTAATTCTAGTATATTGAAAATTATGTGTGTTGGTCTGAGGCAAAGAGCCAGAAAATTAGGGTCATATGGTATTCCTGATCCACAGTGATCATAACAGAATGTTTTCCACCAAAATCAGAGTAACACAGCCACAAGATACTGACAAAACACAGGCAAGAGAAATACAAAATAGCACATGAGAAATTAGATAAATAAAAAAGTCTTCCAAATTGTTCTCATTTGTATGTTTACACGGACTTCTATGCCATCTCAATAAGTGAACGATTTCAGCAAAATGTACACAACACTGCTCTGTATCTTAGTTACCAGCGTGAGAATTTATGAGCAGGCTGTCTTACACACGTAAGGAATGTGGTTTTCACTCACCAATAAAGGCAAAATCCATAATTGAACTGCACGGCAGTATCCGTCTCCTTAAGTGGAGCCTCTAAAACCTGCTTTTTTAAAATCAAAAAATGAAACTGTAGATTATAAAGAAACTGTTGCACCCTCACTGCAATAAAGCCATTTTTATTAGGAATGCATTATTCATAATGAATCATAGGGTTATGACAAGTAAATGGCATCACGGAAAGAAAACCCCAACCAAAAGCAACGGTTTCAATTTTCTCATAATCATACCTTGTGCAGAAATTTACTGAATTTAGAAAGGAGAAAGTTGTATGAAGGCATAAACAAACAACTTGGAAGTAATTATTGACCGGCAAGAAAAGGTTTTCTGAAAACAGTTAAAGAAAAACTCTCTTTAAACAAACAAGTCAGAAGGGTTGAGCCATTAAAAAGTTGTATTCATTTTCTGAATGCTACATGGATGGTATTCTTAATCTTAAAAAAACAAACCATCCCAATATCCTCCAGGAGAGATGGAAACTGAGGACAAAACTTAATTGATTCTGTCCCCAGAATTTCATCTGTATGACCAAGATTGCACAATGAAGAGGCCATAGCAGGAGCCATTGTCACCTTTTCCGAGCTCATTTACACTCCACACTTAGACCTCTTTCCCATCCATCCTTCCTTCTGCCACATTAAACATTTAGGCTGCAATTATGAGAAACTGCTCCCTGAGACAGAGCTGGTAAGAAATAATGGATTGTAGCTTGAAGGGACGGCCATAAGCGCGATGACAGTGGGCATTCCCTCACAACTACAACATAAAACTTTCATACCACAGAAGGATATAGCAGCACAAATATCTGGATGTAGATAAATATTAAAGAGCATAAATTTCGGCTGAATGTGGGTTTAGTTATATTGGGGCATTTAAAGGCATCATATATATTTAATGGCCAGCGAACAGAAGTCATAGAGTCCTTAAAGGAAGGCAGTTTGACTTGGGCATTAATTTATCATGGGAACTTTGCCATCCTTTGGAATGGTTCAGTGTGCCTTCCCATCTATTCTATGGACAGGTTTAATTCTGGCAGCATAAGAAGGATGAACGTCACCATGACCACACTTCCCTTGAGATACACCTGCAAAGGAAAAATTAGTGGATTATAAATATACTTGACAAAAAACATTTTTATTTGTGTCACTTAGCACCCACCCCAAAATAACTGGGTTTAAGGACATTTTTAATAGAACTATATTAATGCTGAGGGTGCACATTTTGGTTCTAGAAACACTGAAAAGAATGCACAATTTTTATCCTATATGATTCAACATTTTTTTACTCTTTCAAATGAATTCAGTTGGATCTCATTAAAAAGAAATGGGAAAAGTTTTGGGAAAAGTTTTCAAGTACATCCCATTATTTTTTATTCTCTGTTCACTATGTGCTTTGTTTCAGTGTCAATATTTCCATTTGTTCAACGTCCAGAAGTATTATTTAAAAGGAGCATTTCAAATTATTTAGCCCTGCTTTCTTATTCTTTAACCACCAAATGCAATATCTGTTTAAGATCCTTCACTGTTTTTCACATTAATTGATTTCCTTTTTCATTTTTCACTTTTCACTATAATTTTTCAAAACCTCCTCAAAAGAGGAGTCTAAAAGCATCAGTCTTTCATGTTTAATCACTGTTTAACATTCCTGAACAGCTGATATTCAGAAAAATTAAAATGGAAAAGAAGAAAAAAGGGAACCCCCCAGATACTCAGTTTATTGTCTTCCTAAGAAAAACAAAGTACAGAAGAAAAAAGGAGAAAATTAAAGATTAGTTGCTCTGAGGGAAAAAATCAAAACTCTTGGATAATCTAATTTTTGTTTCAGTAATGATTCTAATATAAAAATTATCTCAAAAACGCTTTTCTATTCATGGCTTGGCCTATTATCTTTCTTATTGTGAATTTTCTACTAGATCCAAAGGAAATTTCCAAGGTTCTGGTGAGGTAATAAACACACAGAGGTGCTGATTTGAACAGCAGTGATATTTTTATGGAGGGGAGACCAGGGACATTCCAGCAGATGGGGGTTCCAAGATTGCTGCAATAATTTTGCCACATCCCCTTCTCTGGAAACAGTACATATGTATGGCCTCCATAAAAGTGCTAACGGGGTAATAAGAAGCTGTTTAAGTTTACCAAGAGAGGAATTAATATGCAGGGGACATTGGCAGCAGGACAGATCTGCTTTGGGCCACACCAAGAGAGATTGAAATATACCTACAGCTCATCATCACCTGTCCATTGCGTTCTCTAAGGCAGAAATTGAGAAGGATTCCAAAAAGCATTTTCGTTCTTTGGAATATGTTTAAGGCTGAAGCCAGGAGTCATTAGCACTGTCTTAAAAGTCTGAGTGAAAGCACAGGTTCAGAATGTTAAGAGGCCTAATCATTAATTTCCTGAACTAAAAATAATTTTCAACACTAAAAATATTCCTAAGATATGAAATTAGAGTAGATTACTTTTTAACAAATTGCTAGTGGACAATGCTTTTCAAGCCATTTATATACATAAGTCTCCTCAAGTGAATAATCAAATTTACAAATATGCAAGCAAATCTTCATAAATATGCAAAAACAAATCCTTGTACAGAATCAAAGTCCCGCTTTGATAGTTATTAAATCATCACCCAAAAAAGAATGCTAGAAGAATACTAAAGTGGTAAATATCAGTCACACAAAAGCTATCAAGCCCCCAGCACAAAACCTGTGTTTGTGTACTGTAATATTGTTATGGTCATGTTTTCCTGCTGAATCATTGGCTAATTCCATTTACAGATGAATTGTTCTCATTAAGCAAGAAGCCATTAAGTATTTTCTGCACTTTTTTTAGTAGCAAACAGTTCTGTAATCTACTTACTAAACACTGTTCAAACTTTGATGATAAAATTATTCATTTGCTCATGGGATTTTATAAGATGCTTTTCACAAGTCCTAATGTATTTTCACAGCTACCAGGAGGTAAGGGGATGGTAGAGCCATTTTGCAAATGGGAAGCTGACACCTGCAGAAGTTATGACCAAAAGTGCCTTTTAATTTGTGGATCCAATTTAAAGGCCTTCGATTGGATTTTTCAGAGTAATTCTTATAATATAAGACTATATTGAACATGTCCAGTGCTTCTGTAACTCCTAGGAATGCTTAGCACTTTGCAAATCAGATCACTAAACCCCAAAGAAGACAATTAAAATGTTCCAATTATAAAAAGTTGTCCTTTTTTGTGTTAACAGCACTTCGTGAGCTCTGAAAACTATCCTATAGAATGGATTTTCGATTTTATTCTTTGGTTGGCTTAATTTTGTAAGCTTTGATAGGCACCTGTTTTTAGATACAACTTTTTAAACTCAATGGTCCCAAGTCAGTCAGCATCCTGGGATCCCTGGGATGTTAGAGCACCAGTACCAGGAACATGGACAGGAGAGTCTCTTCTCCTTCGGCTCCCACCATCTGGGACTGATTGAGGGAAACTCCTCTCAGGTTCTGCAGCTCCAGCCTCCAACATGTCCAGTGCAGTTGAAAAGCCTTGGGAGATTTAAGCTGCTAAACTAACACACCTTTACTGCACATGTGCAAACTGCAATTTTTTGAAGCCTTATAAGTTGGTTCAATTTGGGTTATTTTCAGCAAATGCCACATTCCTGATTCCCTGGAAAATTTCCAAATTTCCAGGCCCAAATTATTAACATACCAAATTTCTCTTCAACATCTTACCTCTGATTTCTTTAGATATTTACAAGAGGATGGGTTTGATCAGCCTTATTCTCAAAAAAATAGAGTCATTTTACCCAGAAATGTCTATGTTATTTCTAAGAAAACACCTTGGGAAAGGGGGAAAAAATATCTGCCAAAAAAATTACTGTCTGACAAGGCCATGAACATAACGCTATCTTGCCCATAAGTATCACCAGCAGTTACATCCATAATATATAAATAAACTATGTGGGGAAAGACTTAAACAGAGTCTTGAGTGAGGAATCCAAATGAGCCAAGACAGAGTTGCAAGGATTGTGGTGTTATTATTATAGAGTTACTGTGGGTTGTTCATCTGTTTCCACTTTGTTCTGATGAAGCTAATTTTATAGGTTTTTGGTCCAATTTCCTCTTTTTCAGGCCCTCTAATGAAGTACAAAAGAATTCCAGTTTTATGACAGGGCTTAAAGTGGTTCATTAGTTTTTATAGGTTGGTAGTAAATCTGCTCACACGTCACGATTCTGAAGGGGAACAGAAACACTGGGGCTGGTTCCAAATTTACTCCCCTTTCCATCAGAGGAAGCTGCACAGAATTTTTACCAGCCAAATACAATTAGAGATAACCATAGCAGAAAAAATATTAGTTGACCTGCAAGCACTAATATAAAATACTCTTATTATTGGAGTTAAAGCTTTATTTTTTTCAGCTCAGGATTGAATGCAATCTCTGGCCAAGTGACAGAGCTGAGCCCTGGATGTCACAGAAGGCACAGCACAATGACTGAGACAGATGAGGAGGTGGCAGAGAACGTTCTGGTCTCACTTCCCAAACATATTCTCACCCACCATCGGTGGATAAAAGCAATGCCTTAATCCTAATTTTATGTTGTTTATCTTAAAGTACCTGTAGCGTGCCTCAACTTAAAAAAAAAAAAAAAATTCAAAAAATGACCAACATATAAATCTAAAACTCTTTTTTTCTTAGCATTTCATAACTTAGCAAATTAGTTAACTCCTCATTCTATTTATGTGTGATACACTGAAGTTGAAAATTTATCTTTGTATTTATTGTCACGACATTCACATCATATTTTAGTTTAGAAGTAAACATTAATGTATAATTTTGCAGATCAAAAATTAAGTCAAATAGGCATTTTTATTTTGAAAATAGTATTAATCAAAATAGTTAACTACAGCTCAACAAAATAGTAAAATTAATGGGAAATTCTGAAAGAGATTTCTATTTAAACATAATTTTAGATTTTCTAATTGAGACCCTCTTATATAAATTTCTTCCCTCCCATCACTTGAAAAATTAGGACACAGGGTTATTTTAGGAAACTCTAGAATATAAGACTGCTAGGTCTGCTTGCAGCACCACTGCTCTTGCAAATCTGTGTAAATACAGGATGCAGCATCCTACATAGCCAATAATCTAAAAAGCATGTTTTCACACACCATAAATATTAACTTTGAAATTTATCTTAGAGTTATCTAACAACAACAGGTCTGAATTGTTCTACACTGCCATAAAATTGCACTTTTTGAAGGCTTTCATTTCCCCACATAGATTTAGATGACTGTGATGGCATTTGTAGATCACCACCTGTCACTGTCATATGGTGATGTGATGCTAATAATAAACATTATGCCTTCTGTACTGTTTGTTGAACTTGGTTATGTTATATGACTTCCTGTTCTGGAACATTACATGTAGCTTTAAAAAAAAAAAAAAATGTTATTAATGTTTCAGTTGGAAGATTGTTATTAATTTAAATGGAAGCTGATGTTCCTTCTACTCAGCAGTGATGTTTTATTCCACTCAGGAGAAATGTAGACTCTTCACAATAAAAAAAGGTCATGCTACAAGGCTGAAGAATCACCTCTACCAAGTGAGGATAGAAGCAGGGGAAACAGAAAATTCTGTCTGCTCTTGCACACTCTTCAACTCTAGCTCAATGTTTCTACGAAGCAATTTAAATATGAAATATAACTGTCCCAATCCACACAGAGCTGTAAAAGACAATGTCCTTGGGGAAGCAGAGTTATCTAGTTGAGATTTGAATACAGAATTGATCACAAATAGTGTAAACATAACAATCCACTAGGTTTAAGAATCTATCCTTACTCTAAAAATACAAATTTAGGTATGCAACCAATTCAAAATTAAACAGACCTGTAAGTTTAACAGAGATGTCCAAAAGATGAAACAGCATAAAATGTCAACACTTTTCTGTTATCAATTCACAAGCTGATAAAAGTAAAATTCTGCTCTTAAAATTGTTGAAATATTCCATGTCACATTTCAGGGGGTATTGCACACTTCCAACAATTTCCAGTTCCTTTTTCTTAATAAACCAATTTAAAAAAATAGACCTTAAAATGCTGCATTTAGCGGGAATTAGATGTCTAAACTCTCTAAATTGCTTTTGTAACAGTTTAAAGATCATTCCTTCTTTTCTGGTCATTATGATTGTGGTAAAAGATGTCCATTTCTCCTTTTACAGATGCCTTTCATTCACTTAAAACTTAACTGAAGTCTCCTCTGAGACTTCTCTATCAGTTCCCACCCTTAATATGGTGTTGAAAGCATCCAGAATCTCCACTGGCTCAGATCTCCTTCAAGTTCTCAGTGTCAGCTCACTCTGTGATCGCTTTAGGAGGAAGAGACCCAAATTCAATATAGCTAAAAATCAACATGCATAACAAGACACCCAGCAAAGACTCAAAGGCAGAATAGCCAGGTTTGGTTAGAACAAAACCCCAGAGAAGTAATTTGAAAACTCTAGAGAAGTAATTTTGAAGGAAGAGTTTAAAGGGTGCCTAGAGGTTCAGAGCTAAACTACAGAGAGACAGAAGCAGCAGGGACTAACTCAGGTGTGGCAGTTTTTAAGATAACACCATAATTCCTTGTCTGTCTTATCCAGTGATTCCAGTAATAAAAAATCTCACAGTAATTTGTGTACTGAAGGAATTTCCTACTGCCACACCCAATCTAGTGTGCTGAACTACACATCCATCTTAGCAACCTCCAGGCTCTCTTTGAAAACTCATAAATGGGAAAAAAATTATCACTTCTCTTAATCTGGAGAACTTTATCATCATATTATACCCATTCAAAAGTCTTTGTTTCACTTTTGACCCAGTCTAAGAAAATCTTTTTCAATCCAATTTACAGCTGTGCAATTTTGATGCCTGTGTACAATGAACAAATAGATTAAAAAAGAGAAGTGGCCTAGCTATGGCAGTCCCAAACACAAAATGAGTAACATGATATGGGAATAAATCATCAGTATAATGGAAAAGAGTAGGTGGGAGATCTTGTTTCTAGGATGAATGACAAACATGTAGCTGTTCCAGGTAACTGATCCATGATTCAACCATCAAGCTAAAAGAAAATGCTTAACCTGTTGCCACAGAGGTTCTGAAAAGAACCTGCCAGAGTAAGGAACACAGAAAACAAAATTTGGGAAGAAGGATCTAAATGGATCCTCTTTCATGCCCAGAGGCAAGCATGCAAACACCTCCATAAAACAGATTCCTACAATCAAAAAAGACAGAAGTCTGGAACCATTACATTACAGCCCAGGATCCTTTGGGAAATGCAACACATCCCTAGAACTGCTTTCTTTTTGAAGACTATCCTACATTCTGTATTTATACACATATTTCTGTATCCATAGGAGTCTTCAGAACACTTTATATACAAATCAAATTTTCATTCACAGGCATAATCAAGAATTAGTAGACCTAAGGCCTAATGTTATATGTCATTCTGAGAAAGTGCTTTGAAAATGTCAAATGATACACACTCTAAATTATAACTATGGGAAATTATTCTTAAAAAAAAAGAAAGAAAAAATAGAACACTTTCTGTTTGCTTAGAAGAAACGTCTTGCATCTTTAATACACATTGCTTATAAAACCCTCTGGGTTTGGGAACACTCTCCACATCTGCATTCCACTGGCATCCTTTGTGCTCCAGCATTTTGACAAACTGCATCTGTAGCTAACTGTATGGTTGACACATCGTGGAAAATCTCTGCATTTACATTTTCTCATTGCTGTTTTGATGGTGACTATTAAGTTGTTCAAGGCCCTGCTCTGAGTGACTTGCTCCTTGCTCCCTAGACATAAACACAATTAATTACATTCTCCAACCATCATTAAATTGTACTTCAATTTACATTTGTATTTTGTAAAACATAAATCCAAGTCACATCAGGTTTGGATTGCAATCCATATAAACAGAGCAACCTTCTACTACAATGCCAGCACTTTGACACACACAAGAAATTGTGTCCCATGTTTAGTTCAAAAAGCAGATGTTGGGTGAGCAGATGTTCTTTCTAAGTTGCCTTCACCACACACCCTTTTTTATCATAGATCCTTTTCAAACTGAGTGGCTCAGAGTTGTGCATTGCAGAGTTTATGTGGGTGCCACACAGCTGGTTTTCTCTGTGTCAGAAGAAGAACCAGCTTTATATCACTTGGTATGTTATTGAGCATAAATGTTCACAGACCAATGATTAAATTTCATAACTGTCGGAACAATGTGGTTTAGGACCTATTAAATTAAAGAGTTTCCTATTGTTTGTCTGTTTGTTTAACAGACGAGTTCCAAAATACAAGGCATTTCTAGTGCCTATGTTAATGTACCACTTGTAGCAAGATATTAACAGAGATACTCTCAGCACTGAAGAGTTTGTACTTCTGAGTAATTTGTGCAAAATAGTAGTTCTGGAATATCAACAGGAGATTCTCAAACACCTTATTCAGTGGTGATAGAACTCTCTGAAAGAATTATGCACGGAATTAATAATTCATCAGATATTAAGTTTGTCAAACAGTTGGATTAATATGTGTTATCATTACTACAGGCTAAAAATTTCCAATTCAAAAGCTAAAAAAAAAAAGAAAAAAAAAGAATTTTTATTGCTGTTGTCAAGCACTATGGGATTCATCTGTCCAACTGTGTCCTAAACTGTAAAAAAACCTTCTGCTTTAAAAAAAAAAGCCTCCTTCTCAGCTATTCATCTTAAATTCCATTCATAGGCAGCAGAAAAAAGGAACACTTAAATTTACCATATCTTAAGAATGTTTTTTTTTTTCTTTTCCTTATCTTTGAAGGGACCTCGAGGCAACTGGCTCAGACATAGATATCAGACACAGACAGTGTAGACATCAAAAGGGAGGTGAGAGAAAATATAGTCGGAGATCCTGTTCCAGAATTTGTCTTGGCAAGGTGAACAGGATTCTCACATTATACAAGCCTTCAAAAAGAACAGTTGGGTGTGCACATTATGTTACAGAACTGAAATATTGTATGGACCAGCTCTGCAACAGATACCTTCCCATGAGCTCCCACCACTGAGATGGGAGTGGACCTCCAACGTGGGCAAAACAGACAAGATATGTCTGAACTCTACACACTTTTCCCACTAAAATAACAAACATGCTGAAAAATGAGATGCCATCCCCTACATCTGAAATGCTCGAGCTGCAGCCAACACAAGTGGACAGCATCCATCTACAGAACATCCCTTCCTTCAGCTCTCCTGCACCTGATCCGCTTCAGGACTTCTGCAAATCAAGCTCCTCGTGGTGGCACAGCCATGCCGTGTCCCGGGGAAGGTCTGGGGCTATTCATAACTGGGACATACATAAAACATAAACCCAGGAGCCACTGGAACTGTCAGACAGAACAGCAGTCTGGCTGCTACTGCTGCAGCTCTTTGTCCCATCCCTTTCACACTCCCTCGTTAGCAGGTTTGGCCATTTAGTGCCGCAGTCTGTGCCTCATCCCCGGCATTAAGCGGGAAAATGTCCCTGTTCTTCGCAGGGCTGAGCTGCTCTCTGTCTTTTTAGCTGGTGTTGTCCAACAGCACATCACACAGAGCTATTTGTATAAAGGAAATGATTGCTGTTTGTTCTGGTTTTCATTTGCTCTATGCACTTGTTCCGATGCTTGTAAGAGGATAAAAACAGGCATTTGACAAAAGCATAGTGAGAATATGAATTTCCTTGAAGGGGCACGAGAAACAATGGCATGCTGGCCTGCTTCCAGACATCCTGAAATCACTGTGGGAAGGAACAACATCCTGATTATCTTTTAAATCTCCTTTTTTTCACTTTCGCTCTGTCAATTAATTTCCATCCCATTTTAACTAATAATTTCAGAGTGCTTTACCTGTGCTTATCACAAACCTGAGTTAAACATGTTCTTGGCACTGCAGTGAAAAGGGGCAGCGTCCTCTCCATGAATGTGTGCCTATCTGAACATCATATTTCACATTTATATTCTGCCTGGAAGTCGTCACATATATTATGTCATGTCCAGGAAGTACTTTATAAACATCATCACATTTTAGTGAGAGCACTCTTTTCCTGTGTGTCTGCATAAGCTGATACAACTCAGCAAATAAAATTTCTGATTGAAAGATTACTTCCATATCTGCTTTGTTTTGCTTATGATATTAGTTCTTGAAATACTGAATTTTTTGCTTCATGTCTCTACACTACTTCAACCCAGCTGATAGCACAGATCAAATTTGACTCAAACATTTTACTCCTATCTTGAAATTAACTTTCTCGAGGCAATTTCAGCCTTTTTTCATTTAAATACATCCAGGCAATTTTGCTCTTCATCTGGATAAGTTGAAAGGAGAATTTTTGTAGCATTGCTGATTTGAAGCCTATAACATGAACTGTCATAAATCCATGTCTTAAAGACAGCAGAAGTGTAGCTTCTGTTTCAAGATGTCAGTCAAAACATTTCCTCCCAACTTTGATTTATACAGGTAGCATTAAAACACAGCATGTTTTCCCCAAATCAAGATTTAAAGCACAGAATTTCCACTAAGCCAGCTCCATCCCCACTACCTGGTATAAATTCACTTTAATGTTGTACCATATTTGTGACATGCACATTTTTAGGATGTTTTTAAGGAACTTGGCTTAAGCTCTGGGCTAACAGAAGGACTGAAAAACTTGACACTTTTATAATTTAAATAAATATTTTTTTTGCTTGGCATACCAAAACTTTTCAGCTTTTTATTTCTTATGTGGAAATTACTGAATGTTGTTTTTCTTTCATTGAGATCAAGGACACTGAATTTAATACAAGCCACTACTGGAGGAGCAGTTATGCTAACAATACCTATAAATAAAGTTGGCAAACAGGCTGTCCCTTGAGATTCCTTTCTGTGGCTTTGCAAGCGAGAATTGAGGCTTACTTTGAATCACCCTTCACTTGGAGAACTTCTTTAAAGAATTTCCAAAATACTCAACTTTCTGCACAGACCAGAAAATGAAATCTCAAATTTTATTCTGCATCTGCAGAGAATGACTACTGCATATAACTTACTTATAGTGCAATTTATCTTTTAAAGAAAAATTGGGATTCAATATCCTTTTATTCCTCAACCTTTAAATTAAAGAAAAGCATGATAACAAAATTTACAATACAATTTGTCAAACATGTCTGAAATCTTAATTTCTGATCTTTAAAAGAATGTGGCTGTAAAAAACCCATCTGTAGCACACAGCTAATTAAGGCCTTGCATTCCAATTTATCAGGAACCACCTGAAATAGGGACAGTTTCAGACTGAACATGAAAATTGCTAGCTATTTTGGCATGTGTTTATTTTTAAAGCATTCGCTGGCTTTTCATTTCTTTAAAATTCATTGGCAAAGACAAGATAATTTGATATCAGTTGTCAAAAATTCTTTCATCCAGGAAGTAAAGTAGTACAACTACTAATGGGCCAAACTAAAATAACACATAATGTCCATGTTTTATGCTGATTTGATGCCAGAAGATGTAGTTAAAACTGATTCATAGCCTGACAACAGTTCCAAAACTCACAGCTCAGACTGGGAGTATAAATGCTACCCTGAGACCCTAATTGTGTGGGTAGCAGGTACAAACCAGGCAACCTTCCCAAAGTCAGATATGATGATATTATATCTCTGTTCTTGTTTTTGTAAATGACACCTAAGAACCTCGTGGTGCATTCTTCTAACTAAAAAACAAGAGAGCTGTTTCAGTTTTATCTTTCCCCCCTTTTTTGGAAAACACAGCCAATTTCAAAGAGACAAGTTTCAGTTGCCTCAAAACTTCATTTCTCATGGACAAATAATTTCTCAGAATGTTTATATTTTGCTGTCAAATTTTGTGAGCACACTGATCCCATGCTGCTAAAATTCAGCAGTGTGCAGCACATCAGAACACGTGTATTGAACCGTCAGTTTCAATCATTAACAGATAATTAGACTAATTTCACAGGGGCAAGAGAAATACCATAACTTCATTTGGAGCTGGGAGGGGGGGAATGAAGATGATAGACTTAATATGTTTGTACAATTGTTTCCCTGAAGACAACAAGGTTTTTTTCTTTCCTTGCAGAGCATATATACTCTAGTGAATCACTAAAATACCATGACTATGGTGATTCCTCAGTGTTTTAACTAATTTATGCACAAACTGCATATCTGCACACAAGTGACTTAATTCATTTATGCACACACCAAAAAAGAAAAAATAATCCCTTGGAAAACAAAGGAAGCACTAAAAAAAACCATGTGCAGATGCTTGAGATACCGGTTCCAGACACTGCTGGGCACTCTGTACTGCTAACAGACTCTATACATATGGAAATCAGGGGAAGACATCATATTATTGCACTGTTATTACTGAAGGGGACTCAAAAAGGGATTAGATAAATTTACAGAAGAGAGTTCTCATCCTTCAGTGGCTATTAAGCATGATGAATCAGATGGGCCACTAAACTGATGTATTATTCAGAAGAAAGCACAACACTTTACATTTGCTGTCTCTCTTACACTCCTTATCTCCTTTTTTTTGGCAACAAGTTTGACACAGGACACACCAAGTGTCCTTTGGGGTCAATCTCCTTCAGATTCAGACCTGTTCCAAGGGACGTGTTTCATCTACAACTGCCAGCTTAAAAATTTATCTTCATAATACAATACACTGCATTGTGCTTTATCTTAATTTTCCATATCATCTCCATAAGTAAACAGTAATTACTGCCATGAGTATAACTTCCTAGAAGTACTTAGAAGTTTATCTGCAGAGATCCTAAGTCTTTTTAAAGGACTGAACTCATCAAAATCTGGAATACCTATTGAAAGTTAGTTGATGGTTATATTTGTCCGGTGGCAGAGGGGTTTAATAGAGTGGCTTTGGTGGGTATCTGGCAGCCAGCCTGGATCAAACCACCACACAAACTCAGCCTCCAACAGCTACAGCACAAACCATGTGCTGTACATTAATAATTGTAATTTATACACCGGATTTAGCACAAAAATGCCACATTTGTCATTCCCGAGCACCTCTGCGGTAAGCAAGAAAATTGAATTCCTGTTTCTATAATGCTACTTCCATTACAGTTGAATTCAGTGAATGAGTTGAACCCTGTAGCAGTGTGTTCTTACTGATGATTACTATCTAGATAATTAGATAACAGAGAGATAATACTGAGGAGGACTGTCCACATTTGCACCCAAATGACTGGTCCTCTGCAACAACCTGTTTAGAAATTGCAATGTGATTCAAGCCATCATTTTGCAACCTGATTCACAGCGCAGGATTTTTCTGCAGATTCAAAAGCCTTTGTTTAGCCAAGATAGGTCTTAGATCTTGATACTATGTGCAAATTAGCATCCATTTTACAACCTCTCTGCTAATTGTTATTTGCAAGAGGATTAGCACTCAATGTCAGCAGTCGCTTTGGTTATTATATGAATATTCATCAGGGTTTTGTACATAAGACCCTCACTATTTGCAGCTTAATTTCTTTATTTTGTGGTGTTGCCTCCCTGCTTTACCCATCTGTGCAAGTAGCTGCCATTATCACAATCACATAACTACCCACGCTTTAATCAGAAGATCTATTTTGTTGCTAGCCCTACATGATCTTCTGCGGGTACCAATCCAAATTACAGTCCTCACAGCTTCTCACACATTTTATCCACGCAGAGGTGCTTCTGGTCATCTCAATAATGCAGAAGCAACTTGACAACGATGAGAAAAAGAAGTGTTTGCATGGAGTTTTTATGCAACTATCCAAAGAGTAAAACAGATTGGCCTGTTTAAAGCACAGGTGCCGAAAGTGCCCCTGCCAGGATGCACCAGGCAGTTCATACTGGATGTGAACAGCACCTTTTCCAGGGCTGATCAGGTTCTCAAGCCTTAGGGTGATTTTATAAAACACAAAAACAAGTAAAAATTTTGAATATTTCCAATGTTGTTTTGTAATAGTAGAAGTGCATACATGTGTGCTTTGCTGTCAACAATTATACCTGAAGTGCAATAGAAATCCAAATCTAGAGTACTCCATGATATTTGGATCCTTTGGCACATATATTATTACCAGACTCCTCAAATTTCAAATTTCGTATTTCATCTCAATTCAATACTTATTTACAAATATCATTTCATGGAACAAGTTCATCTTTTATTAAATGCTTATTTTCCAAGATTTAGGTTTATGTGTTTGTGTCTTTTCCTTAGCCATATTTCTGTCCCTATTAATAAACTTTGCTGTTAACAATCATTGTTCTTCCAGCAGCTTTAGGAGTTTACTGTTTCTTAGTCATCTGGGATTTTATCTGCAGATATTCTTATAATTTTTTGTCAGTGTCGTGTCCTCCTATCTGTTTCAAAAAGCTCTCTGAGAGGCTGATTTATTGATACAATTATTAATGATCAGCATTTCATACTGTTACCCTTCTTACCGTGAATAAACAACAAATAATGCAATTGGGGAAAGAGGAGCACATCTGATAACAGAGCAGCTTGATAGAGTAGAAGTGTTACTGATACAGAAATCAACAGATTTTTAGTATATGCAGCTCCACATAGATGGAGAAGTCAACTATTCAAGAATAAATCTCTCCAAACCTTTCTGGGTTGAAATGAAGTATTTGACTACTGTAATTCATAGCTGCACAGAGCATTAATTCTACTCAACCACCAAACACCATCAAAGTAAGCAATATTTTCAGCCCATACCCTTACAGCAAACAGCTATGGGTTTACATAATATAATCCTGCAATATCATTTCTGTATGATTTTAACTAGCAAAAAGAAATCCTAGCTGATGCCACAGCTTGCAAAAAATGTAATGAAGTTACTTTCATAAACAACAGTGCCAATATCTTAATTCATATGGCACTCCTTAAAACAGTTTTGATGCGTGGTTTCCAGTGCCTTTTGAACTGGATCATGACTATAATAAGTGTTTTTTCCTGTGTCTAGCTGGCAGCCCCGTACCTTCAGGAGTGGAAGGGGACAACCCTAAGTATGGTTTATGTTCTGGGTATTGAGTCATCTGGTAACTGCAGACTTAGAGAATTATCTCTACCGTGCCGTGTTGTCCTTTAAAACCCGCAGAAAATCCACAAAGTAGCTGAGAAAATTGCAATACGTAATACAAGCTGCTGTAGATGTTCTTAAGGGCTTTCCTCTAGAAATACAACAGGTTTTTTCCTAATGGAACAAGTAGGTCATCCAATGAGTACTGCACACACACCTGAGTTACAGTTTGTGTGCAAAATACACAACAGTGTGTGAAAGAACATGTACATTATAGGAACATTTTATGACACATGCAAAATATTTCAGTTTCATCTTTTTTTCATCTTTTTTTTAGTCACTCAGGATAAAACACCTTGTAAAAAGAAGAGTGGATATTCAAATGTGTTATATAAAGATGAAAAGACATACTCTTCCAGCCTACTAAATTGTTTAGTCATTCACCTGATCTGAATGGCAGAGAGAGGATTCATCTCAGAGGCGAAGCAGAGGAAGGGAACTGAGTCAACAAATGAAAATATATAAGACTTTCATGGGACAGAAAGAATAGAGTGGATCAGCTGTAGGATACACTGAGACACAACCCTTCCTCAAATATTGCTATCATCCCATCATGGTAACCATTTTAAACACTTCTTATCTCTATCTGACTTAAGGAATTGTGTTAGGAAAAATACAAGGAAGGAGCCTGAGGAGTTTGAGTCAGGAGAGGGAATGAATAAATGGTAAATAAGTCTTTGGGACTGAGAAACCAGAGTGTCAGGAAGCTGTGTTGGGGACAAAACAGTGCCTCCTGTTTGATTACTTTTGCTTTCAGTATAAAAATTTGGTCATTATTTGTGACTAAAAAGGGTCACATTATACAAGGACATGGAGCCAACTTCCTATTTCTGAGCTGAGCTAGAAGAAGACCAAAAACACTCTGATGTAGTTGTGAAGTCAGATGGAAGAATTTAGGTCAATCTAAATGATTTGAAACTTGATTAACCAGCAGTAAATGAAGAGGGACAGAAGGCTTCACTTCCTCTTATCTGCATTTCTGGAAACTCCAGAGTCATATTTTCAACTTTCCTCACCAGTCAATTAAGTCTGAAAGACAAATTCTTTTAAAAATGAAAGCTGAGATTCTCAAGTCATTAAATGCTTCTAGCAAGTGAAGAAATATTGCTAGACTCTCAAAAAAAATTCCTAAGGAGTCATTTTATATGAAATCACAAGAGTTGTGAGACTTCTATTAATTCCATTCACAGACTCAACTGTATTCCTATTCTTCCAAAAGACACAATTTTCTAGAGGGGAGTTATTTGGAAAGATAGAGTCTCAGGTTCACTGATATTTTCGAAACAGGTTTTCACTACCACTTAGTATTTATTTCATCTATCTAGTGGCACATCACAAGACTGTTTTATTTACTATCTCAGCTGATGTGAGAATCCTAAACAGTATTTTAGCAGTACTGAAGAACATTAAAGTGACAAATGTTAATTTATTCATCCATGTTATAGCAAGACATCAGAAAAATCGAAAACAACAAAATTCAACAAACTCTTGTTCACTTAATTGTGTGTATTTCCCGAATTTCCCAAGAAGAAAAAAATCTAGAACTGCAATAGGAAAGAAAGATTTGGAAAGCAGTGAGCCTGAGAAAAAGAACCCTAAATGGGCATGTGGCAGGGTAACAAAAATAGAGCTGGTGAACCTATGGCCATCTCGTGAGTGGGGTG
Source organism: Ptilonorhynchus violaceus (assembly GCA_013397565.1). Lineage (NCBI taxonomy): Eukaryota > Metazoa > Chordata > Aves > Passeriformes > Ptilonorhynchidae > Ptilonorhynchus > Ptilonorhynchus violaceus. The sequence continues at coordinate 885,477 of VZRJ01009813.1, read as the reverse complement.
AGAGCACCAATCTGCAAGGTTCTGTAACACACTCCAGATGATGATGCTGCTCATTAGCTGTCAAAAATAGGCTGTTCTCAAATAAGGGTGCCAGGGGTGGCAGGAAAAGAAATTTTAAAAAAGGAAAAAAGAAAAAAAAAAAGTGAAAAAGAATAAACCACAGAAGGATTAAGGGGACTAAACATAAATCTTCCCACAAATGTTAACATTAGATACTAACCAAGCCACAAGTGAACTAAGTGGGAACGTAGTTGTCCAGAAATATTTGACGAGCTAACTACTTAGGAAAAAGAGGAATTGTTTAGTGTGATACCTAGGGCTAGAACAGCAAAAAATGGGATGAAATTAAGAGGGAAGATTTAGGCCAGATATCAGCAAAACATCGCAACAGAGTTATTGTACTGTGAAATAATCTCCCAAGGGGTGCAGCTGAAACCCCATTGTATGGGAAATTGAAAACTAGCTCCAATTAGAGCTAAAAACTTCAGTGCAGCAAACAATACTGCCTCCATGGAATGATGGCCTGCATTGGCTTAATAGCTCTTTTTCCAGTTTCTATTCTATTCCATCATAGAATGCACAATGTAAGACAGTTTTAGAGGAGGAATGTGTTTTCTTAACAAAAGATACGGTTTTAGCTAAGTGTGCTGAAGTTTAAACATCTACTACTCCACCAGTCATTATTACAGGATCTGAATATGCCATATGGACAAGGATATTTTTTAAAAAGTGATCCTGGCCTTCAAAATTCTGTTTGATCTCCCATTTTAATAGCTGAAGCAGATCAAGTTGAAACTCCATCTGAAGAGATGATTAGGAACATTCGCAATGTATTGCGGCGTATCAAAACCTGAACAATATTACTGCCAGTTTAAAAAATGGATGCAAAATCTATCACACAAAAGCTAAAAGCCCTTTCAAAAAGTGGTGAATTGTAGCAAGTCCACACTTTTCAAACCTACTTGTACACAGTTTGCACAAAACCGCTGGTATTTTATTTGTATTTTCTTTCCAATCCTGTACTTGCTTTCTCTGCAATCCCTTGCTTTGTATCTGTGCACAGCTTCCTGGGTGACCGTACAAGTGATAAATCCATGCAGAAAACATATTTAGGGGCACAATCCTTCCTCCTAACATGCACAAGTCATGGTATGATTGTTGGATGTGGTTTTTCCTCACCCAGCTAAAGCATTTCACTAAGCACGAAATGAGGAGCAGCAATAAGACTTGGTTCACATGATTTTTCATACATATACACATCTCTGATAATACAGTTTTCTACTACAGCTCACATTTGCCTTCTCTTCAATATTTCCTGCAGCACTGCCTGTGGTCAAACTCTGATGCCACTGCAACATGATGAGAAACAGGCAAATTTCAGAAATTACTATTTTCCACTATGCACGAGCAACTGAAAAAAATAAGAAAACATGGCAGGTTCCTCAAAATTATAAGAAATACTTCACTTCCTTTTGCTTAAAGGACCTTTTGTATGATCTACCGACTGATTTTGAGCCCTGAGCATAACTGCAATACAAAGGAATTAAACTACATCTCCCTAAGACAGAAGACAGTCTGGCCATATTCAATAACTGGTAGGGTTATAAACAGTATCCCATAAAAGCTGAGGTGGATTAAACTTTCTCTTAATAGACACTTTAATTAATCTAGAGAAACATCCTCTCTTTTGACAGTACATAAGGGTGTGCATAAGCACATGGTGTGTGCCTATTTGAAACTAAAATTCGGTATTAAAAAACCCAGGTAACATTTTCCTTGTCCAGAATTCAAACCCTCTCAAGGGGTACACTAAGCTGCAAATTTTAACTTAAAGTATGTTTTAATATTTTGTAGTGAGGTACAGGATGTGATACAGGCAGGAGATGTTACAATGCCAGGGGTGAAACCCCGAGCACATTTTCCATGTGTGGCAGCCTGGAGCAGCATTAGAAGCCAGAGGATATTATAACAATATCAAGACCCCAGCTCGCATTAGCTGCCTGTTGGAAAGCCACAAAAGCCATGTGGACTTGCATCCCCAGTTTCCTAGGAAACTTTTCTCTGTCTCCCTGGCTGTTCCAAGGTGCCCTGGAAATATGCAGCTGCGGAGTGCATTTTTGAGCTGATGAGCACTCTCGGTCTCCCCAGAATCCCCCCCATGTCTGGAAACAGTAGGGATTTCATGGGGTGTGTTCATGGCATTCATCCCAAGCAGTTCCTGCAGTCTACCAAATGCATTTAAATTATCTATTGCAAAGGTGGTGCAAGGGCTGGTATGAGGTTAATACCAATTTCTTTAAAATCACTCACTCAAGAAAGTCTTGCAGCTCTCTTGCACTAAAGGTGAGTTTTCACCGTCTCCAGCAGCCATATTTTGAGGATCCAAAGAGACCTGGCAGCAGCCTTGGGATATAGGAAGATGATTACATTCTCTTTGGCTCCTATAAAGTGAATCCCATCATCTTCCCAGGAAGCGAGAAAAGTTAAATGCATGGAAACTGCTGACACTTGCAAGAATTTGCAGAACAGTTGTTTTCTGTTTGCAATAGAAAAACCCACAGGAAGTCTGCATCCAGCAGGTAAACAACCAATTTTCAGAGCAATTATGCTTTTGCATATATAGAACAGCTTTCACCCGAACAGAGCTCAAATTAACAACATGGCTGCAGAGATTGAACACAGATACAATTTCGGGTGTCTTTAACCAGGAATCTAGGACTAGACTTCTGGATGAATGAGAAAATTTCTTAGAAATTTTTGATGGATACAAGCAGGAAAAATTTTGGTTTCATGGAACATCCAAAGCACAGGAACTGCCACACTAGAGTGCTCCACCACCACATGGAAAACGGTGAGTGCCCCTCACAGATCAAGGCTTCTTGTGGTGGATAGCTCTCAACTATCGCTTTCAGACAATTATTATTATGGCCTACCACTCTCCTTAATAGGATTTACAAAAAAAGAGGACTAATTAATGTAAAAGTATGTCATTTAGTAGGATTTGAGGAAGCATTAGCACAGACCTGTTTTGATATTGTTACACATATAAAAACATGCAGCTTTATGTTGCAAATACTGTATATTTATTACACTTAGTCCCAGTAAAATCTTTGGGTTCCTATAGCAACGTTAGCACTCCTAAAGATAATGAGCTACCTTACTAGGAGCAAACCTCACACAATTTTTTCTGTTGTTAAAAAGTGTGGCACTTTCAGCACAGGGTCTGCATACCTTTATTCCCAGAATCACAGGATGGTCAAGGTTGGAAGTAACCTCTGGAGGTCACCTTGTCCAACCCCCTGCTCAAGCAAGGCCACCTACAAGCAGCTGCCCAGGACCATGCCCAGGTGGCTTTTCAATATCTCCAAGGAGAAAGACTCCACACCCTCTCTAGACAACCTGAGGCAGTGCCTGGCCACCCTCACAGGAAAATAGGGTGAGGTTTTTTTCTTATGTTTAAACAGAACTCCCTACTTTTCCTTTTGTGCCCATTGCTTCTCATCCTGTCAAGGAGGCACTGCTGAGAAAAGCCAGAAAAAAAACTCAAACCACATTCACAGGGGATTTCAGTGCTAGTCAGAAAAAGGTATCCATGAAGCTTTCTTTCTCCTAAAACTCAGTTGCTAAAGCCATTCCCATTTGCTTTGTGTCTGCTTCTCCCAGCTACAGCTCTGAAAGCTCAGCCTGGCCTGTGTCGTTCATTGAGCTCCCCTCTCCTAGTTCAATGCAGAGAGTCAGAGTGAATCTGTGGAATTGTGGAGCAAATAGAGAGCATGAAGATCTGTTTTACCATTCAGAGTAAGCTGTGCCTACTGCTAGTTTCATTAAATTCAGGGATTTTGACAAATTAATCAACCACCAAGCTCAACTAAGTGGTGAATAAAAAAGAGTGCCTTCAAAAACAAACCCACCAAAACCCCAATAAAACAAAAATCTTCTTTAATCCTTTTATTCCTTTTTTTCCTGTCTTTAAAAAGCAGTCCTCACCACTCACCCCTACCTGACAAGGGCATTATGAAAAAGAATGATGTGCTCAAACTCTAATAGAGTACAGACCAGATAAGCACCTTGGAAAGACAATGGAATTTGGACTAATTTATCCAAACCAAACCTGCTTTTCACCCCTTCCTCAGGAAAATTGCTCAAAATACAACAGAAGAAGTAATGGGCTGTAATTCCTGAAGGACACCCCTGTACATAGGAATCTGCACCCTAATCCACTGGAATGCCAAATGTGCCAGCACACCTGCCCCTACCATGGAGGCTCCTACCAGCAGCACTTGATAGATCTGGTATCAGAGACATCTGGTATTAAAAAAAGAAAGAAAGAAGCCTGTCTCACAAGGGTGTCACAAAGTGATGGAGGAAAAGTACTGTCCTCATGTTTGCTGTGACCATATTTCCATCCCAGTTAAACCTTCCTAAATACGTGGGGGAATTTCAAAGCAGAGATTTCACTGTGGAGCTCACGCTGCCATTTCTGGGAGTCGGGATGATAAATCCCTTCACATTGCTCTGAAAGTTCCCCAGCATGTTGGAGGCATGTGTCAAAACCAGGAGAGCTCTCCTAATGAGACCTGCTCCCTTTGATGTTTCCTCTGGATAGCGGCTCTGGCACAGAATGAATATTTTAGATGTCTTATGCAAAAAAAGTCAAACAGTTTTCACCTTTGATAACCATACATCTTACTTTAAAGGCCTTAACTTCTAAATATTGGGGATGAAAGGTGATTCTTTCATGTCTTTTTTGCCATTGAGAAGGAATGCTTTTGTTATTAAAAATGAATAATTTTTGACATTTTGTAACCTCAGTACACTTAGTCAAGCAATGACATTGAGGTTGGTTAGAAATCAATATATACAGTTAAGCAGTGTTAATGTAGTGGACAGCTCATTTCTCAATTAAGAGCATTTTAAAACCAACCACATTCATTTTCATCAAGCCACTTGAAAAAGCCTATGGAGAAAATATCTGGAATTTTAAGGATATTAAGCAGAGATTCTGCTGAGCCAGACTTCTAAATGCAAAGTTCAATTGACATGTCTGATTTTAGTGTCCTTAGGTCCAGCATTTGCAGTTCACAGCAAACAGTAAAATGTAAAAGAGGGAGAACATGAGGTCCTGATTTTCAATAATGCTCATCAACTTCCTCAGGATGCACTTGCAAAGGAAAATATTCTGCCTCTTTTGTGCAATTAGTGAGACATCAGAAATTCATAGCAAGGGGAAAAGGTTGAAGAGACATCAATTTAAAATCCCCAAAGAGCAGGAAAATAATTTCTCCTATTGCTGTTTTTGCCCCATATTTGCAAACCTTCCATTAGTTTTTGGAAAGAATGAGAGGACCCGAGGTTCTGAGATGGTCATTTAAGATCTCTTTGCTGATCTAAAGGGGTCTGTGCCTTTTCTCATTCAAGAAAGTTCAGAACTTGAAGAATTCATCAGGTCAGAGTGCGAACAGAAAAGTCCTAAGCAGGTTCTGGGTGTGTTAAGACAGAAAGCAAAACCCCAAAATTTGGAAAGCACACAATAGAGCTTATCTGGAGAAGATTTTCAGATAGGTTTTCAAAGTACAAAAAGCTGATTTAGTACTCTGATCCTCCAGTGAGATCTCCTGGAGACTGTAGCAAAATCCCTGTGCTGTGACAAAGGCTGTCTGAGAAAATAGAAACTCTTTATGATGATTTCTTTGCACTTTTTGTTCTGCTCCCCTCTAGGGCAGAAGTCTCACAGAAGGTTTCCTTGCTCAATTTTCCTGTGCAGGTGCAAGGACAGTCTCACTGCAGTACACACAGGAGAGATTTTTTTTCCGGTCTCGTAGATACATCCCATGAGAAGATTTCCACAGCTACAGCTGGACACAAGAAAAACTGAAAATAAGAGCTGGCCACACGGTTTGTCATGGGTGTTCAACCAGTCTCATCCCACCAGGTAACTGGTGTAGGCTAAAATTCCTAAAAGCACAGTCAAGGACATGATTCTGCCACTGCTGCCCAGTCACGTGTTTGTTTGAAGCTACTGAGGCTCATTCATTCTTGCTGATTTTATTTCAGACTTAACATTCACAGAGTTACACCAAACACAGGAGCTCGCTGAGACTCTTCACAGAGTTTGGAAAGTACAGTAAAATGTATAGAAGATGATGACTTTGATTTTCAATTATGAGGTGAATTCTTGAATGTCTAACTATTCAGCAGCGACAAGATAATTATGAAAAATAGGTTTTAATGTGTGGTGTGTTCCCTGAGTATGTTTTGGGTCATATGTGACAGACTAGCAAAGGAGAAAATTGTTCTCCTTCATCATTCTGACAGATATTGCTAAATACACCTTCCAGGGTTCTGGGTACCATCTCATTAGGTGTCATTACCTATACAAACAACCTTCTATGTTCCATTCTCCATCCCTAAGCTCATGGCTGTGTCCCACTGCTCCTGCCTACCTAATGAGGAGGAGCAAATGATCCAGAACGCATTTAATGTCTTCCTCTCCTGCAGAACCAAGACTGCTCACAAAAAAACCCGCATTTACATTTGACAGAGTTCCAGCAGTACAGAGCACTGCCAACAAAAAGGGGGAAAAAATTAGAGTGCTCAGCAGAAACCACAACAGAAGGTTAATATATAAAGCAACTGGAGCTGGACAAGAACACTGGAGTTCCAAATTAAACAGAATTTTAAAAAAAAAAAAAAAAAGTCTGTATTATCTGACATCTGGAACAAGAAACTTAAGTATTACAGCACCAGTGCAGTGCAATCGAGGCACTGAGTAACAACGAATTTTAGTACACTTGAACAGCAGGAAATAAACATAAGAATGGAAGACATTTCCTGAATGGTGTCACAACTCTTGCCTTGGATTCTAACACATTTCAAGTCATTAGAAATTGAAATTAAATTTAAAAAACATCTTTCTCAGGGCCCCGTGTAGAGCCAGATTTTGGCACCGTTCCTTGATGGCACATTTAGAAGAAATTAGCTTTGAATGAGAGCAATTGGGAATTCTTTGCATCACAATATCTGTACTGGGAAATCCCCTTACCCTGGTTGACCCTTCAGTATTGTATCAAAAGCCCCGGCTCTCCTCAGTGTGCTTCAGGCATAATGCACACCAAACTGTAAGACATAAAGCTGGCACAGCTGAACTCAAGAGCCACACCATGAAAACACTGTGATTTTCAGTACACACGAAACAGGAAAAAAATAAAAACCAACTATGATTGTCAGCATACATTTCATTTGCCACTTGTTCTCTCAGCCATCCATTGTGACACAGACCATAAATACACGATCTGTTATTTTCCCCCCAAAGATTATGATTCATTCAATACACAAGCACCTGCTGAAGAAAAAATTCGGCCCTCGCAATTAACGTTTGGCAGCAATTTACACCACTGACAATGGCATTAAGCTCGAAACAGAGCAACAGCTCAACCTGAAATCCATTAAAATTATTGTATTGTGATGAGCACCAAGAAGACAGCAGGTTTTAGAAAAACAGCCTGAGACGAAGCTGCACACACAACAGATAATATGCATGAAGCAGAACTGCTTGTCAGAATGGAGACTTTTTCTAGTGAAACCAGCAACATTCATTAGGAAGAATATCATCATGGAAAAAAGATGCAAGGTTAGAAAATCAAGATGCTACAGCAAACAAAAGTTAAACTGTTCTAATCTGCAGCCTCTAATTATGCCAGCCTCTGGGCATACAGGTGAGTGAAGAACGCTCGCTTAAATTGGAAATATCTCTCCCTAAGTTTTGACAGTTTCTTTTGTCAACCTTTGCCTTGTTTATTTGATAGGACCTAAATGATTCCATTAATCTGTCGTGGTTTAACCCCAGGCAGCAGCCAAGCCCCAGGGAGCCAATCACTCAGTCCCCCTCCAGCGGGATCAGGGGGGAGAATGTGAAGGGAAAAAGCTACAAAACTCATGGGTTGAGATTAAGTTTAATAAGGAAAGCAAAAGCCACACGTGCAAGCAAAGCACAGCAAAAAGAGGAATTTTATTTCCTGCTTCCCAAGGGCAGGCAGGTGTTCAGCCATCTCCAGAAGAGCAGGACCCCATCACAGGTAATGGTGACTTGGGAAGACAAATGTCACCACTCCAAACATCCCCTTCCTTCTTCTTCCCCCACTCTCTATACTGAGAATGATGCCACATGGTCTGGAATATCCCTTTGGTCAGCTGAGTTCAGCTGTCTGGGCTGTGTCTCCTCCCACCCTCCCAGACACCCCAACCTCCCTCCCCAGCATGGCCGTATGAAAAGCAGAGAAGGTCGTGACTCTGTGCAAGCCCTGCTCAGCAATAACCAAAACATCTCTGTGTCATCAACCCTGTGTTCAGCACAAATCCAAAACACAGCCCCATTCCAGCCACTGCAAGGAAAATTAACTCTACCCCAGCCAGAACCAGCGCAGCATCCCCCCTCCATTGCACAGGTTCACCAGTAAACAATGCATGGAAGTATTCCATAAAAGAAGCCCAAGCTGCTGTGCCATGCTAACAGGCTGCTCCAGGACCCTATTTATTAAAGTGTGCGCATTTCCTTCACTGCTTCTGTTGCTTATTGAGCAGAAAACCACCCTGTGGAGCAAATATCTAAAAAGCTCTTGGATTCCTCTTTTCTAATCTTGTTTAATTTACGTCCATTCTTGCATCTTCTCTCAAGGTTTAAGATTATTCAGACAATAAACTGGCTTTCTGTAGTCCTAGCACAGTGTTACAAGATGGGTTTAAAACCCTGAACTGCTTTTTTGCCATAGCAGGATCTTCTTTCAAAGAAAAGAAAAACATCTGAAATCTAGTGAGCTAAGGAGGAAAACGTTCTATTTCTGTGAAGAAGCTATTAATTGAATGAATTAAGCCAACAAAGTAGAACTGCCTGCATTCAGTAAGCAAATTCAGACCTAAAACCCTCCCTAGCTCTCCAAGACTGAAATACACAAAGTCTAAGTGGGTTGTGAGAGTGTGACTGATGTCATACACATTTCTTCAGCAATGGGTTTATCTTGGTGGGAAACACGAGAGCAGTGGATGCTGCTGACCAGTGGATCCTCACTGACAAACTGATGATGTACCAGATAAATGGACACTGGACTGGACTGGTAACTGGCCAGACTGTGGGTCCAAAGGGTTGTGACCAGGGCACAAGGTCCAGCTGGAAGCCAGACATTAGTGGGATTCTCCATGGGATCAGTTCTGGGGCTGATGTTTCATAGCATCTTCATTAATGGCCCAGTCAATACATTTTGGAAGGTACTCTGCCTGGGGACAAAGCAGTTTTCTGCTATTCTCTTTGGAAAAAAAAAAAATCAGAAAAAAAAATCGAAAATGTAGGGGGGAAAAAAGGAAAAAAAAAAGAAACTGAATGGGCATTGAGAGTTTTAGAAGAAGGAGCTCTGAGCTGAGTAAAGCTCTAGTTATTCAAGCACAGCTCTGTATTATAAAATTTCTAACACTTCTAAGCTTTTAAATCTCTTATCATTATTACATCATTTGGATAATTTTTTTTAGCAGAAAGTTTAAAACAAACATACCTAAATTTTCAGTTCTAGTTTACTGTCACATTTTACTGTAAATCAGCTTTAGAAACATCAATTTTAGGTTTGCCTTAAAAGGATTTTAGGTATTAGCGAATGCACTTAACTTGGGATAAATCATATTTAAATTAAACTAAGATTTTTCCACTGGTTTAACCAAACTAATTTAAAATTCTACTGTTCATGAGACTGGAACAATTCTGAATATCTGTGACATAATCTGGGTGTTTAAAATCTCATAAAATCTAAGGGAAGGCAACTCTTAAATAACTTTACACCTTCGGCAGCTTTCTTTCAGACCCCAGCTGCACTTCCAACATGTGTTCTCTGGATCAAGACTGGACAAATGGACAAGATACCACTTGCATGGGCACATCTTTGTAGCCTGCTAAAAAACTCTTAAGCCCCCTAAATGCAGGGTTTAATCAGAGTTGTACATTCTACACTCTTTGCCTCTAGGTAATGGATAGCTGTTAGAAAATTGCCAAAAGAGTATTTCTTAAATCCCTTGCTAAAAGAAGCTGTTCTCTTAGTTTACCTTGCTACAGATAAGGACAAAGTCACACACTTTAGTCCTCAAATGCTTTTTTCAGCCTGTTTGTTTTGACACAGCAGTCCTCAGGTTGGTTTTGGATTACAGCCTAGTTAATCTCTGCTGCACCAGGGCATCAGGTTCTTCTTCCTCCTCACTCCATCCTCCCAAATCCTCACAGTAAATCCTTACTGCAGCAGACACAAAGTGCCTGCCACAGCGCATAGTTACTCAGCTTCAGCAAACATAAAATTCCTCTGGTCAGCCAAACAAAAGAATTTTGTCTTTATACCATGTTTCTCTAATGCAACCTGTTCTCAGTATTTAACACACAAGGTCACCTATGCCACTTTAAACAGAGAACAGAAATTCTACGTTTAAATAAATATAAACATCAGTGTATATGACTGAGTGTGATTTACCTGAAGGGGAGATTTGAGTACAAGGCAGCTGCTCGTGCTTCTCAGTTCCTTCTGTTTCAGTGATGGTTACAGCCCCTTTGACAGCTATCAAGATCACACAATTATCTACTTACACTGAGTCCCACGCCTTCAGCATCTTCCCAGCCAGCACTGCCATATTTTGGATTAAAACACACCCAGAGAAGGCAGACATCCGGAGGAGCACTCACGAGGCCCATGCCTGCTAAATATCTTAGCCTGAATATTCCGCTTTGGTATCGCAGCTGATTATCACCTGCGCCTATTTTAATCAAACACAAAGAGCTTTGCAGCACCCATTAGGGCTAATGATGCCGGGAGGGTAAGTACAAAAGAGCAGAGTCTCACCGCTGCCGAGACAGATGTCAGACACAAGTTACAAGCACCGCAAGGTAATACAAAAGTGGCAATTAGTTGTTACTTCAATAGCAAGGCTGCTTTCTTGGCTGTGAAAAGCGTGAGCTTGCACAGAATGCAACAATTTTCCGTCCTAGATCTGATTTTTGAAAGTACTTTACAGCTCCTGCAGAGATCGATCATTAAGCTACAATGCCTTTAACAGATCGTGTAATGATTAAAGCTTTAACAACAACAACAAAAAAACTTCTTTGCCATTTCAAGGAACCTCTTGAAAGTACAGAAACTTTCCTATTACCGCTCAGATGAAACAGAAACCTCCTGCAATTGTCATGCACTAAAAAAAAAAAAGAGCAGAAACACAACCAAACCCCAAAAGGGAAAAAATATAATATTCCTTTACAAGCAAAAGGGTATTTGCATGTGACTGTGAGTGATCTGGTTCGTGTCCTTACCATGCCATTTTCCTACATCACATGCCTTAGATTGGAAGGGGAGGATCTTGGTTTTGTCTTCTGCCCACGAAATCTGGTCCAAAGATTCCTTTTTTGATAACTTCTTTTCCCCCATAAGTAGAACATTCCCGAGAAAAGATCTGGTTTCAATAATCTAAGCACTTCTGAAAAAAATAATTTTCATAGAAAATAATAATTTCCGAGCAGTTCTAGCAATGTGTGATTTAAAAATAAACACATAAACAGACTGAGAACCTTATTAGAGAATCTTCCAGGAAAAAATGGTTTCCTTCTTACAAGGAAGGGGCTGGGGTCACGACTGTGAAACACAGAGAATGCAGAGAGAACTTCTGCCATACAGGCACACAATAGCCAAAGATATGTTTAAACCATATGCAAAAAGAAAAAAACCTTCTATTTCAACTTGTTTCTAAAAATGGACAAAACCATGCAAAAACATGAGGTTTTTCAGGTCACTGTATGGGTAAAGAATTTGATTCAGATTATTCTGTGGTATACAAAGCGCATCAACCTCACTCATGATTTGAACCCCAGTAAAAGCAGTTTTGTTGTAAAACCACAGCTTTCATCTGCTCAATTTTTCAGGATTCCAATATTTCCGCCAGGACCTGGCTGTATGTGAGAGAGTTACCTGACTAACACTGGTCACAGGCAGATGCTCCTTCCAGAAAACCACTTGGTAATGTAAGGTTCTCACAACAGCCCCAGTTGCTCTTTGCCTACAGCTGTACCAATAAATTAAATATAATCTGATCAGTTCTCTACTACTGGGGCCAAATCCTGTGGAATGGTCCACACAGAAATTTGTAAATCTCCATCACTGTGCTGGCATCATCTGCCTATTGGGGATGCTCCCATTAACTCTCAAAATACACCCAGGAATTGTCCAGGAGGACATGTTAGGGTATTTAACAGTACCATTATACAACTATGTTTATGTGCCTGCAAACTGCCGCTCTTTAACTGACTAAATTATAAGCTATAGAGGCAGATTTTACATATTCTTGCATTATATGAAGTGCCACATGAATGAGTCAGCATCACAGTTTAGTGGGTCACACACATATGGCAATGATGCATTTTACAGTTTGATAGATATCTGTGGTTCAGCCTTATTGCTAGGTAAAACTTCAATTAATACATCTTTTCAAAACAACAGATTTACAAAAATAGGACTGCAACAACATACCAACATGGTTTTAAAATGACTTCTTGTATCAGAGATTGACTCAACTTCTCCAGTGGTTCCTGGAGCAGTACAAATATCTTTTAAAACTTTTTATCCCTGACTATTCTGAGAGATAAATACTTGATCTTGTGTGACAGACCCCTTGGTATGATCTTCAACATCCTTATGCCACGATAGCTCACAACCAGTCTACAGTTCATAAGTATTCTCCAAATTCCCCCAAAAAGCATCTCCTTTCCCATGAAGAAGACACAAACAAGAGATAACAGGAAGAAACTGTACTCTTTGTTTTACACCCTATATATTTAACCAGAGCAGAACTGGGAAACTTCTACTGGTTACACTGAGGAGAGTGGAGTTGCTCTGATATCACTTGCCCTAAAACTTCTTTCCATACTTTTCCATTCCTTGCCTTGAATTATTTTTAAATGTGCTCTGAGCTAGAGAAAACATAAATTCCTTTTCCCAGGAGAACCCTGAGAGCTTGCAGAGCTGTCACTTACTTCACAGACTTCGTTAATTGTTTGTTTAGTCTAGGGGGAAGGAGATTTTTATAACACTTTGGTTTAAAGAAGCGTTGCAGCAGCATGATTCCTTATTACAGTAGTGGCTATATCACAGCTTATTGTACTTCTTATCACCTCCTTTGATAAAAGAAAATAGCTTATTTTAGAATAAACTGTCAGTGGCGTTGAATAGAATCAAAATCGCCGCATCAGGCTTTGCAGAGACTCCGGAGATCAGCAGGAATATTTTTCATTGTCACAAGCTGATATTAATGCGCCATTTTATTTGAGAATTTCAATGCCCAAAAGACAAAAGGCACTCCTCAGTTCCCCGAGGAGGGGAAGGTTGTAGCCTGATGCCTGTTCTGCATTTAGCGCTTCACAGCCGACGCGGGACTGTTCGGAGCAGGAGCCGTCAGACCCGGCACATCAAAATCTACGCTTGAAGTTGCGCTTTGTGAAAGTGCGAGAGGAACAAACTTTGCTGCAATACTGGATTCATACCAGCTCAGAATATCAGTTCAGAGTTGACCTGCCTTCACTTACAAATCCATCCTGAGCGATGGAAGAGCCCATTTGGTGTCTCCTGGTTAATGGAGATTTCTTCTTAGGGGAAGGTTTACTGAGCCCACGTACAAAACCAAACCCCAGTGGCAGGATAAAATGAAGAAAAAGTTCTCTGCAGGGGAGAAATTTAACATCTGTGAGGATTGCTGTGCTCCTGCTGCTTTAATAACTGCCAGAGCTGACTTCACTGCTCTGCCCAGCCTATAAAAGGAAAATCCTCATTACCTATTACAGAGTCATTTTCTTATATAAACAGATTACTTAGGGTGCATATTGATAGTTGTATTAGTCCCTAGTGGAGAAGGCAGGATGTTTAGATGTCCAGAAAATATATTCTACCCACCTGCCTTCTTGCAATAGCTAACAAACCAGAAATCAGAATAATCACCAGTGCAGGCATCTCCACTCTTCCTTACCAAGAGGCTTTTCAGACCTGGCAAAAGGTTTATGACCTGTAAGGCAAGAGATGGCTGAATTTAACCACTGGCTGAATTTAAAAAGATAATCACTTGAAAAATACTCAGAGACAAAAAAAAAAATAATAATTCTTATGGAGTTTTTCAATAAATTCATAATACATTTATTTATTCACTTAATGCATCATTAACATTCCTTCATCACCTGAACATTCCAAAGCACAGGAAGCAGCAGTACCACATAAACATTGCAAACAAAAGCCAGTGTTACTCTAAAAAAGAAATGGACTTTGACGTTTAGTGAATTATAAAATCACTTTCTTTTTCCTTTTTTTTTTTTTCTTTTGAAATCATACCAGAAACACATTTATCTAACTCTGGAAGCCAATAGACTTAGCTTGCATGAGGGAAAAATCTGTTTAAGCGTTGTTATTCTTCCTCAGAAGAAAATGGAAACACATAATATGGTTTCAGACCAATTTACTGTTGATGGGAATATTGGAATTCCTTGTATCCCCTCCCGTGAGTTACACAGCCTTCTAGCAAATTACATCGTGTTCAGCACAGTCTCAGATTGGGAATTACAAACACTACAACAAAAGCCTCCAGCTATCAGGTGTAAAATGGCAAATATAATTTTCAATAGATTACATGTTTCTAAAATGATATTATTTTTAGCTAAAGAATGATGTGTGGAAAATATTTTTTCCATTGTCCTTATATTTTTAGAGTACGACAAAAGTCAAATGTTTCACTGAGCAAAATAAGTGTCTATAAAATGGTGACAAGTAGTTATCTGCATCAGTGTCTTAGAGAAATAACACATTTGCTATTTTTGGCATTTCCAGCTATAAACAAAATTCCTCAGTATTTAACTGTGATATGTCAGCCACATTCACTGACCAGGTATTCTCTAGACAGATCCCTGAAAGGATAATTGTTCTTTTTCTACAGACTGCCAGGTTGGAATGGCATTTACAGGTTTTGACAGACACCCTACAAAATAAAATTAATGTTTGTAGGAAGTAGATAGAGCCCAACTTGCAAGTGACTGAGAAGATTTTTTTCTCCATCTTCAAGTTAGGGGCCAGACACATAAGGAATTAGCTCTTTTTACAAGACAGTTTAAGCACTAAAGATTGAAAACCTATTAATATATTTACTTCTATGATTAGTAATAAATTAACAAAAAATAAAAAGGGGCATTTTTGCCAGTAAAGAGTGTAAGAGTGATAGCATTTTTAGTATCCAGAGGAAGTTGCTATATTCAGCCAACAAATATTTCCGATCAGGTTCAGTGCATCTGTTGTAAGAAATGAGGACCAAGAAAACACGGCAGGGACTGCAGCCCAGAACTAGCACCGTGGTTGCACCTGCTATGATACTGGGAACAGACAGAAAACATCTTCAATACCTTTTTTCTTAGAGGTGATTGACAAGTTTAATTTATTTGATGTACTTCTTAGTTATAGGAATAGCAATAATGCAAAAGGATGGTGCACAGTTGCCGTGGCAACAAAGCACTCAAAGTCGAGGCATGAAACATGAGGGGACTGGATACAGAGAGCGAATTCTCTCTTGGCATGGGAGAATGAGAAGTTTTACAACAAAAGGCAAATTGTAGCAATATAACACGACACCCGCCTGTGACACTGGTAATATCCAGGATATACGGCTCTGAACATCCGCCTTTACAATTCCCAATTTGCGAACGCTGATAGCAGTCAGCAAATCGTGGAAAACACGGGAGTTAACAGCCTAAATCTCTATGATAAACCAGGACATCAGTATCCAATCCTGTGTCTGGCTGCTTGCAACAATGAAACCTAGAGGAAAGCAGATGTCACCTTTCTCCTGTTATCCCTCTTGCCACACACTACGTGCCCTCACACAGGTGAACATGTGAATCCACCCTGTAGTCTTCCTAAGGTCATGATAGACAAACATAGTTCTCAAAGCTCTCTTTCCAAAGCAAGCAATATTCAGGACAGATGGATGTAACAGCTTCCATTTTCATTAGCTTCATAATCACTGGAAAGTGCCAGAAAAACATACTGTATTTTGAGCAAGAAAATGTTCATGGCAATATTTTTAGGCCCCACTGGAAGTATTTCCTTGTGGCAGGCGCTTCCTTTGCCTCCTTCACTGGAAATCAAATGCTAACCAGAAATGCCAAGCTTTGCATACTAATGGCCGAGAAATAATTGAAATACAGTACAGTTACAACAGTATAAACTGCAAGGGACTCAGCCATCTGGAAATATTGAAATCCCTCCATGTTTCATTAGCTGGAGTATTTCTGTGACGCTGCGCGGAAGGGAGCCAAGCACCCCTGGAGTGCACATCCCACCTGGGCTTCCCGAGGCAACCCGGAGACAGCGACACTGTGCAGGGGAAAAAGGACACTGTTTCAGGGAAAGACAAGGACTGACCTTTTCCAGCCTCCAGTGCTGCTCCAGCAAGGCCAGTCGCTGGCAGAGGATGAGAAGAAATGTCACGTCAGGTGGCAGCCAGCTGATGTGGACCTTTGTAGGCCAGATGGGAAGGAAAAAGGTTTTAATTCAATACTTCTCCTTGAGTTCCATTATGTCTCATTGCACCTGCAATTTGCAACAGAAAGCAGTTCCTTTTTTACTGTTTATGTCTTCTTTGGAACTTTGGAATCATCTACACATGGTATAAAGGAAACATTCACAACTGTGACTTACAATGTAATTATTTGTGCTGTAGAATTTGCTTCCACTATAAAGCATCTGCCCTGTACCTTTGTTCCTGGAGTGCTTTATATAGTTTATGTAATACTAAAGTTTAAGAGATCTTCTGTTCACTTTGCACATGGCTTTACGATGAGCAATAATGATACCATTATATCTCCTCCATATATCTTTTTACTAGGACTAAAACTGGATCAATAACATAAACTTCAGCCTGCTGCATCTCTCAATTTAGTGACTTCAACAAGCTGCATTAATCACTTCATGGTCAAATTGATAGCATCAGGCACCCTTGAAATGTCTCTTCATATTTAGCTACTCCCATTTTGGAGGGCTGAGGAGTTCATTCTATAGCAACCATGGCAAAAGTGTCTCTGCCAGGAGTCCCCCAAGCACAACAACTCACTAAAATCCAATAACTCTATAGGCTGTACACTCTATTAACTTTTCCTACTCGTGGCCATTCAAGGGCTCTGGAGCAGCTTTACACCATTGAGTTGAACAATTATTCCACATGACCACCATATCCTTTTCTACATGTGAGAAGTTTGAGTACAGCACCCTGAAACATCTTTACCCCAACATCACTAAGAAATACACTTAAAACTAAGAGCTTTACATATGTAAAAGGGTAAGTAGACTACATGTGCCTGTGCATCTGCAGAATCGAGCACAGAACCTCAGTACTGAGGCCTCGAAACTGCAGCTGAAAAAATTTCTGCTCATCCTACCTTATTATTTTAAATCTCAATCAAGTTTTAATGCTGTGCACTTCAATATCCATTTTGTCATCTGTTCCAATAGAATTTCTCAACAAAATGCATTGAAAATTCAAATTTTTTCTTTTGGTAGTCACCAGCCACACTTCTCTAAAGAAACTAAAAAACAACCAAATATTGAAATTAGCTGTGTGCTACCCAATGGCTCTCTTTCTTCTTCAGTCTTTCTGTTTTCATTAAAAGTATGAAAAATAAAAGCAGAAGCATAAATATTTGCAGTCAAACTTTTTTAAAAGGAAAAGTTGTTAAAAATTAAACTTGACCTTTTGGCAACTGATGGAAAGGCCTAATTGTATTCAGTAAGGCTAAAACACTTGTTAACAAAATATAAAGAAATAAAGGTGCTGCTTTCTAATTACAAGTAAAATTACAAAGAAAATATCTGGGTTTATGTCAACACAACCATTACACAGTTTTCACCATTCCATAATATATTAATACCTTTATATACTGGTTTTATTCTTTACAATGAAACAAATGTTAAGATACCTCTTTTTTCAGCTGGTGGTAACTAGCTTCTCTTGTTTAGCAAATCTTTGCTTTGGAGCTTCAGTCAGATTTCAAGATAATTACAGACTTATAGTAAAAATTTTATGTCAAAGCATCTGTCTATTATTTTTTTCAGAATTTGATTGGGAACTTACCTGTAAAAACAGCTTTAAAGAAACATTTCATTCACTACCTTTAGTGAACTTCCTTTCGTCGCTAAGTTTAAGTGAAAAATAAGTGTCTTTTTTTCAAGTTGCTTCTATTTAATTAAATCAATTTTAATATTAAATTGCACTGAAGTTAAATTTCCATTTGCATGCATATAGTTGGACGAATTCCAAGTAAATAAAATTAAGAAAAAGAAAAGTTACCTAATGAGAACACAAAAACAAAGGCTCTGGATAAATGCATATAAAGCTACACAACTCAGCACCCTCCTAAAAAGAAGCATAACTTTGAGTTGGAAATAGACTTAAAAATTCTATGCATTGGCAAACAACATTTACTTAGGGGGGGGATGGAAAAAAAGGATGAGGCACATAGTTTAACCAAGAGTTCCAGCAAACCTTTCCGAGGAGTAACACCCGCATCCTATGTTTGGGTCTGCAGAGGAAGACCTGGCCTGGACTGCCTGGCAGCCATTCAAATACAGTGCAGAAAATATCTTTTTCTTATTGCAGTGCAGCAAATTTGGGAGGGTATTATTTTCTCCTTTCATTTGGCTATGACTGAAATGCCTTCAGGAGCCCATGACACTGCTGCCTGTGCTACATTTTCTCTTCACTACAAAGCTTTGGCTGCAGACACACAGGCGGGAGGTTGTTCCTTTGAAAAGATAGGGTATTTTCCTGAAAATAAAATAAAACAGGGGTGGAGACAAGTCATGTGAGGATGTGGAGAACCCCACTATATAGAATGCTTAAAATACAGCCAAACCGGGAGTGAAAACCTTGCTTTACCATTCCCACTCCTGGGGATGCGCGCCAGCTCCCAGGCACACGAGCTAAAGTTTGAAGATAAACAAAGTCAATCCTGCCAAGAGAAACCTGCAGCACTGTGTCCCTGCCTGCTGGAGCCAGCCCTGCCACTGCAGCTCCTCCAAAACAAGAGATGAGCACGTGAGTCCAGCTGCTGGATAAGGGAGGGATCCGGTCACGATTCCGCCACCCCCGCTCCACGCTGCCGGAGAGAGCCATAATTGGCACTTGAGCTGAGGCACTTACAAGATCCTTTCCTCTCCACCACTTGCTTAGCTTGAGAATTAAAAGAAGCTATTGATAGCAATTTATATGCACCAGGATGGCTGCGAGAGGAACTTGAGCATGCTAAATTGCAAGTAATAATTCTGTGACAGCTTAACAGAACATAATCGCAAAATTTAAAAAATAAGGGTGGGTAAAAGGACAAGAGGACAAAGTCCTTCTCTCCGCTCTTCTCACAGAGTTTCTCTTTGTAAGCTTTCCAATAAAATCTCTGATTGGGGATGGGAATTTAGAAATGCCTAAGACACTGTGGCAATTTCTGCATGCAGACACGTGCATTAAAAACAAATCTCTGTGCTTGTGACAGTTTAATCCAAAATCTGTACAAAAGCCTAACGTGCTCCTCATTTCCATACTAGATCGAATGCCACTTTGATGGAAGTTACATGCACTCAAGTGGATGAAAAACTAAATTTTACAGACTGGACTTATCTCTATGTTAAAAGACTTCTCTATGCCAGTAAAAACAAAATCCACTTTTCATACAGGCCCTTCCTGTGGAATGTCCATATCAAGAGCTAAGTACATATTTCCAGTCTGCCAGTGCTCCAAAACCCCCATTATTTTAGGAAGGGAGTTTCCCTTCTTATCTTCAATTACAAATTGAAAATAATTCTTGTCTATTTCTCTTATCTTTTCAGCTTTAAATCAATTTTAGCAGCTTGAGAGAAATGTGGATACTGGGTGCAAAGATGATGGCATTGGCAAAAGGCTGAAAAGACACACTGGAGCCAGCCAAATACCTGAAGAGAGGGAGGAAAAAGAAAGAGACCAAAAGCAGAAAGGAAAAGGGACAGATGTGCACATACACTGCACACACAGTTCAGGTAAAGATTAAAACCATGCTGTATATAATAAGCTCTGTGCTATTTTGTCCTAAACGGAAATATGGCAAGTGGCATTCAGTGGCACAAATCCCTTTTCCAGGAGCAACGCTAATCCCTAAAATCTCAGGCATCTGAAAGACTCCACACATCCCTATTAAGCTACAACAGCAGAACAAACTGAGTCTTTTTAATTCTGTATAAATAAACTAATTTAAATTCTCTCCTTCACCGATGCATATTCCCACACATTATTTGTTGTGCTTAGACCTTATGATTCTCAGACAGCAAATTAAGGTTGAGAAGATTTCTCACATTTGACTACAATTCATCTCACTTTCCTGCTCAGTTCATGAAAGCAAGAGGGAAAGAGACCTTCACCTCTCACCTCTTGCTTATTCCTTTTCAAATGACAAATGAAATAGCCTTGAATGCATTCTGGATTACCACGCAGAAGAACGTGCTCTTGCCACCAGTGCCCGAATGAGATGGAAAGTATCAACACAAGACATATTCTTATCTGAATTTTGGTATTACCCAGATGGCACCACCAGTCGGTAGTTAATTTGAGTGAAATAAACCTTATTTTTCCACAATATTTAGATAGGAAAAATACCAGAAGGTAAAAATCTTATGTGTGGGGATCCTTTCTACTCTTACAGTGAGCAGCCGCCATGGATTTCACTTGGTATAAAAGAGATTTCACCCACCTGCTCGCCTCTGCCTTTATTTCCAACTTTCCTCACGTAGCTGCTCCCTTACCTGCCGTGATTGCAATTGGTGCCATAAAACAGCACAGCAAAGGACTCATGCAAGGAAATTCATCCCCAGCAGCAACAACAATAGATCCTTACCAATACTACAAGTGAAACTAATCACATTAACCCTAATAATTACAACTGACAATGAGTACAGCTGTGAGCCAAATTGATCTCACAGGGGTGCCCACGATGGCATTGTCCCAGCTGGCACCTCGCGGAGCTCGGGAAGCAGGGGGGAGAATAAGTGGGAAGTCACTTTGCATCCAAGCTAGCATGAAGAGGATAAAATACTGTTTCCTGAGTAATGTTTGCATAAACAGAAGGAAGAGCAAATCCTCAGCAAAAGCCCTGAGATCTCCAGATCCAGTCGGTAAAGGAAGGGCCTGCCCAGCCTGGCTGCACAGGGTCAATATACAGCATTAAGCTCTTTTTCTATATCACTAGTAAGAATCTTGTTCAAAAATGTTGTGTCTGACACAGAGGCCTCCATTTCATCACTTTCCACAGAAGCTGAAAGATACTCTGCCTGGAGATGCACTATCTACAGCCTGGGCACAACCAAGTAGAGCCCATTCCCACAGCAGTTCTTCTTCTCTGCAGTCGAGATATTGATCTGTGAAACATCTTCACGTCTTGCAGAACTGATTTTCCACAGGCCAAAGCTTCTCAGAAAGATTAGCATGGCACAAACTGGAATTAGAGGGGGTGGATCTGCATTAGCATTTCGTTCGGATGAGGAATGGGCAGTGGAAGCAAACCTCCTGATGGCTCCCAGCGCTCCCGTTTGTGCAACGTCTGAACAAAGTAATGGAGTATGGACAAAGTAATAACATATTTGCCAAGCCTTCCATACTAGGGTTCTATGTTTGTTTTTTTTGTTGCCACTGCTTTTTGCAGCTTGTCACTTAAGTAAACTCAGAAATACTAAAAATCACCTGTGAAGGAATTATGTAACATATTCACTTGAACAAGGGGTCCTCTTCAGATCAGTATTGCAATGAATTTTATTTTATTTAGTTTTAGACCTACTTGAAAAAGCCACCAAAAGGGCACTGTTAGGTAGAAAACCAAACAATGAAGGAACAGATTCTGCAGAATTGATTAATTTATTATCTTGGAACAGCAGGTCATAACAACATTTTAAGCAGATTACAATGTATATCCTTGTTATATGTTTAAAATGCTCATTTATCAAGGCAAGCAGCTATTTCAGCTGAAAATTTGTAGCATTCTTATCAATAAACTGTAATACAGAGCTCCTAAAGAGACCATTCCAAGGATGACCATTTTCAGTGTTTAAATAATCCCTACAAGAGATGTCTGGGTCTAAAGGACACAATTTTTTTGTCTTCTGGAAGAGAAGGGTGGTAAGAAGAGCAACCAAAAAATGCAGTCGGAACAGAGGAGGATTATCAGTAGCAAGCTCAGGATGGCAGAGGGGACAACTCAGGAACTGACAGAAAGATGAGATAAAGCACTAGATATTTTGAACAAGGACAGAAGAATGCGAGCATGCTTTTGCAGGGCAAAAAAGGTCTATTTTTACCCTGCTTTTTCCACGCTGGAAGATTCCATGATGGAAAAGAAAATAGCACTGCGAGAGAAAATGATCATGACCTCCGCAACGAACCTGACCTCTGCTAGAGAATGTGCCAGTGTGACGAGGGAAATGAAGAATCTTAATGAGGTAAGGGGAAAGCCAGTCATCCTAATGCAGTGGGCTCCTCCCAGGAGATCAGTCAGAAAGCAGCATTCAGTGTATTTTTGCAACTTTATTTGCATTCATCCTGGTTTGTCTTATAAAGAAAAAGCAAGACTGTGCAGACAGTGACATAATCTCTTTGTGAACTTCTTTCTTCCCCTCACATCTGCCTCTGAAGAATTAAAACTACATGCAAATCCTGGCAGCTGTAGGACAATTTTGGGGCCTGTGCAAAAGACTGGGGACCATCCTGCTGTGGGAAGCTGTCCCTCAGCGCTCACACAATTCCCCAAATCATCCCTTTACATCGACTGGGAGTTGCAAGGGTGCCAACCCTGCCATGCAGCATACAAGGATTTAAATATTATAGCTGATCGTGTGCCACTTCTCAAATCTGTCCTCTAGCCCTGTTTAATTTGTTCTTATAAACATGGCAAGGGAAACCACACAGCACAAACATAAATCCCTACCCCTCAGAAAAATAACCAATAAAATTCCCACATGGATGGATTATCCCACACATGGCCTGAAGGTGAATAGAGACACATTATTGTCAACATTACCATTCTTTCCACTTTTATCCATTGTTTCCTTTTTCTATGTCTGTTTCACAGGCAAGGAAGCAAATGTAAAAATAAAGACCTTTTTTCCTTGGAAAAAAGTTACTCACTGGTAGTCCTTTTTAATCTTCTCCCTTTGTTCCCAGTCAGCTGCTCTTCTAACATAACCTGGATTTCATAAAAGAAAGCTAAAAATGGAGGATAAAACTTTGTTTTCTGAAAAAGCATCTCTCGTAGAAAAGCTACAAAAATTACTCGATTTCAGATGCTCTGTTGAGTCGAAAGCCGGAGATGATTGTCCTGAACAATTGCTGCTTTTTGGGCTCCTGAACTTGTTGGGGCTTGGGGGCTTTTATGGGGGGAAGATTTTGGTATGGTGGGAACTGTCATGTAATTTCCAATTTGATCAGGTGAAAAATACTTTGCCTTCCTAGGCCTCACTTTCTAGCTTATGCGTTTCTTTTTTAGGCCTCTATGTGATCCTTTTCATGAATAGAGTCTTTTCATAGGATCACAGAATCATTTTGGTTGGAAAAAACCTTTAAGATGATCGAGTCCAACCATTTTTGTCTCTCATTATTCTAAGAAAGAAACAGATAATTTTAAAAATATCCAAACCATATTGTGTTCGCTGAAAACACAAAGGACTGATAATTCAGCGGGACTAAGGTGATATTTATGAGCCCAAAAGCAGATGTACCGTGCCCTGCAGTGCAGGGGTAACAAACCAGCAGAGGACAGCTCTGCTCACAGCATTATTCCACCCCCAGGTTTGTTCCAGCTCTAGGGCTCAGGGTGTCCAATGAGCTCCATCAAGCACTGCTGATTCTCCCAGGACAGGAATGAGAAGCAGAGTTCTGCAGCATTTCTTTCTCGTTTTTCCCCTCTTTTTTTGCACACAGAATCTTCTCTGAAGCGCAGAAAATAGCACATGAACTTTAACTTCATCTTTGTAATATGACAAAGATATATTTATACAGTACAAGAATGGCACACACAGAAGTGCTGCAGCCAGGCATGAACCGGAGTAGTCTTGATTCTCTTCAAATTGAACAGAGGTCAAAACAAGTCCAGCACCTCAGCAGGAGAGAAACACTTGATCCTGCTTAGCCACCTCTTCATCAGTGGCACAAGGCACAATTCATCCTTTTCATTTTCCATTTGAACTTCTTTCTGAACCGTCAGCAAATGTAGTGGTATGCTCTGGTGACAGTTATTTTCCCTTCAAGAAATGACAGCTAATAGAACCAAATGCCCTTTTACAAAACATGGCTCTAATTTGAAAACTTAGAAAAGTGTGTGTGTTACTCAAACAGCACGTTCACCTCATCCAGAGCCATATGTCCTGACAATCTAGACAGGTGAGTGATTTAGACAAAATGATCCAAAGAAGTGGTGTCAATACTTGCAGATTACTGGCTGAAAAGGTTCTTTCTTGTGCAATTTAGCCTCCACCTGTATTTGGAACCTTGTGGCGAGTGCTGAACACTTTCCCCTTTGGTGGAACCAGGGTGGACTCAGCAGCAGGTAACACAGACACAATTAATACAGTGCAGCAGGTCAAACCTTTTTGAGTCAATCAAGCAGATAAAATACACACTGGGATCCACGCAGCCTTAATTGATGAGCCACTTGGAGCATAAACTCCACAGCTCAGATTTTTATGAATATTGGACACAAAAGGTTTGGTGAGATGACTCTCGCATGCACTATCTGTCATGATGATTTGGGTTGGCAAGGGTTTTACAGCCTCCTGTTTCCCAGAGACTGGCCAACAGTGCCAGTCCTCTTTACTTTTAAAAACTAACGACTTTGCCCCTGCTTTGTAAGCCGCAAACTGCTTATGTACACGTTGAAAAAGAATACCAAATATTAGAAGTCTAAGTGTCATAATGCACCACCAAATCTAATTTTTTCTAACTTTAGGTGCCAAAAAGTTTCAGCCAGATGCCTTTTATTGTTGTTGAAAAGTTAACAGGCATAGACAGTGAGTATTGCAAGGCTTCAGTGGGATGAAACCAGAGCCCTGAGACGTGCTTAAGATGGCCAAAAAAAGGAAAAATAACTTCTGTACCTCCTGGTTCCTCCCAGTTTGATGCCAACATGACCCCCATGGCAGACAATAGGTGGCTGCCACACAATACAGTACAGTCCCGTGGTACAAAGACAGGATGCCAACAACACATTGACAGAGACAGGTCACAGCATCCTTGGGAATCAGAGATTCAGAAGTTCTAAACAGATACATCAATTCCTCGGGAGCTCAGGGCCAGGCAGAAGGAAGAAAATTCTTTTCTCTGCAAGGTGCTCCTCACTCACAGTCCTAGCATGGCATGACTAGTGGCTTCCAAGTAATGAAAAACCATTTTTCACAAATGTTGCTGTTCTCAGCTCTGTAGAGCCACAAACAGCTCTGGGAAACAGCAGAGGAGCTCTCTACTGCATAAACAGAATCGTTAACCAAGTCCCAATTGCACAACCAAAAAACCTACCCACTTATCTGTACCTGCCATCACATTAAATCTGATGATAATTGAGTTGAACAGATGCGTAAATCAGGGCAGAACCTGACCTGCCAGATCTCTATTATTAGGGATGCTAAAAAACTCTACTTGACTTTCAGACTCTGGCCGGAATCTGCATTTCTGCCCATTAAAGAAACAAAGTCTTCTTCCTTTAAGGCTGTCCAAATTTTGAATTGGAATAAATAGGGAAAAAAAGCCCATAAATTCTTATTTTGTGACACCAAATACAAATACCCATATAGCAAATCTTGGAAGAAAAGAAAAATATCAACTAAACCTGGGCATAGAATGTGAACAAACACTGTTAGGGAAAAGATTTTTGGCAGAAACCATTATTCAAAGAGGCATTAGCACACAAAAAGCAGGAGTGGATATCTTGCACATCCTGGTTTTATTCACAATTAATGATGTTTTCGTGTCTAGACAGAAAATGTTCAAGTCACATTTTCAGTGCTAGGAAAAAAGTGTTACTCTTCTCAGAAACAGCAATTTAAACAATCTCTAGCATTTCAGAAATGTGGCTTTATCACACGATGGATGTGCCTCCCAAATTACCCGTTTTGCTGGACACTTCTGAATCAATTTCTGATAACCAGCGAGGAAGGACCCGAGGCACGCCTGCTCCGGCTGTTCCTCGCTCCAGCAGGGCACTGTGTGTGCGCTCCCGAGCCAGCGTGGTAGGACTGGTACCTCTGGGAGCCAGAGCTATCTCCCACTTCATTTTTTCCCACTCAACAGACAAAATGTGCATGGTTCCTTTTTCTAGGGAAGACAAGTCACGCATTTTCAACACTCTCCCCACAGCAAAACATAAAACATATTCCTGTTGTTGAAAAATGGGGTATCTTTTGTCCCCACCTGCACTGCCCCTCAGCATGTCTCATCCATTGCACCTTCCTAGCTGTGCTCCAAAGCCAACCCAGCACGGACAGGCAGCAAATCCCATCACTCAGGTACCACTCACAGTGGAACAACAGCATGGAATAAATCCAACCAGCCCGCACGAGTCTGGTGCAATTGCCATTAATGTCAGTCACAGCTACATCAGTTATTTGCATAATTGAAACTACACCAGGGACTGAAATCCCAAAGGAGGCGTGATCTCTGTCTCCCATCCAGACAGTGAAAATTACACCATTCTATTTTAATTCCATGTAACTAAATCTCCCATGGGATGTAGAGCAATCAATTTAAAGACCAATAAAGTGGTTGGTAAACAACTGCAGACTACAAAATTTGAAGAAAATCTGAGAAGGGAAAATTTGCAAACTTTAAATCCAACTCAGTTGTTGAGATTCCCTAAGTTCAGGTTTTTGACAAGAGACAGACAGGAAAATCAAAACCATTAACTGTAGAGTATAGGTCGTCAGTACAGAAGTCTTTAATCTGGTTGAATGGCTGATTTTTATCTGTAAAGCTCCTACATAAAATATTTCTCTATCATTAATAAGTAATTACCATGCATTGTTATCAATAAGAATGTCTTATGATGCAGGGCATAGATGTATTAAGCTCAAAGACAATGGACTGAATCATGAAGTCCTTTACAATGATTTTACATGAATTATTATTCCAAGTCCCCTTCAAAGAGGTTGGTCATTCCTAGAATTGTGTTTCTTTTTCTTCCTTTAAATGTCTTAATTGGAGAAAATAGGCAGAACAGAAACCGTCCAAAAGACGAGAAATGAAATTCAGATCAATTCATCCATTTGTTGTTTTGTTCTAACACACTAGTCCCAGTGAAACTACAGTGTCAGGGACATGTGAGTTGGAATAGAGTTAATAAATTATCTACTATTCTGTCCAAGTCCTTAATTGCCAAGAAACAGCTGCATTAAAACATACTACCCTTACCCACTGGTTTGGGTTTTTTTAATAATGCTTCTTCTCACATTTTAAGAAATAAGCATCTTCTTGCAGGTCTTCAAATGCGGGTTTTTTTAGTGCTGAAGAGGAACAACAAGAGTTGGGGTTGACATTTCACCTCCTGCAGTCCAGAAACTGTATTCTACTGGAAAAGTGCTAACTCCTAGTTTTTCACTTTTAAACAACAACTATTTAAATTATTAATGGTATTTTTCTCTGTTATTTAAATTTAACTATATTTTTTTCTCCAGTGCTTGAATATAACTACTTTTATTCTTGAGAATGGCGGAATTTTAAATGGGAGGGTTCACTTAGTAAAAATCTTGCCTTTTAGTTCCCCAAAGCTTCAATGATTCCAGAGCTTCATTAGGAATCATCATTTTAACAGACATCCTTAGTTGTTTATCCCAGGCATAATCATTAGCGTGGCCACAGTGGCAAGGTAAGACCGGAAAATCAGTTCTTCAGTCATCAGTAAGGGAATTTAAAATGCTTTCCTTGGGCAGTGATACTCATGAATTTGCTTACCTTTCTGAGTTTTAGCAGCTAGAATTTCCTCGCTCTTTGTTTTCTTTCAATAATTTATGTATTCCTTAGAGCACCGAAAATATCAGGGCCTGTGATCAAGTCAAACCATGTCACACTCAATAAAATACGATTCAGAATTCTCGCCAATTCCTGAAATATCTTTAATCTTTAATTTGCAACTTAAGATTAATATCCAAAAGAGTAGCCATTGAAAAGCAGTGCTACTAAGAAAATATCAACCCCCTGAAGACAAAGATTTATTAGCATCACCTATAACTTTTAAAGCAAATCTTCCATATTAGATATGTAAGTAATACACAGAAATGTTGCTTTCTGAAAAAGAAGAGAAGTAGTTGCAAAGCAAAGCAGAGGTGTTGATGTAGTGCAGACAGCTGCCTGTGCAACAGCAGTATATTACCTTTAAATAATATATAGACACTGTGGAAATGCACTTTAGTTATTAGCATTTTAGAGGAGACTATGGTTGAAATCAGTTGTCATTATGTGTTAGCACAGCATTTTACAGAATTCCTTTAATGGATGTTTAAATGTGGACATGCAGTGGGTTTTGTCATACACAAATACTTAAAATAAACTACAGAATAATACTGTTGTTTTTATTATGCTTTAAATAATAAATTTAAAGCAAGAATAACAGTGTGTTCTATCTTGACTTCTCCCAAAACCTGCTGTGACCATTTCTGCTTCAGTTATATAAATACAGTTACCTTCCTCTTTGAAGGCAGACATATGAAAAAAATCTATCAAATTTTAAAATCTAAGAACAAATCATTCCACACTCACCCAGAGTGATGGTTTACTATTTTGTTTCTTTCCCTGGAAGAAATTAATTACTTGGCACTAGACAACAGGCCTTTAATTCGTTTTAAGACTCCCAAATGGTCAAAGTCCCAGTTCACTGTAGGTAGTGCCCTGGTGAGTTAGTGCTCCACTGTTAATTAGAAATTAGTTTAAAAATCTAGTTAAAACAAAGCAAGGATGGACTAAGTGAAATTATGTGGAGCCATCCTCTCCAAACCTCTCCATCCTGTCAAACTGGGATAGAAATCACACCCAAAACTGATTCTTTCATGAGAAATTTGCTCCTTTCTGCTTGCCAGAGGCATTGCTTTTAGAAGACCTTTTCATCCAGTATTTCAATAGTTCTTTAAAACATGCATGTAAATGTTGAGCTGAGGGAGTTAAAAAGCAACTCAGATCATAAAAAAGCATCATTTGGTTTACTCCAGATCACATAGGCTGGGCTGTGGCATTTCCATGTTAACACACACACCCCTCTGTGTGTTTTGCTCAAGGCTGGGTAGGACAGTGAAGCACATCACACACCCTTCCTCAGGAGGTCTTTGCTGGGTCACCAGTGGGAGGCAAAGGATGACAGTGTTCCACACAGCTCCTGGTTTCAGCAGATAATCACAGCGTTATTCCATACATAGCTACCAGGAAATTCCAGCACCCAGTACCCCATGTGTGCATTAACTCAGTGCAATCCCCTCCAGCACTCAGAAACGGACCCCAGCACATCCCACCTCACAGGATACAGCTCCAGAGGAAGATTCCCACTACTAACCTGGTTAAAATGACACATTTGAATATGAGCTCCTTTGATCAGTGCTCAAATTAGACCATTTTTCCCCAACAGTAGCATGGAGAAAAGTCATTGCTGGCCCCCCTAGAATGAGGCAACTCGAACACAGAGTGCACCCAGGGCACAAACAGCACCGAGGGCAAACCAGCAACCCAGTGCTACAGCCACTGCCAAAAAGACAAGTAGGTGGAAAAATAATTCCTCGGCCAGAAGAAGCGGGAATGCCTCCTGTCTTTGACAAGGTGGGAGAGTAGTGCTGACCAGCTTGCTGGCTGCCAGTATATAAACATACATATACATATGTATGGTATGGATGGGCCAAACTGGAAGGGGGAATAAAAAAAAATAGTAATGTGTAAACAATTAATGCATCTGTGGCAAAGTCTCAAGTAACTGGGCTGATCTGCCTTCTGGTGCTTAATTAGAACACTCTGTTCAGCACATACTGTGTCCCCAGTAAGCAATGCCTCCAAAGCAAATTGAAAGGAGAATAATAAATCTTGCTTTTTTTTTTCCCTCCAGACATACAAATCTGTTTCTACATCAAATATATACATATGTAGGAAGAGAGAGAGGAAAACAGCAACAGCCATCATGTTCATTTTTTTATCTCCCTGAGAAATTAGCTTTGCAGGGCTGTAGAGCTGATGACAGCCTGCACAAGGACAGAGTTTAGGGAATAATTCAGACACAGCAATTTTTAGATATATCTCACAACTTTGGCATTTTGCAGATCAGTTAACTGTACTTGCATGTCTGAGAGAGAAGCAGCAAAATGTAAACCAAGTCGTGTAAAAGTCTGAATGCCCATCCATGAAAAAATTGTGTGGCAATATATCTATTTTCTCATGTCAATAAAGTTATAACAATTATAATGCATTTCACCACTAAAGATAAACCTCCCACCTGCTACGTCTTGCCGTTCTTTTCTCCGCATTTGGCTCAAGTGGGAGCCAGCTGTAACACCTGAGTGTTTTTTTCTTGCAAATCATAAATGCAATAACAAGTGGTTTTGGCTCCTCAACATTAGTATCATTGTGCTTTCCCAAAATGGCCACACTGTAAAAGATGGTGCTCACCCAGCACGGGAGGAAAAACGTTGCTGTATTAAGGCAGAATAGTTTACAAAAGCAATGAGAGACTTAAAGTGATACACAGCTTGTGTTTATAAAAATTCATAAGCATTTCAAGTGCACTCCTAAAGGAATCGTGTAGATGCTGCAACAAATTATTATATAATATAACTAAGCACAAAAACCCGGAATAGCAAAATAGCATTAAGGGACAAATTTTCATTGCTGTAGCAGTGGCAGATTGCAAGCAAAGATCCCATTAGAGGTAACGGGAGCTGAAGTTATAATCCACTGTGCAGTGTCAGAAATAATATCCCCGTGGCTTTGGCTTAAACTGGCAGAGTTAAGGCAGCAACCTGATTTCTAAATCTCTCCATTGTGTGCAGACAGGAACCCTCACAATGTCCCTCTTTCTCTTCTCCCCCTCAAACCTCCCCCTCAAACCCATTTAAAAAAAAAATAACATTTGAGCACAAAGGAGGGAGGGAGGATCAGGCATGTTATGTGTGATTGTGCATTTCCTTTGCTTTTGTCGGTATAATCAAGTTTTTACTTCATTTTAGCATGGCTAACAGTTAGAGCAAAGTGCTACCACTGAGAGCTCTGAGGCTTTTCACTCTGCAGCCCTGGGTAAATCACCTTTGGACTGGTGCAGACAGGCTGGTAGCAAGGCGAAGTAAAATCTCTAAAATCACCCTTCCCCTCTTGCAGACACAAATTGTACCAGCCTGTGGCCATGCACACCAGGGGCATCCCCCAGTGCTATGGCTGGTGGCTGCATTTCTTACATGGAATTTGTCCTGTGGGGCCACTTCGTACCCCTCAAGTTCCTGTTACCTGCTCTCACACGTTTTGCTGTCACAGGTTTTACTGTCACTTAAGCTCTTGCAGAGTACTGTCAGCTTCAAACAGTCTGGATGCCCAAACACAAAAGCTGCAGCCCAGCTCCAGTCCAAACCTGTGGGCTCAGGCTGTCTCCCGTCCTTCAGTTAGACCTGCCAACTCCGAAATGCTGGAATAAAAACAACGCACATGTGGAATCTGGACAAATGTGCACAGGGTTTTTATCAGTTTTCACAACTTCTAAGTGTTTGGAGGCACATGTTTATGTAACTGCTGGAAAAGAGCCTTACCCATGCTGAGAGAGGAGCTGGGCTTTCACTCCTATGGATCCTCAATAGGATGGACTGTACTCTCCACAGACTTGTAGGTGACACCAAAGTGGGGGGAGTTTGAAGGCAGGGCAACCATTCAGAGGCAACTCAACAAGCTGGAGGCAGAACGAGCAAAAACAAAGTCCAAACCAGACAGATGTAAAGCCCAGAATGTGTGCTGCACCACGGCTGTGAATCCCTTCAGGGAGGGGACTGACAGGCTGGGCAGCAGCTCTGCAGAAAATAACCTCAGCGTCCTGATGGATCAGCCAATGACCCCTCAACTGAACCCCCAGCCTAAATTTCTGTAGCATTCTCCATTCCTAGAGGCTCACAGCAAAGATGCTCCATATAATGCTCTTTTTCTCCATCCAAACATGGCAGGGAGTCAGTCCCATTTGATGTCAAAGAAAACAGACACGGACAGACATCTGCAAACTTGTGTCTGGCTCAGCAGCAGCTCTGATGGCACCAACCATACAGCGAATCAGTGGCAGAAGCAGAATTAGAAAACAAGAATTACTGGCTTCCAGTTCCACCTGTTATCCATTCAGCCATGATGATTATCCATGAAAACCTTGTCTTGCCTGGGACTGCTTTCGTGATGTGCTTCAACAGCACTGAGCACAAGAGCTTTCTGGCCTACAACTGATAACTCTTGGCATTACTGTAATGCAGATTATGATAATTATTAATAATGTGCTGGTGTAGGAATAAATTATGTGTAATACACAAATTTATTCTGGCGCAGAGCAGTGAGCTCTAACACCACAGAAAAAATAACTCCTGGCAGAGTATGTGTAATAAAGTAATAATTGTCACACAAGTGATAACCACAGGACAAAGGGGTTTTTAGGAAAGAACTGGCTTTTTCATGTATGTTTCTACAGGAGTTAGCACAATCCATAATCCAGCCTGCTACACACTATTATGATCTAAATATATTAAAATAATAAAGAAATAATAAAGAAGACATTAACACAAAATTTAAGACATATAAAGACCTTGTCTCCAATACAGAAAGACAAAAAGGTGAACAGCATTCATACAGTAGTGGAAAGGTTTTCTACGCTTTAACCTCCTCTTCTTCTTTTCTGATCATCCAGACTGAAAAAATTAATAACTGAGCAACCAGAATGAAGATTTCTGAATGAGTATTCAATAAAATTAATTAACTCTGTTTTCAATGCAATGCATTTTTTGATCTGGCATACTGTGCAAGCCACTTTTATGCTCCCCTATAAAAACTAATTGCAAGCATCAGTGTGAATGTGACTAGGACAATACAAGGTTTTGAAGGTATTGTCCTGGCCTCAGCCATCCTGTCATTTCTAAAATTTCATGGACCTTCTTGTCCGGCAGATTCAAAAGCTCACTCAAAAAACAGCGCTATGTGACCTGGGCTCATCTCCCAGGGAGAAAACCGGGAATCCACCAAACCTGGTAATTCTCTGTGGAGAAAGGGTCAAGTACAAAGTCAGGTTTCACTTGCACTTTGTTCACTCCTGGAGAAAAAAGGTTTCATATGAACTGAAAAAAAGGAAGAAAAACCCCACAGTAACCTGTGTACTAAGTCAAGAGGCAAAGTCTATAAATATCAGCCTGAAAGGATGAGAGGATGCTCTGATCTTTTCAAAGATGCCTGGGATGACTATTCCACTCTCTGCATTGCTCCTGCCACCAACTGTCTGTTAATTGTTTGATTGTCCTCTGCTGTTGCCTTTTGAAATATCTCTTATTATTTTCCATGCTTAATGTTATAAGACAGGAGTATGAATCACAAATGAAGCAGTACCAAGAGGAGCTGATGGCAGAAACCCAACAAAACCAATGCTTATATAAATAATATATAATACCTCCTTTAAAAGGTCTGAATCCTGCCTCCAGTAAAGTAAATGGCAGAACAAGGCATTTCATTCCACTTTTTGGTACAGCTCCATCAGTGTGCTTCAGAAATAGCCAAGAAATCAAGGTAATAAAACAGTATGAACTCCATGATCCTTGGATTTTCTAGATGGCACCTGCTAGAAGAGATGCAAAAATTACTGATAACTGGGGCCTCAGTGTCTATGATCACACGACAGCAAGAATGACTCACAAGTCATTTCATACAGACAACCGCAAAGAAAATTATTTTTAGCTCTTACCTCTATTTTAAGCATTTTTACAGCATTATTCACCACAGTATGAGTGAAGGGGCTAGATTCTAAGCTTGAAAGTCCTCATAGACAACCATTATTCCCCTGGGTCATTTATACACAGTGCAACACTTGTCACATATCCTTTAGGGTATGGGAAATATATGGGCTCCAATCTCCATATTCAAATGTAGCACTTAATATGCATGAGCACAGTACCCACCCACAAAGATCATCAATCTCTTGGGTCTTTAAAACGAAGAGCACTTTTCCAGCAATGGCTTTGGACAGCTGAAGTCATGGAAACTTGCTCATAACCGGTTTAAGTAACTAATTTTGTCACCAAACAAAATTGCTGTTTCATCTTTGAATCCAGCAGAGACCTGCTGCAAAATTAATAATTCATTACCTCCATTGAGGAGAAAGAACCCATATAAATTGTACCTTTTGGTAAAGTCCTAACAACTGTACATCTAGAGCTACAGCATCAGTATTGCAGCAGTCCATTCTTTATTCAATTTATGTTTCAACAAATATGCATTTTTTTTTTTTTTAAGAATTCCCTTATTTTTTGATAAGTCTAGAGTGAATGACTCTGTTCCTCTGATCCCTGGAATTTTTAACAACATATAATAAATATTAAATGCCATGAAGTGTTTGCATATCTGAGAGGAAATACAACAGGATCTTTAAACAGGAGCTAAAAATTTATTCGATTCTTACACGTTATATTCTTGAACATGGTATTATAGTTATCAATAATAAATACTGTGATATCAAAGTCAAGGTGTGCTAGACACTGCACAAACAGACTACAAGAACTGCCAATGTGAACACACAAATTAGCACATGGGAAAGGAAATGTGTAGGGTGGTTTCTCCCCTGTAAAATTATCATTATTGTTATTATCATTATTGTTATTATTATTATCAAAGCCTGTGGCTTCCTTGATCTGCAGACTCCATCCGGTGGAAAACAATGTCATTTGTGTTTAGGCTACTGAAAATAAACCTGACAGTAACAAGCAACACAGCCCAGTGCTCAACCTTCCATATTTTGTTATTTTAAAAGCATCAAGAAGCAGAAGTAATGACACGAGTATCAGCAAACCTCACTGTTCTTGGCATCACTAAAGCAAAGGGAGACAGGCAGTCAGACAATAAATATTAAATTAAGCAGCAGAGATTCATTCTCTACACTCATAGAATTCCTTCTAAAAATGAAACTGTCAGATTTGACTATAAATGTTTGTTTATTATTGATCTTTTGGGACCTGCAGTTGTTATGAAGTACTAGAGACTGCAAACTCCCCGTGTTTTGGAAATCAGGCATTGAGCATTCCGATAGCAGAAGACAGAGGAAATAACTCTTCTCTTTAAAAATAATACTTATTTTATAGCTCTCCTTTTATCAAAGCTTCATTTAAAGTTTTTAGTCTCTCTTGTATTGAAAAAAAGAGTTCTGATTCTGCAGGAAACACTCTCAGTTAGAGGTAGCTTATAAATTTATAATACACAAACTTGAGGAAACCTCTTACAGTACAGGAATGTAATCTAGAAATAATTTAAGGAAACACAGATTTAAAAAAGACCAGGGAAAAAAACCTTCTCAAAACCAGAGAAAAGTTAAACATTAGAACAAGAAGTGCTGGTTAACAAGACTGTTAATCAGGCAAAACCCTTGTTACAGCCTCAAGCCTAGACAGAAGATATCAAATTTGTCTGGCAAGTCTTTCACTGAAGAAAATACCTTCTTTAGTGTTTACAGAATCAGATCTTCCAAAATTCTTTCTCAAGCTTTTGTTGCAAAATTTCATCCAACTGCATTAAATAAATCATAGGTTTAAGTCTTTTGGCCATGTCTCGTCAGCTGGGAGAAGAGGCAATTCCACCACCTCGGGTGCATCTCCACAGAAATTGGGGCCCTGACAGGGGCCCACTGGACCTCCCAGTTGGGACCAGTTTGTCTGCTGGGCTGGGCAGAGGTTCTTGTTCCAAAACACAAGCAGGACTTGTGAAAGCCAGTGATGCACTACCAGGACGTTGCTGTCGTACATCCTGCACGGAAAGTTGGAAGAGGAACTAGGAAGGCACATAACTCCATGTGTTCCAGCACTGCTCAAAAACCTCATTGCTCTGAGCCCCAGTCAGATTTTTAGGAGCTTCCCTGACATCTCTCCAGAGAATGAAAAACTTTGCATAGGGGAGACCAGGATAGCACTGCTGGATGGTAAGCAAGAAGTGCAGGGAGATGAGATGGGGTCACTCTCGGTGCTTGCCAGAGTCTTCCACTGTGAATCAGGGACACTCCCAGTGCGAGGGGTGAATCCCACTGCAGAGCAGGCTGGAAATGGAAAAGTGGTCTCCCATCACAGCAACAGACCACAACACAGAAGCCCCTTCCTGAAAATTAACTGGTAAAGAGAGATATGCATCCTCCTTTAATCCCAGGTGATCCTCACAAAATCCAAATGGAGTGGCCTCAGGTCCCAGTGAGTCCAGAAACACTTTTTGGGAAGGAAGACAGACCAAGAAAGGTTGTGTTTCATTCCCAGCACTTGGACAGCATTTCAGCCCTCAGTGCTGCAGACAGACCCACTACCAGACGTGCAAGGACCCTGTGACCCTGGAGGTCACAGCCCAGGAAAGCTCACAAAAGGCATCTGTGGTGCACAAGACAGTGGATATAACACTCCTCAGGATGTCAATTGACCTCAGTTCTCCTCAGGAAGAGCTGAGCTGGGCTGGAAGGAAAGGAGGATGACAATGGCTGCATTCTGTATTTTGATGTACATTATTCCCATTCAGCTGAAACAACAGCAAAGGCTGTCTGTGCAAAGGCTGCAGTAGAGTGAAATATGTAGCACAGGGCAGGAATTTTGTCTCTTTCTTATTTTTCATCTTTTTCTGCAGATTAACAGATAGGGTTTTTCAGATGGGAACTCGTAGTTAATGCCACCCCATCCCTTGCTTTTGATTCCTGTAAATTCCTATTAGGTTAAATCCTGATTTAGTAACTTGGCGTACTGTGAAATGACTATGGATTCCAGCTCCAGCCAGGCAAGAAGCCAAGGTAACTGCATTGTGAGAGGGATGGGCCTTGGCTCTGCTCTTGAAAGTTTAACACATTTTAACAATTGATTTTCAAATGAAACATGCCCATGTCACATCAAAACAGAGCAGTATTAGGTTTCCTCCATGCTTTGTGCCGCTGAATTCAATTGCCTCGTTTGATCCTAATTGCAGTAAAAAAAAAAAAAAAGACAACTGGCTTCTCACATTAAAAATACTCAAACAAAAAAAGGTGACTTCTTAAAATGCATCTAGCAACAACCTGGGAGTCAGCACAAGCCCTACAAACCAACTGCAAGTGTGTATGAAGCGATAAAGAACACAAAAATCATATTGATTATACCTGCAGATCCAAACCCATCTCTAAGTGTAGTATTCCCAAGCACAACAGAAGTGAAATTTTGCCTTGACAAAGTGCAACTGCAGCAGAATTGGTCCATGAAGCCTCAACCATGGCACAGCAAAAACCCGAGCCCTGCACATCTCTAGACGTTCAGGAGCATCTTACAATAAAGCTCAGCAATATGCTCCAAGTCCGAATCAAAATTCCCGTATTCCAAGGCTCTTCCTATCATGCCTTACCGCTGTTTTAAAAAGTAAGATGACTTCTTCCTTATCCTGGGCAGGTCTTTCTCATCCAGCCTGTGCCTGGAGGAACAGACCGAGCAAACAGCCAGGGCCCTCTCCCATCCTCATCCCTTCGCATCACACAGCTCCCACCACTTCCTCAGCTTTCCTTGAATGTTTCCAAACACATCCGTGACTCGCTGTGGACTGGGTATTCCCAGGAAGGAAAACACAGCATTAACTATGCAGATTTCCTTTTTCCTGGAAAGACTTCATTACAAGAGCTATGTTCTTCCACATGAGAAGCAACAACCTTAAAATATATTTCCCTGTAGTGTATCTCATTATAACTACAGAAATAACCAGCCTGTTTGCTTTGATCTTCGTAACAGCTGTAAATTCTAAGTATTGCATTAATTGCATATGCAGACACCATGTGCAATTGTGTGTATTTCAATCTTTTTTCAATTACCCAACCAATTTTCATAGTCACTTTAAAAAAAAAAAAAAAATCATTATAACAAGGAGCTTTGGTTATTTTAGCCTAAAATGACAAAGAAAGTTCAGATGAATAATTACAAATCAGGACAAACTGTCACTGCAGTAGATACTTATTAAACTTTGTAGAAGCATTAAGGCAAAATTTACTGGAATATAGTGCCATACGAAGTTCATATACACTGATAAAAATCGTTAAAATAATGTATGAGCAATAGAACACAGAACTATGAAGGTCAAAGAAATAATATTCACTTTGATACAACTTAATGTGAATGAAACCTTGAATAATGGCATCTTTAGTTTAGCATTTCTTGTGTCTTGTTTTGTATTACATTCTAGTACCACTTAGAAATCATATAATCAAATAATTCAAAAGTAAATTTTAAATACTACAGAAAAGATTTGACAAAACATAAAATTATCTCTGTTTTTCTAAGGACACTATATAAATAATATTACAAGACTTTCTAAATGAGGCTTCTTTTAACTTGATATTTTTCTGCAGTGCTGCAAATAAAAAATATATTTTGGTCTTATAATGATATAAAAGTGTCTATACCCAGATGCATCTCTACTTTAACTTCATAAATGAAATATAAAACATAAACAAAATCTCATATGGTGAAAAACATACTGGTTTCTAATATCAATCAGCATAAATGACTTAAACCATCTAAGTAGCTCTTAAAGCTGATTTTATTAGACATTTCACATTAAATGTGGATTTTATACTGTTTTCCAGCAGGGTATTTCCTCCCCCTAGAAAAAGGAAAGTTTAGAAAAGAATATGTTTTTAAAGACTGCGATTACATAAAAATTATGAGATTTTACTATGTTTACAATAAGTGAAAATTTATGTATGGAAAGTCTGACCTAAACCCTTCTGCTGCCAATAAAAATATTCCCATTCACTCCAAATGTAACAGAATACTTGGACTGACTATCCAAGTCGGTTTTAAAGTTTAATTTATTAACAAACAAAGTAGCAAAGGACCACCAATGCTGCATAACTTGTCTGCATAGTTGTCATCACCAGATAGGGTACAGAAAGTTGTTTCTTATCACAGAAAATACTCACAAAACTATTTAGGTGGGATGAGACCACCAGAGGCCACCTTGTTCTCCTGCCTGCTCAGAGCAGGGTGCATGGAGTGACAAGTGCGTGCCTCACACCAAACCTTTCCTCCCTGGAACACTGAATGCATCACAGGATGGAACAGAAGATTTATGTGTGGTACCTGTTGTGCAGCACTAGACAAAAGCAAAAATCATTTTAATTTTGCCAATTAGATGCAACCAGCAGAGATTCTGAGCATTCTTTGAGTAGTATTTTCTCCATCTCTGCAAACTGCAGTGCTGTTACCAGCTGTAAATTAATTGACCATCCGCCTTTTAAAGCCCAGACATCACTTCCCATGTCATAAAATCCACAACAGTAATGAACATATGCTGATCTATATTACTTCTATTCAGAGAGGGAAAAACGATCCGGGCAAGGCTGACAAAACAGGAGTGTCATGACTGAAGTGTCCTTATTCTCTTTTCCTAGTTCCAGAGGCAGATCACTACTTAAAGCCAAATGACTTGGATTTCCACAACACATGGTGAAAGCAAGTTTTTCCCTTCCCAGCAAAGCATGGCAATTCAGTAAATCAATGTTAATGTCTCGATCAGCCATTTAACCCAATTATTTATCAGCAATTATTTATCCTTTCCTATCAGCAAAACCCACAGTCATTACTTTATGCAGTATTCACTACATCTAAACATACACACAAGTGGAATAAGGTCTGACCAGCTGTGCAGACACAGCTTCCAACAAATTAATTTGTGTTTAGAGAGAGATGTTCCACTATTTCCTGGTGCATGCAGAGCAACAGGATGCAGCAGGGCAGCAGCTTAAATGTTAGATTTGGAAGCAAAACTCCACGACTGACATTTTCAAGGCAAGCTAGGAAAATGGACACCCATTTTGCATTCATTTTAAAGGCAATTTGCCATCCAGGATTTTTCTTCCTTCTGCATATCTAAAATTCTACACTCATAAAATCTCTGCTTACAGGCTTGGAAATAAGAGTCTCTTCCCTTTCCTTTGTTGCAAAGTTATCAAGGGCCTCTTTGTTCTTACATTGTGTGGCTCATTAAAAAAAGGCAAACTTTCATTTTCCCTATAATGGAAGTTGTGCCTTCAGAAACTACACATATCCCTGAAACAACCCTATGTGGAATCTGTTGATATCAGATCCGTATTTCCCTCAGAAACACTCTCACAATGAAAGAGAAATAGCTTTTCATAAAAGAAACTAAAAGAACTTGAAAAGTAATACAAAACACAATAAAAGAATTTATTCCTAGCAGTGCTTTTCTGAAGTATCTATGCTTTTGGAGATGTGTCACAGTTTCCTAAAGGGTTTGTATTAAAAAAGCACTTTAAAAATACACAGCAGGTTTCTTTAGGGATTCTATCAGACTTCATTTCTAACTGATTTTCCAGAAGTGTATATTTGAAAAGAAAATATCCTGCTACACTAAACACTGATGTCAGGTAGCAGATGAGATCCTCCACTCTAGCACTCTACTCATGCTGCACCTGAAGAGTATTCACCAGGGAAAATTCCTTGGCTCCACTGCTAGACAAAGGAATCTCTGCCCCCACCGCACCCCATCTCGACTATTATTGAGGGAGCTGGGTGTAAAATGCATTTGCATTTCAGTAAGACGTACTTTTAAGAGCCTGCTAATGCTGCACACACTTGCTTGGACACACCACCCCCGTTTTCATTCAGCGTGGTAAAATTGGAACCTTTCCATTGCCTCGTTTTCACCACTCGATAATCCCTTCTATTTCCGAAGTTTCTTATCCCCCCTGTGAACGTTTATCTCAGAAGCAGGCTGAAGCACCAGGCTCTGCTAATAAGGAGAAAATCCCCAGTGAATCCTTGTCTGTTTTAATCTTTATTTTCAGACCACTCTTCTGCAACATATACTAATTAATTAATTTCCACGTTTACTTGCCAAACTCTATTCCGTAAGGAGTGAACCTCCGCTGTGACTTCTCTCCCTTTCTCCAGTATGTACCCACTCCTTTTCAGCATGTCAAAATTTCTGCCACACATCAGAGCAGCTGGAATTTCAACCACATTACATCTTTGACCTGTCCCTCTACTGATAAAAGACAACTTAAGCCTTGCTTTCATCTTTTCAGCATCTCAGTAGCCACCTCCTGGAAGGCTTTCCCATACTGTACACCGGACTCACTCGAATTCCACCTTGATCAAACTCCTCCTCAAATGCCACTTTCTCATTCAAGAACTTATTTCAGTATTATCAAAGGTCAAAAATATAAAAGGTTATAATTTACATCTGCCATCCCTACTCAGATTACTTTATTATTTCAGCTCAGAATATAAATTGGGGAAAACGATCTAAAATGACACTTGAGTAATTTCATGATTATACCAAAGATGTTTTCTCTAAGCTTCAGGTAAGAGATTTTCTTCCCTCTAGATTATTCAAGCTTGTCTGAGCCCTCACTTTTTTTTGTAAAAACCTTCACCAGACATATCAAACGAGGTATTTCTCAGATTGTCTCTCCTGGAGCGCATCATTTCATTATTATTTTTCATGAAACTGACACACGTGGGTGACATTTGTGCATATTCACTCTCGGATGCCTTAACTCGATATATTTCTGTCTGTCTGTGTGCACAGCCCCATTGCTGCACAGAGCAGAGCTGCAGTTCATTGGGAAGGGGCTGGAATGAGGCACTTCCCGGACTGTAAATCAGATTTCACTGGCAGTGCTATGCGATAATCAAGAGAGACATCTGCTGGCCATAAAAGCAAAGGGCGCCCATCATGAACCACCGCACATTTAACTATGTGGATATATACTTATCCATGAAAATCAGCTATTCAGGGCTAATTAGAAATGCCCAGTCTGCTGAAATCACATATTTACTTTCACTACACGTTCCCCAGGTGCATTCTTTTTCAGTTATGATGTATTTCCCCTGTTTTCGTTGGGTATGGTTTGCTGCTTTATGCTGCTTCGCAAATGTTGCCAGTGGGATGGGTGCAGCTTAATAGAAGAGGCATTCATTTATTTGCTAAAAGGATCATGCATCTGGTTTAGAGCTGGAATATGTGCTCCGAGTGCAAGGTATTTTATAGGTGAGTCCTATTATTTTACCAAAGGCATGAGAGGTTGCCATCCATTGACTAATTAGTATATAGCAATTAACTGTAAACTATCAAGCTTTGATGATACCTTCACTGACATCATCCGCAGCAGTGGCACTGGCACCCAGGGAAGTGTGATCACTGGCACAGCTCCAGGGGGATGAAAATCCAGCCAGCCTTCCAGGGCTGAAGCCGCTTTGCTGTAATTGGGAGAAAGATTATTTTTAGACAACTTTTATGTGAGCTATAAAGGAAAGAGCCTTCTAAGCCAGTGCCTTAAAATGACACTTAGCCACAGCTTGGTCAGCCCGGTTTGGTTTGGCTTGTGACTTAATATTCACATTTTGAACTTTGCCAAGAGCCAAGGAGGGAAATGTGCTGCAGGTGTAAGCTCCTTGATGAGTGTCCAGCAGGACATTCCAAATAAACAGCGAGGCACACGATTACCCATTGCCAGTGCAGCTGCCTCACGTTTGATCCCACCTACTTATTGCATTTTCCAGCCTTCTTTTCCTAATGTTGAAGCAATGCCTTTCAGCCCTCCTCAGGAAAGGCATTGTTCCACCACCTGCTGCAAGGTGGGAGATGGTATCCGTAAGTAACAGCTGCTGTTCCCTCTCCAGGACTTATCCTTAGGTCTTAGGAAAACTCTTGTGACCAGACTTCCCATTTTCTTTTGGAATACATCAGATTGCCTATAATACCCAATTTTTAGAAAACAGCACTCTAGAGGGGTACCTTATGCTCCTAACAGGGCACCTATTCACAAGGTCCTCCTCGTGCCCTCCCTGCTCTTATTTCTCCCTCTAGGCCATTTTCACAAACAATTACATTATTTCATATTTTTGTGAGCGTGTGGCAATAGCCACCAAGTCTTCACTGTGTTTTCCCTCCCTCTACCCCCAAACATGCTTAGATTACATGACCTGTTCACATTTCTGCTACAATTTAGTCCTTAAAGTAAGAAAACGGCAGAGGTGCCCCAGAATTAATTGAAAGCTCATCTTTCATTGTATTAGAGCATTGAACTATTGTTCAAATGAGTCAATTGAAGTGATAGGTAAACAATTTTCTAAGAGGCAGCAGCAAATTTACAGTAATAGACTTGCTTAAGCAGTAAAAAGCCCTAGAAATACTAATGCTTCCAGGAAAATATATTTTAAACAAAGTTAAGCTAGTAACAGAGGAAAGTTAAGCAATCAGTCAACATACACCAGTTGCTATTCCTGTTTATGAACACTATGTCTTGTTTGTACACTTTAATAAAGCAGCCTTAAGTAGCTTCACAGAAAATGCTACTTTTCTCATCATTTCTGTTCATCAATGCACGGCACCAGCAGCAGTGAGCAAAGGCACATTGCACTGAAATACTCGAACGACATTTCTGCTCTGAATCAGCTCTGCTGTCTGATGAAAATGAGTCTTAATGAAACTCCTTGTACCATTATTATACAGTTTCAACTGCAATCACTGGGCTTTTATGTTTGGCATGAGGCAGTCTCCACCATTCTTAGTTAATGTAAGTAGCATAGATTGCACTTGCTGATATGATTTCCCATTCCTTGATAGGACAGGCTACAGCTCTGAAGAGACTCACAAGTGAATTAGAGACCACTCACATTCCACTGCTCCTATAATTAGAAACTCTCTGCATCTCCAAACTGCAGCAATTCTAATCCTGAGGATAACCAGGATAACTTATCTTTTACAATAACTATTGCAAAGTATGGAAAAAACCTCACTTTACATGCCAATAATACTCACACAGTTCTGAAAATATTACATTA
The DNA here is from genome assembly GCA_013397565.1 of Ptilonorhynchus violaceus. NCBI lineage: Eukaryota > Metazoa > Chordata > Aves > Passeriformes > Ptilonorhynchidae > Ptilonorhynchus > Ptilonorhynchus violaceus. The sequence continues at coordinate 841,360 of VZRJ01009813.1, read as the reverse complement.
CACAATGCTGACCCTTAAAGATGTAGAAAGGCTTTAGCACAATGCTAAGTCTCTAATTATAGTGTAAACTAATAAAGAACAAATCTTACAGATCCATGAAAAGGCAACAAATCTTATAGAACCTTTTCTTGTTAATGCCTACTTGAATTATGAGTATATGTATATTCACATCCATATGAATTTTAGAGGTATAAAACCTCCCAAATCAGCTATGAGACCTATAGATCACACCATCATCTGAAAATGCACAGATTTATGAGAGCGTCAACTCTCAACACACACACAAAAAAATATTTGGGTGATGTGGATTCTCTTCCAACATCTCTCAATTCAAAACAGGAAAAAACAAAATATGCAACCCACCTGAATATTGTCAAGTAAACGTTATTATTGCCAATGCTAGTAGTGCTTATTGAGTCAAGATTAAATGGTTCTACAATAGGAATGTCAGAAGGGGTTGGGAGTATGGTATAATAACAGCAAGGAGCAAGATGTGAGTCTGCCTTTAGGACTATGCATGAGTTCTATTATTTCAAAGCTGCCATGGATTGGGACCTCTTTAATTTTTTATGTGGTGAACCGTGCCTTTTTCGAGCAACCTCACCTGCTGTGATGACTCATTTCAGTAGCACTGAACCCACATCTCTTGTCTAATGCTCGGTGGAATTCAGCTTTCTCATTTCACAGGAGGTCTCATTATTTCCTTTAAATTGCCAAGGACACAACTAAAACAATATAGTCTCCTGAAAAGAGACAGACTATAAAAAACTACATTTCAGAAATGAGGTCATCCTCAGTGGTGGCAACCATCAGGGTTTGACAAAGATTCATGTTTAAAGAAAAAGCATCCATCATTCACTCAGATGCAAACACAGCTAATCAAAGTATTTACCTGCTCAATTAATATGCAGACATTACTCTGCTCTATCAAAACAACTTCATCCCTTTTCCATCACCCTACACATACTTATACAGAGGATAAAATGCATAAACCCAAGGAATTTCAAAAGAACTTTTCAGAGAGCCTGCAGGTAGATCAGCGTTTAATGCTACTTTTATTCCATCTCTGAATGAATTCCATCTGCTCCACTTTGTCTTGTAAAAACGTAGCATCTAAACCACTCTTCAAGCCACCAGATTCCCATTCCCAACACTCCATAGAAGAACAGGACATAATGGCAAAGAGGACAAAAACCTCAAAACATAAGAAGGTTCCCCCAGTTACCAGACTTGAATGCCTTTAAGCAACTCCCGTCTTCCAGAAAACTTCTTGTTTCTTACCTCCTATTGTGTTCTTGGAATAAGGCAGGCATTTTGAAGTCAGTAGCACAGAAATCATCAGAGAGAGGCACAGTCAGGTTCCTCTGCCAAAATCTCCAACTTTTGTGATTGAACACACCATAAACATGCTTAAGACTGAAACAACACTACTGAAAAATAGTTTGATTTATACTTTCTAGCCAAAAAGCACATCTTCTTCAGATCCTATAGATGGCACAGACTTACCTGAAGAGAAAATTAAAGATTCATTTCTTACACAGCTACTGCTTTTTGCATTTCTGTTAATCAGTCCAAATTTCTATTTCAGGCACTAAGTCTCTGGTTAATTTTGTATGTCAATTGAAAATTCATCTCTTAAAAACTTTTTAATTAGCACTTCTTTCAAGTTGTATAATTGTTAATTAGTTGCTCTCTGTTAATTTTAAGTTTGCTGGCATAGTGCTTTGAGACTTTATAAATAGCCCACTTCATATTGGTTTGCATTATTGTAATGTGACACATGTAGCAGGCCAGACACACATCAGGGAAAGGAGTGGCATCCTTCTGAAACCAATTTCACTAATAAATCCTACAGATCATAAACTGAAACCAGTCTGAACTCAGGAAAAATAATTGCATTTTATTCATAGCAAATAATGTAGATTATTGTGGTGGGTTGGCCCTGGCTGGATACCAGGTGCCCACCAAAGCCACTCTATTGCTGAGAAATTATGACAATTTATATTAAGACACTGTGGTAGCAATCAAATGTCTAAATTGGGATCGGGTGGAACAGCACCAGCACCTTTTCAACCAGAAACAAGTGACAAATTAGATGCAGGACAATAGTTCACAAACACAGTGGGACTCTTCTACCTATAATAAGGAAAAGCACAACAAATGTCACAAATGTGAGAGACAAGAAGCACATGGAGCAGAAAGGAACAAGGGGAGCAGGAGAATCACAGCCCACTGCCTGCAAATCCAAGCTGGGAATACAGCATGGCAGTTCCTGCAGAGATTCCTAGAAGCTTTTCCCCTAGAAAGGAGAAAATGTAGCAATTTTTGCTGGAGAATCTGAATGACAGGCAACACAGGCTGGGAATTTGGGAACTGAAATTTGGAAGTTGGTGTAAAATACATTATTGGACCAACCAGGAATCCCAATTCAATGAAATCAATTCTAAAGGGCAGGAAAAAAGACAACTAAGCTAAAAAAGCTAAACTGAAAAAAAGGAGGTGGCAGAATATCCATGCTGGAAAACCAACACAATTCTCAACTGAGTGCAACAATGTGATTTATTAGCATACATTTTAAATAACACATTAGATGTTTAATCCAACTTTTTGTTATAACTTTTCACAACACATCAGCAATGAAAATCTGGGGCTTTTTTTAATTGACATCAAAATTCATTGTAAAAGGGGAAGAGCTATTGCTTCTGTGACTTTTACAGATACAGGAATTTGTGTGAAAACATGAATTCACACACACTCAACGCTTCTGAGTATCAGTAGTTACTGTCTCTTACACTGCAGACTAAGTACTACTGCCACTAACAGAATATTTCAGCTGCCCTCAGGCTTCATTATTTCAAATCACTATCCTTCACTTCTCTCAACAGAAAAGTCTTTCAAAGAGCTTTTATGTATGTATGCAGAAGCAGTGGCTGGAGAACTGTCAGTAGAGTCTTTATTGGCTAGATAAGTAAAACACTTGCTTCTCCAAAATGAACACTCTCATAAGCACTTTAAATATCAGCACTTAAGTACACAGAGATGAACGTGCTGAATGTGACAAACTGTGACACACTAATGAGCGTGTGTTTGCCTCCCTCTACCGGATCCCATCTGTGTAGCTATGGGCCCTACTGCGACTGCTGGCCAAAAAACACACACGTCTTTTGTCTCAAAACTCTGACCTTTGTATCACTTCTGGTCAGTCTGTCTACATGCACAAACCAGGATTAAATGATCCCAGTGTTGGAAACAACTTTGCAATGCCAAAGGTGAAGGCAGGTACGTGACCCGTGCGTAACACTCTATAAATAAGGCAAATATATCTTTGCTAAAAGCAGAGTTCTTCCCACATCTCATAGCATGACATTCTTGATGTGCACAAAAGGACAGTCTGAAATTCAACAAAAGGCCAAAAGGTCCTGCACCTGGAGCAGAATAACCCCAAGTAAAGGCTGGGGGCTGACCTGCTGGAAAGCAGCTCTGCGGAGAAGGAGCTGGGAGTCCTGGTGGACAACAAGCTGTCCGTGAGCCAGCAGTGTGCCCTGTGGCCAGGACGGCCAATGGAATCCTGGGCTGCATTAGGAAGAGCACTGCCAGCGGGTCAGGGACGTTGTTCCTGCCCCTCAACACAGCCCTGCTGAGGCACATCTGGAGTGCTGTGCCCAGTTCTGGGCTCCTCAGGACAGAAAAGACACAGAGCTCCTGGAGCAGGTCCAGCAGAGGGTGACAAAGATGATGAAGGGACTGGAGCATCTCTCTTATGAGGAAAGGCTGAGGGAGCTGGGCCTGTTCAGCCTCAAGAAGAGATGACCTTATCGTAAGATGACCTTAAGAGATACCTTGTATCTGTCAGTATCTGCAGAGAGGTGTCAGAGGATGGACCAGACTCTCCTCAGTGGTGCCCACCAATAGAACAAGAGGCAACGGGCAGAAACTGATGCACAGGAAACTCCACCTGAACACGAGGAAGAACTTCTTTACTGTGTGAGTGACCACGCACTGGAACAGGTTGCCCAGAGAGAATCTTGTTATCAGACTTCTCATCTGATCAGTGTTTATCTCAAACATGGGTGTTCCATTTACAAAATATGCAACTTGTGCTGGGATTATACAGGTACAGGAATTTTAATTATGTAAGCACACTGCATGCAATGCAATATGCATTGACTCTAGGTCAGAGCACACTCCCTAAGTAGTGCACATTAAAATAAAATACTGAGTGGCTCCTGGCACTGTTTTTCTGTCCCTACCACTTTTCAGGGCACTGACTGTCACTCTTGTGACATCAAGCTAGCATCTGTAGATCTGCTAAGCTTCATAACATTCACATCAGTATCGGCTCACAGCACAGAGCACTACAGCTGAAAGTACACAGAAGTTCTGCTTCTAGAAAATCTTTTTATTTAAGGGAAAGCTTTAAAAATGGAATTTACTCCAGAGCACATAGCAGGCCCTTGGGGGCTGTGTACTGTTGAAATCCGCTCAAGGCTGCATTAGTACTGCAGTGGGCTTTTCACCTTGTTTTAAGTGAATTTACTGATCCTGACTAACCTCCACAGCCCCTGCAGCCATCAATCCCTTACCAACAGCACTGGTACAGCACCTCTCTTATTAGGGTTGTCCGGAACACCCCAAATCACCTTAAATCCATCCCAGAAGTCCTCATGCTGGAAGCCCAAGAGGGTCTTTTCGGCCTGTTTTGAGCTCCACAGAAGTAATCAGCAATGCCTTCACTTGCTGCCTGGGGCTGGAGGGGGGTTGTCATATTTAATGGAAAGAGGTAACGCTAAAGAATAGCCACCAATCAATATTACTGACAGGTCTGATCCTAAAATATAAACAAAATCATGGAAGACTGGGGGGGGGAGGAGGGAGCACCTATCACTCCTGCAAAAAAAAAAAACAAAACCAAAAACAAAAAAAAAAAACCCATAAACTTATAGTCCTGAACATCAGATATGCAGAGCATTAGCTATCCATGAGCAACCGCCTACAGATGAATTTAATCACCAACATCCTTGCATCGTCAGTATCTGGCTTATTTCACATACAGCCTGAAGACATACTGCTAAAAGTTGAAGATTTTTAGGACAACGCCTTCCTCGCTTCTTTTAACAAATGCTACTTCCAGAGCCTAGCGCACCTTTGGAAAACACCGCGTTCCCAGCCCAGAAATAAAACCGCTGAGTGAAACACCTGCCCTTTCCCCAGGAAAACTGGGAAGACGCTGGGTGATTAAAAACTTGCCCGCCGGCCCCGGGAAATAGATAGGGGGAGAACGGGGGGGAAAAGACCGGAGCAGAGGATGCTGAGCCCAGCCCGCGCGGCTCTCGCGGCCGGGGCGCTTCGGGGACAACGGCGGGGGCTGTCCCGGGACAGCCTCGGGGACAACGGCGGGGGCTGTCCCGGGACAGCCTCGGGGACAACGGCGGGGGCTGTCCCGGGACAGCCTCGGGGACAAC